>JAUIMM010000045.1:13670000-14220000 GCA_031769625.1 Taudactylus pleione | reverse complement strand
AATGAGATTTTTGCTATATCCTCTCTATTTAAAACTATCAAATAACTTTTTCTCTCTTGTGATTGGTAACAGGATTAGAACAATTCCTTTTGGTCTGCAGTACAGTAATTTACCTTTTGGAATTTATCTAATGGTTGCAGGTAAGTGTGAACTGGTTGAGTGAAAGATTCTATTAGTGGCAGTTGTTTTTCTGTATATATCTGTAGATATTTGGCCATCATCTTCGATCCTGATTGTTACATTCAAAAGGTTAATCTTCTTCTGACTCATTTTATGGGTAATTTTGAGATTGAGGTTGTTATTGTTCAATATGGATATATACTCTTCAAATTGTTCTTTCCCTCCATCTCAATGATGCAATCTATGTACCGGAGGTATAGTGAAATGTGTTCTGTGTATATATAATGGGATTCTTTAAAAATGCTTATTTCTCCCAGCACCCCAGTAGAGGTTGTTGACATATGCGGGGCACAAGATGTCCTCATTGCCATACCTCTAACCTGGAGGTAAAACTGTTCATTGTAGGTAAAATAATATTTGGTTAGAATAATTTCTAACAAAGAAATTAATTGAATTCTTGTTGTATTGGACTGATGCTATACTCTTAGTGTGGTTGAAGGTTGTGCATAAGCTCTTGACATCACAGAAGCAGAGCCATACTCCTGGATTTACAGTACAGTCAAATTGTGAAGTTTAATCAAGACATCCATTATGTCTCCTGTATAGGATGGTAAAGCTAACATGTGTTTATGGAGATTTTGACTGATAAAAAATCTTGGATTTTCCGATAAACTGCCCACATTAGAGTCTAATGGTCTACCTGGTACAATTTTCAAATTTTTGTGAATTTTGGGGAGCAGGTATAATATTAGAATTTTAGTTTTGTCAGTTTTATGAAAATCAAAATCTTCTTTACTAATGATCCCACTAGTTAAGGTTTTAGATATCATATTGTTGTATATGGTAAGAAACATTTTGGTGGCATTGAAAATCACTCGTTTGTAGCAATTAGTGTTGTTGAGTTGTTTGTTAAATTCTACATCATACAATAAATCTAGGCCATAAGACAATATTACCTCCTTGTCTGAAAGTTTCACTATATTATCTAGCCACTCATTGATTGTTGGAGAGCCTTTATTTCCTCCTTTAGATATATTATCGCAATGATGTTAATCTGTTTGTTAGACATAAACCATCTATCTTTAGACACAAGATACAAGTATAATATTACTTGGGGAGAGATTTTATGATCAAGACAAAAGAATGATTTCTTTTTTATCATCAATTTGTCATGTGGTTGAGGAGAAGAAGTATTGAAAGGGTCTGTACCTAGTTTAAAAGGGATTAATAAAAGTTATATTTTATTATTTTTGTGTATCATTAAGAGACAATGCTTTTCCTCCTTGTTTGTAAACTATTGTTGTCAGTTGTTTTGGGTAGCTTCCTGAAATTCATAGCAGTTCATAATTATATTTAATTTGGGGCATTCTGATTGACATTTTTCAATCACTTGTGCAGAAGTCATTCCCATTTCCCTTTTCCATTATTTTAAATTGTGACCTTTGAAAGTGATCCAAACCCTAGCACCATAGTCGAGCTGTTTTTCTCAATATCAGGAAGGGTGAACAGCATACAGTATGTTCCAGACACTCACAGAAAGTGCTTATCACTTAAGGGTATATTTATTAATATTCACAGAGTCTTTTTTAGGATTTTATCAATATGGGGCTCCAGAAAGATGTTTTCTCACTCTCACAGGCAGCTTAATGTTGCTGGAAGAAAGTTCAAGTAATGTATGAATGGCTAGCTGCCTCACACGCACAGTGGCATAATACCCATAGGTGATTCTATAAAGACTCTTCAATTTTGCAAGTCCCCCATTAAATAGAATTAGGTAACACCATCTCAAGAAGTGAAGCTTTCTATTGCTTGGTAAGTTGCACAGCCCCCGCGTCCCTGTAAAAATAGGGGGACCTCAAGAGAAATCAATGATTTCTATGTGGGTTCTTTCTTCTTAAATAGGAGAAAACTTTAATAATGCCTTTTATCTGACAATAAAGTCAGATGAATGAGTTATTACTGCTTCCTGTTCAGCATTCTCTTGGGAAATCAAGCACACAAAAATATTGTCAGGTGGTGGGGTAATAAGTAATTAAATGTTATGATTTATCATGTTGTTTGCGGCACTATTGGTCCCAGCAAGCTCTGGCTACCACAAACTGCTTGCTTATGCTGGCACTTAGAGAACTACAAATGCCAGCATACCAATAGTTACCAGAACATGATGATACTGTTAGAGCCTCAAGCACCAGCATGCCCTGGCATCCAGGACCATTAGTGCCACATACACTGTATAAAAACACTGTTACAAAAAAGCAAATATGGTGAAATAGTAGTTTATACCACTTTCAAACAGAAAATGGCAAAAAACCCGGATTATCCCTGACTTTTGTGTACCGGGTTGTTTTGCCACTCTCTGTCTGTACCCCCCTTCAGACAGAAGAGCAAATTACCTGTCTCTCTTTGACCTATTTATTATTCATCTAATATCAGAGGAATCATCTTTTTTGTTCCTACTTTTAATTAACCATAATGCTGCCTGGAACACCATTTGCTTAGAAGAGCCCAGCCATGCAATGAATTAAAAGTCAAGCTAGTTCATGACCAAACACTCAATCAGGGGATAAGTCTTAATTTCACAATAAGACACAGCTAATCTGGAGCTTAGTATGCCATGATTGGATATGACATATTTATTAGAAGGCAGCCCTTCCCACTAAATGACCAGACCCAGTGCTGAATATGAAGTGCATTTTGTAAAAAGTAGGAAGGCTATATTATTTATTTTCTTTACAACATGCTGTTATAGCCCAAGTCTGTGGAGATTTATGGCTTTTAAACCCGCTGTTTCAATATCGCTAAAGGACAATATTGCTAAAATGTTGAAAAATGAAAGTTGGGACACGTGAGGACTGGAGATAAAAAAAACACTGTTGACTAGTATTGACGTGTTTGATTATTTTGGCAGTTCTATTGTCAATGTTTCACTAATCAGATGAACAAAAAATTCGATTTATTGCAGGAATAATTTACAGAAAAAACTGTACCAAAGGTAACAATACAAATGTTAGTTTAAAGTGTAGTATATTGCTGACATTAATCTTGTGCTTCCACATATGACATGTAAAGAGCTAAAACAGTGTGGTAATAGAACATTAACATACATTAACATTAACATGTTCTTTAACAGTCTTGAATGTTTCCTTTCCTTGCCTAGTGGGACAGTTTTACATTCCTCATATTATGTTAAATGTTGAACAGCTCATGTCAAGACTTCCTGTGTTGGTTTGTGCTTTGGCTCAGTATGAGGTTAGAAAAAGTTACATTCTCAGCATATGCAGACTACAAACCTGCTGCGGTAATTACAAGGACAGGAAGTCCTGGGTTGTGTCTGGGAAGAAATGAAATCAGAAGAAAAGGAAGAACTCGACTTGAAACAAGCACTCACTCCATTTCACTCACTTTATAAATTATACAGGGATAGAGGTATAATAAATATAAGCAGACAATGTTTTGTTACAGGGCAACAGGAAAAACAACCATAATGGAAAACTAATCCTAATTCAATGTTTTGCAGAAAAAGAAAGCACAGATTAGATAAATTAGGCTGTAAATCACTGCTAATCATGTAGCAAAATTAAGTTCTTTAATCTCTAATTGCCAAATTTCAGTAGCTCAGGCTGTAGCGCTCTTTAATGTTTTATCCCTTTAGAAACAATGTATTTGTTCTCAGTAGTTATCCAGCAGTTAACTGGTACTTAGATCCCACACATCTGCTTGCTCCAATTATTTCTGGGGTATGGTGTACAGTAATTTATCCAAACAAAACATTGAGGTGTATCCATATAGTGCTGTTCACAACATCAGCATCATAAAGTAGAAATTTAGTTTTTCATAGATTGTGGTATATTTTGTCCACGTTCACAATGTTGACACTGATGTAATGTCAATATTATTGAAACTTTTTGTCTAATTCTATGACTAACCCTAATGCTAGCCCCAGGGCCGGCTCTGGGGTGTTCGACCTGTGCGGTCGCACAGGGGAGCCACCCATAGAGGGCGCACCCCTCCCCAACATCCCGATTTCAGCAGGACAGTACTGCCCTGCTGTTCCACCCGTGGGCTGAAGTGGCCTGCAGGTGGTCAAATCGGGAGGTTGGGGACCCCCACCACCGCAGCTGTGCGGTGGTGTTGGACCCCGGACACTCTGAATGGATGCTACATGCATGCGCGCAACATCCATTCAGTGATGGGAGATAGGCTCAGCCTGACTTTATTTGGAGGCGGACACGCATCTATGGTAATTAGGCCACACCCCATTTTTGGTCATGGATTCGCCGCGTGCGAAGATAGTGCACAATGAAGAGGGCCGGCCCTGGCTAGCCCTAATAGAATTATAACAATGTTCACATTTGCAGGTATCAAAGTTAATGATATCGACATTTTAACCATGTTGATATAATCAATGTCGACCTCTTGCTGTTTGCATTATAAATGTTGACATTGTAATCGGAGACAGTCTGACTGTATACTGTAGACAACAGTGTCAATTCACAAACAGACCCTCCTTTACAGTTGGGCACAGGTGATTTGGGCAATGCAGTCTAAAGCTGGGTTAACACTGTACCGACAGATTCACCATCAGGTGGATCTGCCGACACAGCAGCCAATCAGGTAAGCTATACAGACTTAACAATTGGCTGCTCAATGTGTGCTCCCTGACATCACAACTGGGCGGGTATTTGAATTTGCCCATCCAGTTGAGCTGTCAGTCACTGGTGGTTCCTGCAGCAAGTGTACGGGTGGCAGATGCGATATGTCTGTGAATTACATTGTTCACAGACATATTATGGATACACACCTGCCAACGAGTTTGCGATATATCGCCCAGTGTCTACTCAGCTATACTGTATGTCTCTGGTAAATTGGTCCCTTGAAAATGTCACTAGTGCATTCATAGGCTGCATTCTTTGTTACTGAGCTCATATACAGTTGGGCATGCATTTATCTTTCAAATACAATGTTCCACTTTATAGTGCTTTACTTAAGTTTATGTTTATGATGACTGTTGTATATAGTAATGTATGTAAAAATAGTAATAATGTCACTAAAAAGTCTAACCATCTTCCACTTTAAGGTCTCCCATTCCATTTATTGTATTTGGAGGACGTAGAATTGGAAGAAAGCAGTCATATCGATGGTCACTATGTCGACATTCATAATGTTCACACCAGAATTTAACAGTTTTAATATCAACATGGTTAAAATGTCGACATCTGGACTTAGAAAAATGTCAATATTAAGATTAGGTTTAGGGTTAGGCTTAGGTTTAGGTGTTAAAGGTAGGAGTTAGGGTTAAGGGTGAGGATTACTGCAGAAATAGATTGCCAATTTCAGTGGGGAATGTCAACATGGTGAATATCAACTTGATAAACTATTCAACATGTTTACTGTCAACATTATGACCATGTCAACATTGTCATGGTCATTGTCGACCTAATATAACAAAACTGGCTTGGGTGTGCCTAGTGTTTTGGAGCAGTGCAAAAATGAGATCCAAGCAAATTTATTAAAATGAGGGAAATCGGTAGAGAGGGCAAATTTTTATGGCTCGTCTTTCTTTTTTAGAAGGCTATATAACCATTTTGACTCAGCAAAAACACTTGATTTTTGTACAACTCTTTGGGGCATATTCAATTGGGGGCGAGAAAAGCACAAATCCTGCTTCTGCGAGGTTTTTCCTGCAGGTGCAGAATTTTTGCTATTCAATTAGGTGCAAGGTTTTTCCTATTTTGAGTGCCGGGAGGTTTTTCTACGCAACTCCAGAGCAAGGCCAATCTTTCCTAAAATCTCAAATTTTAGAAAAAGGTAGAGAAATTCTCTGGGACCCCTCCTAATGACTAATTAAGCAATTGGAAGTTTCCAATTAGCTTAATTAGTCTTTAATACTCACCTTTCGAAGTACTGTTTTCTGCATCCAGTTTCAGGACTTGTAGCAGCGGTGAGTATGTAGTGTGTATGAGTGTATGTATTAAAATCAATATACATAAATTAATATTAATTTCTTATACAGCTAAAGCCAATGTATATAAATGTAATCACTTATTCCAGAATCTCAGAAACCAGTTTATCAGGGTCATTTACCTGGATCTGGTTTAGCACAAACTGCCTTAGCAGTTCACAAATATAGACCACTTCCTGTCTGAGGCCCTACATAACGCAATAAGGTTTGAAATGCCCCTACATAGGCATGACATCACAGGTGATTGGATGGGAAAAATAGCAGATACTCAGGACACACTCTTGCAGAGACACACACTGGGAACAGAGGCAGACACAGACACTTGCAGAGAGACACGGAAGAGAGGTCTTCCTCTCACAAGACCACAAAGATGCAGCTACAAATGCCTGGGAAATGCTAAGTATCTGATAACAAAGAAACTTACTAAGGACATAGCTTTGGTCAGGGCCAGACTGGGACTAAAAATAGGCCCTGGCATTTAAAGAGCACACAGGCCTACCTTGCATCAGCATCTGGCTCCTGGCATAGACTCCTCCCCTTACTATTCCTGACCCTTCCCACTTCTTAGTCTATGCACTTTCATATATAATTAATATTAGAACAACAGACAAGTACACATCGATCTCTATTAAAATACATACAACAGATCACATCCTGCAGGGGAGTCAAACATTTGGTATTGTGTTGGTTCTGTTAAGCTGTGTCTGATACACCTATAGATGTATATGTCCAATTCGTGCGGTGGGACAGAAAATCTGGGAATGTATGGGAGAAAATAACAATAGAAATTTGCTCTCAGATCCTGGAAAATGGACTATAATTGTCTTTCCCACCAGACAGATAGGACAGATATCTATGGGTAAAGCTGCACTTTACTGGTGTAGGTCATACACAAAGAAAGGGGAAGGCATTTTCCCAAGCCCTAGTTTAGTGTAGAAAATTAGATAGTGTTCACTGTAGGACTTTTTAAGGCAGGGGTGCTGAATGCAGAGGACACATCTGTGCACACCAAAGCAGAGCCATAACTACACATTTTGACAAAAGAACATGTGTGTCGCCATCTATAGGGGAAGCAGGGAGAGCGCGTGCTGAAGGCATGCATAAAAAAATTCAGGTGTGATCTTGCTGGGAAGGGGCGTAGCCACATAATTTTTCACGTTTCGTCACACAGTAGTGTCTCTTATTCACATTACATCACACGGTAATGCCCCACAGTCACGTTACGTCACACAGTAGTGTCCATTAGTCACATTACACCACATGGTAGTATCCCTTCATCATACTACACTGCACAGTAGTGTCCCTTATTCATGTTACATCACACAGTAGTGTCCCTTTTTCACATTACGTCAGTGTCCCTTTATCAGGTTTTGTCACACAATAGTGTCCATTATTTACATACACAAACATGAATATTTCACCATAACAAATATTATAAAATAGAAATATAATAAACAATATATTGTATACAATTAATACTAATACTACATGGATCAGCAGGTTTGAAATAGCAACATACTAAAAAGGAATAGAGGGAGACAGGAAAAAGAGAAGGAAAGGGGGGAGCCAGGAGAAAAAAAGAGGAGACATTTGGGCAGCTGGGGAGAGCGAAGGAAGAGGGGACCCAACATAGGAGAATTAGGGAGAGCCAGGAGAGAGAGAGGAGGAATAGGAGGAACTGGGGTAGAGAGAGAATATAGGGAGCCAGGAGAGACATAGGAGAAATATGGGGAGTGGGAAGAGAGAGAGAAGAAATAGAGAGAGCCAGGAGAGAAAGAGAAGGTACAGGTTGAACCAGGAGAGAGCAGAAATAGGAAGAGCCATGAGAGGAACAGGTTGAGCTGAGAGAAAGAGAGGAGAAATTGTGGAAGCTGGAGAGATATAGGAGAAATAGGGTGAGCTGGGAGAGAAAGAAGGCATAGGGGTATCCCGGAGAGAGAGAGAGAGAAGGAATTGGGGAGGCTGGGAAAGACAGGAGTAGGGAGCTGGGAGAGAGTAAGAAGGAATTGGGAAAGACGAGAGAGAGAGAGAGAGAGAGAGAGAGAGAGAGAGAGAGAGAGAGGGAGGAGGAATAGGGGAAGCCGAAAGAGACATAGGAGATAGAGAGGAAGCTGGGAGAGAGAGAGAAGGAAGATTGGAAGCCTGGAGAGACATAGGAGAAAGAGGGGAAGCTGGGAGAGAGAGAGAAGGAAGAGGGGAAGCCACGAGAGACATAGGAGAAAGAGGAGAAGCTGGGAGAGAGAGGAGGAAAAGAGGGAGATGGGAGAGACATAGGAGAAAAAGAGAAACCTAGGAAAGAGAGAGAATGAATAGGGAAAGACGAGAGAGAGAGAGGAATAGGGTAAACCAGGAGAGATATAGGAGAAATAGGGGGAGCTGGGAGAGAAAGAAGGAATAGGGGAAGCCGGGAGAGAGTGAAGGGATAGGGGAGGCCAGGAAAGACATAGGATAAGGGATCTGGGAGAGAGTAGGAAAGAATTGGGAAAGACGAGAGAGAGAGCGGAGGAATAGGGGAAGCTGAGAGAGACATAGGAGAAAGAGGGGAAGCTGGGAGAGAGAGGATAGGAATAGGGGGAAACGGGAGAGACATAGGAGAAAAAGAGGAACCTAGGAAAGAGGGAAGGAATAGGGAAAGACGAGAGAGAGAGAGAGGAATAGGGGAAGCCAGGAGAGACATAGGAGATAAAGGGGAACCTGGGAGAGAGAAGAAGAATAGGGGGAGATGGGAGAGACATAGGAGAAAGAGGGGAACCTGAGAAAGATAAAGAAGGAATAGGGGGAGATGGGAGAGAGAGGAGGAATAGGAGTAGCCGGGAACGACACAGGAGAAAGAGGGGAAGCTGGGAGAGAGAGAGAAGCTAGAGTGGAAGCCAAGAGAGATATATGAGAAAGAGGGGAAGCTGGGAGAGAGAGAGAGAGAGAGAGAGAGAGAAGGAATAGGGCAAGTCAGGAGAGACATTGGGCTCGATTCAATTCAATGCGAATTGAATAGTGTCAGTAATGAGCTCCCGGAGCTATTCAATTCAGAATGCTGCTAAGCCTGACTAAGGATTTCTTCTCGCATCTTTCCTGGGATGCAAGCAATGCTGTTTTCTGCCCTTAATGCGGCGAAACAGCATTGCGCTGGGAAGTTTAGTCGGAGAATGCCCGTTCTCATGACTAAACACCCTGTTTAAGGCGTGAGGGGTGAGAGAAGGGCATTCTCCGACCTAACAATGCGCAGAGTTTAATAGCTTCAGGAGCTCATTCCCAGCACTATTCAATACGTGTTGTTCAATACGGAAATTAATGGCGGAGATGGCAGAGAGAGATACCTCCGGAGTGTGCTGAGTCACCATATGCAGTCCCCTGTGAAGCAGCATCCTGCTGCACTGTAGCTGATGCCCGGGTTTCATTAACAGCATGGAACCCAGAAGTGCACCTCCTCTGAATGCCGTGTACTGTGCCTCAGCTCCTCTTGCTGCTCCGACTCCCGGGCAGCAGACTGTCTCCATAGCAGGGGGCCCAGATTTCCACTGCCCCTATTGCTGTGGTGCTTGGTCGTGGCCGCGGCCACGTCATTGCATCATGACGCAGGCGCGTCATGACGCAGCCGTGCATTCGTGACATCTGCTTGCTGAGCAAGGAGCTGCCCAGGAGGGTGTACTGCTGGGTAAGTCTGGCTCAGCCAAAGCGGCCCATTTGGCCATCGGCCCTTCTGGCATTCTGGCTCTAGCTTTGGTTAAAAATATGGTTGTAGCTTACATGGTGATGGTTATGATATTGTGTAACAATGTTTGCACAGTAGTTATCCTATATGGGTATTTGTAGCAAGTTTGTAGTTTGGTAAAGGAATTCATAAGTCTGTGTTAACATGGAATAATGTAGTGATTTGTTACTATAGTTGGCTATATGTGTAAGTCTGTAATGTAGCATACACTGCTGTAATGTACAATAGTCTGTTTATACTTTATACTTGTTGTATTTGGTAAAGAAAGTATTGTTTAGTGTGCAGTATGCAGGGACGGAATTACATCTCGAATGATGGGACCTGGAACCATGTGCTTCTCTGTTCCCCCTTCCCATGTGCTTGAACAATAGCACTGCCTGGGAAAGATAGGTTTGATGTGTGTTATATTATTGTGGTTTGGCTGTAACATTGTGTAGTTAGAATTAAGATGGGAACTGGTTGAAATATTGCAATCTGTAGAATATATATTTTAGTTTGAAATCAGCTGATGATCTGCGCTAGGGCCTTGAAACATGTGCTCCCCCTTCCCCCATTGAACCATGTGCTTGATTCAATGGAAGTTGTGAATTACTGGTATTGTGATCATAGTTATAATACTATCATAGGTTTGGTGTTGTATAGTTCAAATAGGTTTGTTATAGTTATTATAATTATGATCATTAATAAATACCGTATGTGATTTACAGAGCAAGTATTATGGGAGTCTTCAATGAGAGTTTCAAAATGGAGATTTGCCTAGGGACCATGAGGTTTGGACAATAGAACATGTGGTATCCCATCCCTCCCACATAGAACATACAAACCCATCTCCCAACATGCTTCTTAGCAACCATCTTGAATTCTTTGTTTCTCTCTCTCTCATTTTCTCTCTCTCTCTCTCTCTCTCTCTCTCTCTCTCTCTCTCTCTCTCTCTCTCTTTATCATCTCTATATCTTATATTGTATTTTGACTAATATTGTTACGTTTAAATACTGTTATATGAGGAATGATTTGAAATATTATAAAAACACTTTACTTTGACAAATCTTGTCTGAAATGTTATTATCCTAATGATCCAAATGATTTTAAAATGTATATAACACTGGTTAACCCTGCGAGTTCATATATATATATATATATATATACTGTGTATATATATATATAGATAGATAGATATATATGTATATATACAGTATATATATATAGATATATATATATATTATATACATATATATTACTTATAGCCTGATGTTAGTTATATGATAAAAATAAAATATTTGCTTCAGACATATGAGGTTTAAACTGGCAATTGCCTGAAGGTACAAATAAACAGAACAAAGCAGGAAAGGAGGGAAAGAACGTACCCCTCAACATTGGCGCCCTACGAACAGATCTGCTTATAATTGTGGTAACTTATCATTGTAGCTATTTACAATTTTAATTCCCATAATTAAAAAAGCAGTGAGAACCCACATTTTTTTTGTTTGTTTGGTTTGGTTGGTACACAGAATGCCACTTGTAGAATGGCAATCCAGCAATGGCTGATTTAATTGTAATTCTCACAGTACTAGCAACAAAAACTTGTTTGTGTTCATTTTTGAATGGTTGCACAAGATATTTAACAGTTTTTCTTTCTAACAAGAGTATTTTGCAGGACTGCAAGGATTATGAAGTCATGCTGAACAGCAGGTTCTAAGAAACCCTGGCTCCTGGCTTCAAGGTACTCTGTATTACCAAATCTGTTCTATTATAAACACACTCACACTTGGTACAATAGATCTCTTTATACATCATGGCTGCATTGCCATGAGGCTCCACTATCACATTCATAGCAACACAAAGCACACAACCCACACATGCACATACATACATAAATAATTATTTTCTCTGATAGATTGCTTTCCACAATTTATCTCTAGACTATTAGTCGGGCCAGAAAATATACATACAGTATATAATATATCCCCCTATACACACACGCATGTACAATTCTCACACATACATTCACGGTATATATCACTCCATTTATTCTGTTTAATTCACCCTGCAGTATATCTGCAGTAAAACTTGTACATTAAGGTCACATATTACACATTGGCACATGTAGAGTGCATGTTTTAATGTACTAGAAAATTTATAATTAATCGCAGCAAACCCAAATATGAATAATAATTTTATGATAAATATACATTTTTCATATTTTTGAAGCAAATTAATGTAAATTGGAAATTAATTTTAGTCATGGTACATGGTACATGTCACAACATTACAATTGGCAAATTTTATGATGTTTGGTAGAAAAAACATGATTCATACAGGAGCTGGAATACAGCGCCAATGTGAACCATGATTTGAGGTTTATTTGTGCTGTAGACATGATCTTGGTTTTCTGTGTATAGTTTGTATGTACTCATCTGTGTGCAGTTTGTATGTGCTGCATATGAAAATTATCTGTGTGTAGTCTATATGTACCATGTCTGAAAAATCCTTGCAATACAGCACTTGATAGACTTATTTTAGGTTAAGAAATTCAATTTTGAGTAAGTTATAACATGTGGTGTATTAGTACTGTATTATCTGTGTATTTGATTGCATGTAAACCACATATAATCTTGCAGTTATAACAGAGTATGATTTGAAGGTTTGCATAATACGCATAATACATTATGTTTAAGATAATCAGGGAACTTGATGTATTTTGTCAAGGAATTTTAGGGTGGTTATTGGCCCTGTGGAAGCTGGCATGTTTAGCTCACATGAAGCTTCGATTGCTATGCATAGAGCATAGCGATGATGACCCAGTGTCTGGGGTCTGTGGTATAGGACAGGAAATGTAAGAAAATTGTAGGGAAAGGTTATCAAGGTTCAAAGAGATATAAGTTCCTTAAGAATATCTGAAATATCACGGGTTTCGTAATTTCAACGTGATGAATAGTGTGGTAATTAGCAATTTTTTTTTTTTATGTAATGCATTCAGTTATTTTAATTCTAACCCTTACTTACTACAGAGGCATGTCTTTGATAGTTGTTTAAGCGGGTACTGCTTCGGCAACACAATAAGAATTTTGAGCAGACAGCGCGCACTGAGAGTTCAAGAGGGCGTGAGTTGGCTTCTCTCGCTGGGTTTGTAAGATAAATTCTCCAATCTTTTAAAAATTGAGGACTTCATTTCAACCAATACAGACAGGAAAAAGTAATACACCAGCAGTGCCAGACTGGAACAGTGGGGCCCACCGGAGGTTTCCTGTACCCCTATGGCCCAGTCTGACCTTGTACACTAGTCATAACTCAGATAGATATGGATTTCCGTAAATAGATTAAGGAACTCACAAAGAGAAGTATATGTGTTTAACCCATTTATTCAGTTCTGTAACAGTTATATAGGTGACACCATTGTGAAGCTTAGAATCAGGTGATGTATTGCTAAGCAGGGTGTGATTAATTGGATCATATGGCAGGTTTGCAATGAGTCCTGTATAATCATTCTATATATACTGGTAAGCAGAATATGGTTGAAAAAGACTGAATCGCAGGTTGGCGAAGTCTGTAAAAAAAGGTAAAAATTTATAATTTCATTTAAGATGCCACAGATGATAGGATGTCTAAATAATTGTTTTCCTTTAGGTAAACAGGTTATGTGGTAAGTATATGTGACTGCAAGAAACATTATTTTTAGACAGCAATATACGTAACATTATAGATATTGATGAACAATGTGATATGCGTAATACTCAGAACGTTGGACATGAGATATTCCTTAGAAGTAGGGATATCATATGAAAAGCAACAATAAGGAAATCTAGATTTGTCATTACTGCAGTAAATTAGGAGATGACCTTATGAGACTGATTACAGGTGATAATGGATTTAAACTTTAAGCTTATAGCAATGTTTACGGTATATGCAATGCTAAAGACTGTATATGGTATAATATGGATTAAAAATAGAGAAATGGTATAAAATCCTGCTCATTTTCAAATGCCAGGCACATACAGGTAAATTATCATGGTATATAAAAATGTAAATCGGAGTAAAGTATTCACAAAATTCCCCTAGTGGTAGAAAGTAGATCTGGCAACCCCTGACCAAATTCATAGGAATTGGAAGATGGGTGGACAAGGTATTTTTTGTAGGATCTTGGAAATATTAATAGCTGAAAATACTATGTATATCCCATGAAGGGACGTATGTGGTAAATGCCATCGGTACTGTTGTAAGTGGTAACAGTTCATAAGGAATAGTTTTAGAGATCCCAAGTGATTTATAGTAACAGGCACAAATGTGATGTTTTTGTGTTAATAAATCCCTGTTAAACCTATTTAAATTTCGATTTAAGTATTAAAGGATAACCCTATGGTGGAGGTTTCATTCATCAGAACAGGGGGATTGCTATAGAGCATAAAAATATTGATATGATCATACTGTTTTAATTTGTTACAGTGACAATAACTCAGGGGAAAGTTTTTCTAAAAAACACCAGTTGTAATTTTACCTCTTGTGGCCAGTAGGAACACTCACAGGTCCTCCCTGATCACCTCTCCGCAGCCTGCTTTTGGCAGGAGTAGTAGTAGTAAGGGAAATACACATCCATTTCCCAGCAGAGGTGGTAATACCTGGAATTACTAAGGGTTTCAGTGAAAAATTCCATTTAAGGTTGTTTTAAAATGGTCTTATATTTTAAAAAGGTTCCACTGGATGATTTTCTGTTATCACAAAATTAATTGGGTATATCTATTAACAGTTTTTATGTTTGGAATAGATAGGAATTAGTTACATATTGAGTTGCCTGTATTATGTATAATAACATTTCTTTCTATTTTCTCTGAACATCGGAATGCAGGTCAAGGTAGATCAAAGAGCCCAAGACTTCTCTGATTTTCCTCAACAACTAATGCACAGATTATTGTCAGGAGAAAAGGGGGGTGTTATTGGGTATTTGAAGGTTGAAAATTTAGAATTTCCCAGATTAGAGATATTTTTTTGGAGATTTTTTATTGAAAATAGAAAAACAAAGGCATTGTAGGATCATGAATGCCAGCTAGTGGCGAAAACAATGTAAAGTTCAGTCTGTAACACTCATCAATGTTAATCATATGTGATTTTTGGAAACTCCAATATGGAGCAGACAAAATTCTAAACTATCACAATGGGTGGGGAGGGACCGCTAATGCTCGGAGAATCTGTTTTTCATCCATATAGGGAAATCAAGTCAACAACAGGATATCTGAAGACTGCAGATGGATCGGATGGAAGACAAGATGTCAGATTTGGTAGGAAAGATGGAGACATTCAAAAGTACTGATATCTCAATTTCTTATTTAGATGCTGATGAGGCCCAGATGCAGACAGATGATATTCCTGGCAGATGACTACATGAACCATAAGATGACCGGACAGAACACAGATCGGAAGGATTGGGACACAGATCATCCAAAACAGATGTCCCAGATGACTACATGAACCCTAAGATGATCGGACAGAACACAGATCAGAAGTATCGAGACACGGATCCTTCAAAACAGATGTCCAAGATGGCTAAATCCCAGAAGTGATCCCTCACCCCATTTGGCAAAGATGACATCATAGGAACAACTACAGACTTTTGATTCCAAATGTTAATAAAATAAGGAAAGGGTTTGTCTCACATATGAAAGATGTTTTAGCTTTGCATAACTCCATATATATACAAACACAAGTTTTTTTCCATCCAGATATGCGAAGCAGGGGAGAACCATTAGTTCTCCGCTCTTTCATTACTTTTTATTTTGAAAAGTGAAAATTACATTGTTATGATCCTCTCTAAACTGAAATTTCTCTCTCTTTTCACCACCTGTATGATCAACAAACATACACATAACACATACACTAAAATAGTGATAATACACAAGCGTATGTCAGTTCAGCTGTAAGATGTCATCAAACTCACACAGGGGGAAATGTAACAGTGTATGTATTAAAAACAATATATATAAATTAATATTGATTCCTTATACAGCTAAAACCAATATATATAAATGTAATCACTTATTCCAGAATCTCAGAAACCAGTTTATCAGGGTCATTTACATATCAACAGACCTGGTTTAGCACAAACTGCTCTAGCAGTTCACAAATATAGACCACTTCCTGTATAAGGCCCTACATAACACATAACTCTTGTAGAGACACACACTGGAAATAGAGGCAGACACAGACACTTGCAGAGAGACACAGAAGAGAGACCTTCCTCTCATAGACCACAAAGATGCAGCTACAAATGCCTGGGAAATGCTAAGTATCTGATAACATAGAAACTTACTAAGGACATAGCTTTGGTTAAAAATATGTTGTGGCTTACATAGTGATGGTAATGATATTGTGTAACAGTGTTTGTACAGCATTTGTCCTATATGGGTATTTGTAGCAAGTTTGTAGTTTGGTAAAGGAATTCATAAGTCTGTTTTAACATGGAATAATGTAGTGATTTGTTACTATAGTTGGCTATATGTGTAAGTCTATAATGTAGCATACACTGCTGTAGTGTACAATAGTCTGTTTATACTTTTTGTATTTGGTAAATAAAGTATTGTTTAGTGTGCAGTATGCAGGGAAGGAATCACATCTGGAATGATGGGACCTGGAACCATGTGCTTCTCTGTTCCCCCTTCCCATGTGCTTGAACAATAGCACTGACTCAGAAAGATAGGTCTGGTGTGTGTTGTATTCTTGTGGTTTGGCTGTAACATTGTGTAGTTAGAATTAAGAAGATGGGTACTGGTTGAAATATTGCAATCTGCAGAATATATATTTCAGTTTGAAATCAGCTGGTGATCTGCGCTAGGGCCTTGAAACATGTGCTCCCCCTTCCCCCATTGAACCGTGTGCTTGATTCAATGGAAGTTGTGAATTACTGGTATTGTGATCATAGTTATAATACTATCATAGGTTTGGTGTTGTATAGTTCAAATAGGTTTGTTATAGTTATTATAATTATGATCATTAATAGATATGTGATTTACAGAGCTAGAATTATGGGAGTGTTCAATGAGAGTTTGAAAATGGAGATTTGTCTAGGGACCATGAGGTTTGGACAATAGAACATGTGGTATCCCATCCCTCCCACATAGAACATACAAACCCATCTCCCACCATGCTTCTTAGCTACCATCTTGAATTCTCTCTCTCTCATCTCTATATCTTATATTGTATTTTGACTAATATTGTTAAGTTTAAATACTGTTATATGAGGATTGATTTGATTAATATAAAACACTTTACTTTAACACATCTTGTGTGAAATGTTATTATCCTAATTATCCAAATGATTTAAAAGGTATATAATTCTGGTTAACACTGCGAGTTCATATATATATTAATATATTACTTATAACCTGATGTTAGCTATATGATAAAAATAGAATATTTGCTTCAGAAATATGAGGTTTAAACTGGAAGTTGCCTGAAGGTACAAATAAACAGAACAAAGCAGGAAAGGAGGGAAAGAACATACCCCTTAACAGAGTGTTTGTTAGTGTTTATGAGTGAGTGTGTATTTGAGTGTTGTGTGTGACCACCGGAGTGTGTGCCCCCCCAGTGTCAGTGTGCCCCCCGTAATGGGCGCTTGAAGTACTACATTTTCCAGCAGCTCTTGTGCCTCTCTGCAGCCCCCGGGACTCCCATCAGCCCCATATCCAGTGAGAAGATGGAGGGGATGCCAACGGGAGCCGCGGAGACCACAAGAGACCCCCGGGCAGGTAAGTGGAGAATTATTATTATTACTTGTTTACACGGCACTGGGTTTTCAGAGCTGAAAACCCAGCAACCACTTTTTTTTATTGGATACCATGGGTATCAGGAGTGCACATACCCGTGGTAATCCAAATTTGTGCGCAAGGGACGCAAAGTATATTCCTCACTAAACCTTGCGCCCAATTGAATATGCCCATTTAATGAGCCAGTCCTATGTGCATATGTTATTTTTCATCATATGCACATAGTACTGGCTTTTTTTATACCCACAGAGGGGTACATTTCATAACACACTTTAAACAAGGTAATATATAATAAGGTAATCTGTGATATGTACAGCGGGTAAAATAAGTATTGAACACAATAACATTTAATTAATTAAATTTTTACCAAATATCAGCAACAACCCATGCAATCCACACATGCAAAGAAATCAAACTATAGGTGTCCATACATTAAGTTACAGTATGTGTAATAATGTGAAATGACACAGGGAAAAAGTATTGAACACGATTACTGAAATTTAATTAACACTTTGTACAAAAGCCTTTGTTGGTAATGACAGTTTCAAGACGCCCCCTGTATGGAGAAACTAGTCGCATGCATTGCTAAGGTGTGATTTTGGCCCATTCTTCCACACAAACAGTCTTCAAATCTTGAAGGTTCTGTGGGCCTCTTCTATGAACTCTGATCTTTAGTTCTAGCAGCTTTATTTTCTTTCTCTGAAACCAATTGTGAGTGTCCTTGGCTGTGTGCTTGTGATCATTATCTTGCTAAAATGTCCACCCTCTTTTCATCTTCAGCATCCTGGTATATGGCATCAGATTTTTATCAAGAATGTCTCGGTACATTTTTCCATTCATCCTTTCTTCAATCATATGAAGTATGCCAATACCATATGCTGAAAAACAGTTTCCACCTCCAAACTTTACTGTTGGTATGTTTTTGGGGTGACGTGCAGTGCCATTTCTCCTCCATACATGGTGTGTATTATGGCATCCAAAGAGTTACATTTTGGTCTCATCTGACCAGACTATATTATCCCAGTATTTCAGAGGCTTGTCCAAATGTTGTGCAGCAAACTTTAAACAAGCTTCAACATGCTTTTTCTTCAATGGAGTCTTGTGTGGTGAACGTGCATACAGGCCATGGCGGTTGAGTGCATTACTTATTGTGTTCTTTGAAACAATTGTAGCTGCTAATTCCAGGTCTTTTTGAAGCTCTCCACAAGTGGTACTTAGCTCTTGGACAACTTTTCTGATAATTATTTTCACTCCTCTGTCAGAAATCTTGTGAGGAGCACCTGGTCGTGGTCAGTTTATGGTGAAATTATGTTCTTTCCACTTCCGGATTATGGCCCCAACAGTGCTCACTGGAGCATTCAGAACTTTAGAAATCCTTCTGTAACCAATGCCATCAATATGTTTTGCAACAATGAGGTTGCAAAGGTCTTGAGAGAGCTCTTTGCTTTTACCCATCATGAGATGTTTCTTGTGTGACACCTTGGTAATGAGACACATTTTTACACTCTACACTCGAGCCCCTTCACCCCATAACTGTATGGGTGTGTCATTGCAGGGTGCAGGGGAGTTGTGAATCTATGTACAGTAGTGCCGTCAATAAAGCACCTCAACATTATTGAACAGGAAATCATGTGGTCTTATTGAAAACTGAGGTTGCATTTGAGTTATTGAACCCCAACACCTGTGTGCATCTGAAACTAAATTGGTGCGGATTGATTCAATCCACCACTGTACTTCATATAAAAAAAATAGAGAGCAATGAATCTATAGTAATCATGATAAATAATATTGTGCTGTGGTGGGATTTAAACCATGTACCTTGGCAATGTAAAACCAACACTCTACCACTAGGCCAAGAAGGCTTTCACATCCATCTTCTGAATTCTTGTGCATCCACCTGCTGCCATTGAGGGCTCAGTGAAGGTCACAGTACCCGAGCATTAGTGAATATTAATTCATCCCAGCTCATTGAAAGCTGTGCATGTGTGTGGCCCCTGTCTAAGCCCCTGAAACAAAAATATTAAAAAATATATTTTTTAAAAAGAACAGGACTCACACACATACTGTACTGTAATGAGTTAAAATGTTATTACACATTCTTCTACAGCCCTGATTCCATGATGAAAATGCGGTGCTATAGTGTACCGAATCACAGATTCTGTCAGCCAATCATTGGGGGGTGATACAGAAAATGCATTGGATATCGGATGCATGCACAGTGTAGTTTAGGAAAAGCGACACCTGGTGGACAAAAAGTTGTATTACATGCTATTACTTTTTCCAGCGCCATGGTACATTACATTGCGATTAATACTGAAAGGCGCGACTCAAGGCGTATCATGTGGCGCTATATGGTGTATAGAGCAACAAACTGGCTTGGCCCATCTGTATAAAACCATTTCAACTCAAAGTCTTTGTTAATACCAGAGAGGATAATAGTGTTAAAAATCCATGACATTTCTGTCCTAGCAAGTGATCCTTCTTTATCCCTATCTCTCCAGGTAGCTATAATTTGCTGTATACCTGTACCAATGAACTGTTTTAGACCTCCAGTGTAGCAATTATGTGAACTTCTAAAATGTTCCAATAGTCTGTGTGTAGCGAGACCTTTTTTATATTTCTTGCATGTTCTGCAAGACGTGTTTTAAGCACTGTACATGTCCTCCCCACTTAGACTAATCTGCACTTACATTCAATAATATAAATTACATTGCAGGTAGGACAGGTGATAAAATCATTAATTTTATATTCTTTATCTTTAACTCTAGAAGAGAAATATTTTGATGTTTCACTTGGAACAAGTTTATACATGATACAAGAACCGCAACGAAGGAAACCTTTGGTCCTGATTGGGTTGCTGTATCCTGTCGGAAGGTGTTTTTTACTAAATGACTCTATGTTTGTAGCCCTTCTATAGATACATCATTATTATTATAATATATTTTTTTTACCACAATCTTCTTTGGATAGAAATAGTCCTTAAATGTTAAGAGAGGAGTACCATTTCTGCCGATGATTACTTACTTATTAGTTACTGCATAACACTCTGACTCCAATTTCACAGCTCTAAGGATGACAATTAAATAAATTAAATACATGAATTCACTGTCATATATTTTCCAGTAACTACTGCACAATAATGTAAATTCTTATCCCTGCTGTATGAACATAAGGAGCACTCTTACCTATCCCTGTACTGTACCACCACCAACATTATTGATATCATAATGGCCGATCTATGGCCATTAGATTGGCTTTGAAGGGTTGGGAGCAAGATCAGTCCATGGTACCTCATTCTAAGACCCATAAGCACAATTTAGCAGTCCTCCACTTTAAAATTATAGACCATGTCCCCAAATCCATAATGGGTGGAGACAGGGTGGTTTGAATTAAAATTTTAACCTCATTTGCTATAAAGCCTGAGTTGCTATATATATGCAGTTGAATAAACTGCCACTTTTTTGCTTTAGTTACTGTTAGAGATGTGCGCTGACCCCCGTGTTTTGGTTTTGGATCTGTATCTCCTCTTGTTTTGGATCTGGATTGGTTTTGCCGAAATCTCCTCTTGTTTTGGATCTGTATTTTTTCAAAAAAAATCTTTAAAACAGCTAAAATCACATAATTTGGGCCTGTTTTTGATCCTACAGTATTATTAACCTCCATAACATTTATGTCCACTCATTTCCAGTCAATTTTGACCACCTCACAGCTCACAATATTGTTTTCATCCAGTTTAGGCCCAAAATTTGCACCAAGCTAGCTGGCAGACTAAGCAAAGTGGCAGCAGTGGCCAGCACAAACACATGGCAGTTCAACGTCCAACATGGCACATCAGGAAACAAATGTTTTTATTATTCAAGAGGCCTGAGGGAGTTCAAGTATGTATGTAGTTGAAGGCAGGGTTGATTGGCAGTAAATTTAATTTTATTTTTTGATTCCAAAGTAAATTTATGATGGAGAAAGCAGAGGGTAGGAGGGGAGGCATTTACAAAAAATATTTTACTCGTTCACATCAGTCCTTGCCCCAGAAGAATCCTTGAGTGCCATGCTTGCAGATGCTGCTGGGAGTGGATTTTCATCCCAGAAGGGGACCAGAAAGTCTTTAGTAGTGTTTTCCAAAACAATTGGCTGTTAAATAATCCTTTGCAAAGATTCAACTTGAAAAGCATTTCCCAACCTGTAAAGGGCCATTAAAAAAAACATAGTTAATGGCCTCCAAACTGCCATTGTACCCACTATCCACTTAACCAGCACAGAAGGACAATCGGAACAGAGCAAATGCAAGATGTCAGATTTAAGGTTTTACGATGTGTCTTTCTTGAGAATCCTGTGCCTGCTTCTGCTGCTAGGAGTGGGTTTTCATCCCAGAAGGGGACCAGGAAGAGTGCTTTCCAAAATAAATTGACTGTTAAATAATCCTTTGCAAAGATTCCACTTGAAACTTTTTCCCAACCTGTACAGGGACATTAAAAAAACATAGGCCCTCATTCAGAGCCGTACGCTCTGAGCAGAGCGCACGCTCTGAATGAGGGCCGGGCTCCATTTTCATGGAGCGTCCTCCTGGACGCTCGTATAGCTGTGGGTCACCACCCACAGGCTATACGAGCGTGCTTTGTGATGGCCGCGATGGTCGAGACCATCGCGACCATCGAATTTGCGAGCCGGAGCCTGCGGTTGAGGTTTTCAACCGCAAGCTCCGGAGTGATTTTGGCTCTATCAGAGCCAAAATCACTCCCACTGACATCACTAGTGATGTCAGTGGGCCGGCTTCTGACAGGAGGCGTTCCCGTGGGAACGCCCCCATCAGGGAGGCATGCCCCCGGCACGCCCACCAAAGGGGGCGTGCTGTCAATCAACATTGACAGCACGCCCCCTTTGATCGAACACAACGAGCGAAGGAATTTCCTTCGCTCGTCGCGTCTGGCGCATGCGCACGACGGAGCTCCCTCCATCGTGTGCATGCTCAGTGCATAACATCGACCCACTTGCGAGCGGACAGCCGCTCGCGAGTGGGTCTGAATCAGGCCCATAGTTAGTTAGTGGCCTTCAAACTGCCATTGTAACCACTGTCCACTTAACCAGCACAGATGGACCAGAGCAAATGCAAGATTTCAGATTTAAGGTTTAAGTCTTACGTTGTGTCTTTCTTGAGAATCCTTGAGTGCCATGCCTGCTGCTGGGAGTAGATTTTCATCCCAGAAGGGATGAAGACATTGGGCCTGATTCAGACCCACTCGCGAGTGGCTGTACGCTCACAAGTGGGTCGATGGTGTGCACTGAGCATGCGCACGACGGAGTGAGCTCCGTCGTGCGCATGCGCGAGACGCGACGAGCGAAGGACTTTCCTTCGCTCGTTGTGTCTGATCAATGGGGGCGTGCTGTCGATGTTGATTGACAGCACGCCCCCTTTGGTGGGCGTGCCGGGGGCGTGCCTCCCAGACGGGGGCGTTCCCAAGGGAACGCCTACCGTCAGAAGCCGGCCCACTGACATCACTAGTGATGTCACTGGGAGTGATTTTGGCTCTGATAGAGCCAAAATCACTCCAGGGCTTGTGGTCGAAAAACCCGACCACAGGCTTCTGGTCGCACTGGCGATGGTCGCGATGGTCAAGACCATCGTGACCATCATCCTGCATGCTCGTATGTGCTGTGGGTGGTGACCCACAGCTATACGAGCGTCCAGGAGGACGCTCTATTTTTAAGGAGGACGGCCCTCATTCAGAGCGAGCGCTCTGCTCAGAGCGTCCGGCTCTGAATGAGGGCCATTGTTTCTTCTTCCCAATGGACAAAGATCTGAAGAGATGTAAAGAGCTGTTGATAAGCAAATTGTCAGCTCAAGTGGCATGTGATGCAGTGATGGCTTCTCCTTCAGTTTCTCCAGCAAGTGCATCTGCTGAGACAAAAGTAAACATTCAAAACACCCACTAGTGATGCAGTTGAGTCAACACAACCAAGTTTTGACATCTGGTTAGGTCAGAATTGCCTAAAATTAATGACACCTCTATCGTGACTCCATCTGATACGGTCACCATTCAAAGAATGGTTGAGGACTATTTAAAAAATTTTAATGATAGCATCCAAATAGGCATGTCAGACAGTCCATTAGAGTACTGGTAGGAAAAAAGGTAATTTGGAGGCTCTTGCACAAACTGGCTTTGCTTTGCTTTGAGCTGCCCACCCTCCAGTGTGTACTCAGACAGAGTTTTCAGCACAGCCGGGAACCTTGTCAGTGATCGGCCTATGAGACTACTTCCCCAAAATGTGGAAAAGATGATGTCCATCAAATTGAACTACAATTTCTACGAGAAAGACCTTTACCGTCAATTACGTGCAAAAATTACAGAGGCACCTGTAATGGTGGATTCCAGCGGGGACAAATTAATATTGTGTGAAGGAGATGATGTATACATCACCCCAGATTATACCAGCACCCAAGCTTATATCGTCATCCCATCCAGTGTTGTGTATAAATTACAGCTGCGCTCCATGTTAGATTGGGGATTAATTGTCCACTTTAGTGGATGTGAGCTCCATTTTAGTTCCTATCACCACACCCCCTACACATCTTCTGACCTGGGCTACAGGTGGAGCAGCTGCACTCTGGAATATGGTTGCATGGAGTTGCTCCTCTGACTCGCTGAAATTCAGGTAGAGGGGCAATGGGTAGGGAGTAGGGGCACTATAATCAGAGAATGCAGTTTTAGCTGCTTTATTCCATTTTTGAAACCATGTCCTCTATTTTCACCTTTTGAAAATATGTTTATGTGAATCTCAGCTGAGGCGTTTGTAATGTCATTATGTTTAATATATTATGCACATTATTTAGCACTTTGTTGTGGTCTTGTAGTCGATGTGTAGACTAATCATTTATTCATGATTGAGGAAAGAAGTGCTAACTGTGTGTTATTAAATTGTAAAATTGTGAAGTTTCCACTTACAGTGTCACAAGATTTTTTTATGAATAAGAAAAGAATAACACACTGCGCTACCACTTACAGTGTCACAATATTTTTTATGAATACACTGCATTTTCCACTGACAGTGTGATGATATTTTTTACGAATACACTGCGTTTCCACTTAGTGTCACAATATTTTTTACAAATACACTGCATTTTCCACTAACAGTGTCACAATATTTTTTACAAATACACTGCATTTTCCACTTACAGTGTGACAATATTTTTTACGAATACACTGCGTTTTCCACTTACAGCGTGACAATATTTTTTACAAATACACTACGTTTCCACTAACAGTGGGACAATATTTTTATAAATACACTGCGTTTTCCACTTACAGTGTCACAATATTTGTTATACACTGCTCTACCACTTACAGTGTCACAAACAATACCTGTATGAATATTACACTGTGGTCTGACAGGCACCATCACAGTAAAAAAGATTAATAATAAATATAGTACACTGGGGTACAGCACAAAAAAATATATAATATATTGTTTTTTTATTAAGTATATTATTTATTAGCTTTTATTTTTTTATACACTGGGCACCCTTGGATGGACAGAGCACTCTGACTCCATCCAAAATTGTCTGCCACTCTATCTCCACTACTCTAACTACAACTTCACAACCCTGGTGACTCCAAAGGCTGAGTTGAAATAACTAACAACTAAAGCAGAGCAAATAAATTTACCAGCCGCATCATAGTCTACTAAATCAAAAAGACTGAAAGAAATGGCCTCTGGAGAGGAGAACTCCTAAATTGATGTCTCTGAAACCAATTAGAACTTGTCATTTCTTGGTCATTGAGGACATTTAGAGTAGCCAAAACATGATCAGAAGCTACACAATGGAAGCACAGCTTATTCCTAAATCTCCTATCCCATTTTTCAGGGAAAATATGAGAATTACCTAGTTTCATCTGCTCTTTGGAAGTTTGAGCTGACACTTAGAATCTTGGTAGCAGATGGATCCTTGGGCAAACTGCATTCCTCTTCTCTGAAGATCTTTTTCAAAGGAGAAGGTCCACCTTATTACTGTCGCACATCGGGGTCCAAAGCAAGTTATAGTGTTCAGAAGTGATATCTCAAGCCCATCCATGGCCCTCCTGGTTGCGTCTGTCATTCCTGGTAGATACTAGAGCCCTGTTAGACCCTGAACATCTGGGTCAGTCTCATCAAACCAGTGTTGATGTAATAATCACTTTTACTTTAGAAGAACAAAAAGATACCCACAATCAAAGCATGTTATATATTCAGTGGAGACTCTAAGTTTTGTTGAGGGTTCATGAATGAGTTAGCCATCAAGTCTTGATTGCAGCCAAAACATGTTTCCAGTGATAGAACTAAAGCAGCCTACTGTATATTATCTCTCTGGCCAGGCTGTGGCATGGGCTTCTCATCTTTGGGAAATAAATAATCTAATACAATTGTTCTAAGTTCATGAATTCTTTTCACAAGATCCACAATGAACTTATCCATGTGGTGCTGGCTGCTTCTAGCATTATGCAACTCCAGCAAAGGTGTAATAAAGTTCTCTTTGTTCATTCAGGTGCAGCGCACATGACATCATGACATTACACAGTGACGCACCTCTGAAAGCAGAGAAACTGCAGTGGGCTGCCAAAAGAAGGTAAGTGTATGGGCTGGAAGACAACTGTGGGGGCTGGAGAGTGACTGTGGGGGCTGGAGAGAGATTGTGGGGGCAGGAGAGAGACACTGTGGGGGCTGGAGATATACACTGTGGGGGCTGGAGAGAGACACTTTGGGGACTGGAGAGAGACACTGTGCTGTCTAGAAAGAGCAACTGTGGGAGCTAAAGAGAGACACTGTGGTAGCTGGAGAGAGACATGTGGTAGCTGGAAAGATACACTGTGCGGGCTGGAGAGAGACACTATGGTGGCTGGAGAGAGAGACACTGTGGGGGCTGGAGAGAGACACTGTGGGTGCTGGAGAGGCAAACACTGTGGGGGCTGGAGAGTAACACTGTGCAGTCTAGAGAGAGCAACTGTGGGGACTAAAGAGAGACACTGTGGTAGCTGGAGAGAGACATGTGGTAGCTGGAGTGAGACACTGTGGATACTAGAGAGAGACACTGGGGGGGCTGGAGAGAGACACTGTGGGTGCTGGAGAGGCAAACACTGTGGGGGCTGGAGAGTAACACTGTGCAGTCTAGAGAGAGCAACTGTGGGGACTAAAGAGAGACACTGTGGTAGCTGGAGAGAGACATGTGGTAGCTGGAGTGAGACACTGTGGATACTAGAGAGAGACACTGGGGGGGCTGGAGAGAGACACTTTGGGGGCTGGAGAGAGACACTGGGGGATGGAGAGAGACACTATTGGGACTGGAGAGAAATGGCATTGGTTCCTACACAAACAGGCATCTTCCAGACCATGTGATCTGTACAGTGACCGACTGAAGTCACCATCTACCCAAGGAGGAACAATTCCCCATTGCAGAGAAACCACATATAAGTAATGAAGACTCTCAACAACTGACCTGTACCTGCCAGGGACCCGGGGATGGGGACCCCTAAGAAAATAGGTGTACTGGTGCCCATGATTTCTGTTGCTGGCCCTGTCAATACTTAGTAGTATGTTTGCTAACTTCAAATTAATTTTGAACACTGAGATGGAAAAATATTTGCCCATTGAATTTTGCTTAAGGTGGGTCAGATTAATTGGGCAAGTTTAAGATTTTGCCACAGATTTTTCTTGGAATTAAGGTTAAGGCTAAGATACATCTGTTTTCATAATTTTAAGACATTCCAGTGTATATCTTACAGCATGCTATGGATCATTCTCTAATAAAAGGCAAACCGGTTTTTGGCAGAAGATAGCTTGTATTTGTCCTGGAATTGTCTGTAGTGTGCACCATTCATCTTCACATTGATCCTGACATGACTGGCAGTAAATGCGAATAAATAAATATTCCTATAACTTGATGCTATAACCCCCATACTTCACAATAGGGATGGTATTACAAGGCTACCATGCATCATTTCATTTATACTACAAATGCCTTTTTTTTTCAAATATATTTTATGAATTTTTTAACAAAGCAAATAAAGTACAGATGGAAACATATAATGTTTCCAACACCAGGGAATGTGAGTCCCCACTTTCCGAGGAATTCCAGTCCTGGCCTGACCAATTTGGGGGTGGTTAATGTAATGGCAAGGAGAACTCATGTTATGTTTCTCCCTGCTATGGTTATGCCTATGGTTTAGCCCAGTGCTGGTTATTGGAAATAGGGGGAACCACACACTGCCCCCCTCCTTATTATCCAATAACAGACCAGGCTCAGAAGTCCAGAGCTGGTTATTGATTTTGTGGGGGACCTCACCACTTATTTTTAAATGTAACTATATGACTGCTATCAGCAGCATCTAAACTAACAGCTTTGGAGAGATGTGTTGGTAATACAGTATATTATATATTTCTCCTATGCTCTTAATTTTAGGCTATTAGTTATTGATTAATGAAAACATTTTATTTTGTTTATTGTTGTTTATTAAGCTGATATCCTGTCTGCCAGTGTTGTTCCACTATGTTTCATATACTGTATGTGCTATATACTTTTAAACTGCCATGTGTTTGTGCCACTACTCTGTCGCTGCTCTGCTCTGTTTGCTGCAGCATTTGGCCAATATTGGGGAAAACAATATTGTGAGCTGTGAGGTGGTGAAAATTGACTGGAAATGACTGGAAATGAATGTAATTGATGTTAATAACATTGAAGGAACAAAAACAGGTCCAAATTACATGACTGTTTATTTATCAATTTTTAAAGAAATCCAGATCCAAAATATTTGAGGGTGGTTTTGCCAAATCTAAAATCAAAACACGGGGGTCTGCACACATCTCTACTGAAAAAACAGTTCACACCATTATTTCATCATTAAGAAATGCAACCAACTCTATCTAACAGCAGAACCTTCTGGTAGTATAGTCTGAAACATTAAGGCTTTTTTAAAAAATCATATCACAAAGAAAATACATACTGTATGCAGTGATCTCAGAGTAGCAGTTATTCTGGTAAGAATTATGAGGCAACTTTCAAAATATATGAAGTCCATCCATCTACAACTACAACAATTATTTACAAATGGACAATACAGAACACAGTTGCAAATGGAGTAGGCATCCAAGCAAATTTACTTAAGGATCAGACTATAACCCCTTTTCCACTGCCACAATAACATGGGTTATTGGCGGGTCTGTCTGGGTATCTCGATGTAAAAGGGTCCTTGTAAAATAACCCAGGTCGAGTGACCCAGGGATCTGACCCGGGTAGCTACCAGGGTCGAACCCTGGAAGAATCCAGGTAATGTTGCAGTGTAAATGGCATGACCTGGGTCTTGCAAAAAAAATGCTGATTGGAGCTTCAGTGAGCAGTCATCACCCACCATTTTATGACCTCATCTTTGTGAGCCTAAAAAAGGTCATTTCTAATGACATACAGTACACAGGTTTTGCAGTGGGGGTGTATTTGATGCTCCAACAAATCACAAAGGATGCTTTTCTCAAACAAACCCCCCCCAACACATTGCAGTGTGGCTTAGATTTGCAGAGTTTCATCTGAAAGACTTTTGGAACAATGTTCTAAGGACAAGATCGAGGTGGATAAAGTGGTCTTTACGCACAATCCAGTACCACATATTGGTGAATTCAATGCAAAAATCTAATACAAATTGCAGAGGTTGAGGGTTGATTATTTTGTGACCTCTCAGCTTTGCAGTGATTAAATGCACCATAAACACATCTTTATACCAGTTAAAATCCAAATCTAAACCCCAATGACATGATGTGGTGGAACCTTATATTAAATATATTGCTCCCACAGTGTCTCTCTCCTGCTCCCACAGTGTCTCTCTCCTGCTCCCACAGTGTATCTCTCCTGCTCCCACAGTGTCTCTCTCCAGCTTCCACAGTGTCTCTCTCCTGCTCCCACAGTGTCTCTCTCCTGCCCCCACAGTGTCTCTCTCCAGCTTCCACAGTGTCTCTCTCCTGCTCCCACAGTGTCTCTCTCCTGCTCCCACAGTGTCTCTCTCCTGCTCCCACAGTGTCTCTCTCCTGCTCCCACAGTGTCTCTCTCCTGCTCCCACAGTGTCTCTCTCCTGCTCCAACAGTGTCTCTCTCCTGCCCCCACAGTGTCTCTCTCCAGCTTCCACAGTGTCTCTCTCCTGCTCCCACCCCCAAATTGGTCAGGCCAGGACTGGAATTCCTCGGAAAGTGGGGACTCACATTCCCTGGTGTTGGAGGCAGGGTTAATGGTTAAATAACAGGTAATATTGTTTGTTACAGGTGGACTACAAGTACCAGTACCAGCAAGCCAGCCCTGACATGCCAGCACTTGTGGAACAAGTGCGAGCATCCCCAGATATTAAGTGCCCACTGGCACATATAGTCTGCCTGTAAACTGGGTTGAAAGTACTGCAAAGATCAGTGTGATCTGTACAGGTGTAGTTATTGTCCAATATCAGTCCAAGCTCAAAGGTCCAGGGCTAGTTATTGATTTGGGAGGGGGACCGCAACACATTTATTTAAATTACTCATGTATTCTATTTTTTACACATAACCAAGCCTGCACAGATCACACTGAACTTTGCAGTACTTTCAACCTGGCCACAAAGGCGGAGCTGCTTAAGGGAGGACTATGAACTAGGAAGTAGACAGAGAGGGATTTTTATGCACTCCAAAATGATTGTGTCTAGATCCTGTTTAGCTAATGAACCCGGATGTTCCATGCTCTGAAATCTCTGTTATTTTATCCCAAATGTAGTATCTGGCCACCATCTGCCTGAAGCTCACCATGCTTCAGGCAAGGTGGCTCGCTCTGCTTTGCCTGCCACTGGTTATTATTCCATTAGATGTCTACGTGGATAGTAAATGATGAAGTCAGGGTCCTTTAACTGAAGGGAATCTAGCATCAACTAATCCAAAACACATGAAATCTGACATTTCCAGGATTATGATGTCTTGTCTCGATTTGAGACCTAGATTTGGATCTGGGAACAGAACAGAAGTCTCTAACAGAAGTTTCTATCCAGCCTGTTGTTTACATCATCAGAGGCACATTTGTTTTCCTCTTTGACGTGACTAGTATGTGTATGAGCCTGGGAGAGTGTTGGTCACAGTTTTCAGCTAGTGCTATTTCAATCTGGTCTTTATTAGATTTTACAATTCAGAGTTGTGTAATTTTCTATTTGACATTACAGAGTATTTGTGTTATTCATTGGTAAGAATTGCTTCACAAATCCATCTTGCTTCCACCATGTAAGGAAACAAAATGCGAAACATGCCAGGTTGGATGAATAACTTTTGTGAGAGACATACCCTGCAGTTTTACGATAATCACAGTGTACAGTGCAATTCATATACCTGACTTCTAACACTGTCAGGATGTCAGAGAAATATGATAATGGTAATCAGAAGTCAACAGAAGTCGGACAAATGAGCTTTTATGTGATTTTTCTGTCTGCACATTTCACCAAACATTATTATACTACAGGAATTTGAAATAATGGGAGGTAGTGAATGTTATTTTTTTATATTGTTTCTTATATACTCCTAGCTTGCTTTCTACTCTTCTATGTGCCATTTTTATAATTTGACTAGGATCATATTTTAAATGTTTTCACTAGCTGATATAATTTGCGGATAGGGACATACTGTATATTCTCATCATTCTTTCTTGTAGGCTGTTCATCCCAATCACTGGCAGAATTCTATGAAAGGAGATTGTGGAATAATCGAGAATTGATGATTATACAAAGAACAATGAGACTTGGTACAATATGTATATAGGGCCTGATTCACTACGGATCGCAACTGCAGTCTGACTGCGATAGTATGCTAATCCATTACGAACACTGTGCCATCACAGCACAACATAAGGACGCCCACCTTACCTTAAACACATCCGTAATGTTTAGCAAGACTGCGAACCCATTGGTAACATAATTGGTAGTACAATCGGAGCCTCATACACACTTGCACAAGCTCTGACCTTACTCAGGGATTGCTAACCTCATCGCATGCACTGATTACTCGAGCTGCATATGGCATTGCAGTGTCTAATTTATGCATGCTCCTGCACCAACCCGGGCACGCCTGCATTTTGCCGGCCACCCCCCGTCACCTCCAACAAACGGCACTTCCTGTCAATCACTCTGCGATGGATCTGCGTAGTCACTGTGATCACTGTCCCAATCGCAGTGACTGGTTCATGCACACGCACTGCAATGTGTGCACAGAATGCAACAATCGGCTGATTGCCTGCGTAATCGTAGTCCAATCCTTGCTAATCAGGCCATAGTAACAAAGAAGTGACATGTTAAGTTTCAAAGAATGTTAAGAAACATAAATAAAAATGAAGAACAGATCTACTTAAAAAGAGCAGGTAAAACAGAACAAGCAATGAGAGAGACCCTGCGAGGCTAAGATGGTTGTATTGGCCCTCCTAAGCTCTCAAGGTTTGACCCATTATCCCAGTCTTGGAACTAGCAAGTGGCGGTCCGAGGGGCAAAAATGTGCTATTGTGATGGCCTCTGGCCATCATACGGTGGGTACTGATTGTCACCGTACCATACGGTGACACAGTCAGATTTCTCTACACAGGCAGCAGATAAACAAGTAGATGCACATGGTTACGCCAAGTGTTGACCCTATGACTCCCCATGGGCATCATTGCACATGCTGCACCAGCACCAGTTCTGCTGAAACATTGTACATACATTTTGTTTTACTGGTACTTTTAGGTTTCACTAACTGTCATATTTTTTTTTTAATTTACGAGGGTGGTGGCACTTGGTTTGTGCAATTTCAGTCAGCATAGGATTCGAGCACTTCTGAGAGTGCCCAGTATTCTATATTAATCAGTAATTCCTCTTTTAAGAATTATTGATATTAGGGCCTTGCAAGTTAGGTTTTTTGCCGATATATGAGTTATAAATCTGCTGCACACTTATTATTAGAGTGATAAGGCCTACAGTATGACTCATAGGATGCTAGTTTTGGTAAATAACAGTCACAGAAAGGCCTTTGTTAGTCCATGGAAAGTTTGTTATTAGTATGTTAATGCCACTCAGGAGAGGAGATTGCAATAGGTCATTAGAATGCATCTCTCAAGACATATTGGGTCTAGAATGCCCAATTTGAAAATATATTAAATTATCCTTACTCAGCAGGAAGATGCCATTAAACCGGGCAGGACATGGGTAAATAAACCCTTTCTTAATTAATGAATTTAAATGAAGTGAGTATAAAGTGCTGTCTGCTAACACCAGGGGGGGGGGGGTAAAGCAAAGAGCTGACTGCTTGACGAGGTACTGTATTCAGACATAAGCAGAGATCAAAGTCTCATCTGCTTTGATGTGGTTTATGATGTAAATTTATGTTTCTGTAATTGCTAGGAGCTTCCAAAGGCCCATAAAAATAGCTAATGTTGATACGATTTGGGGAGCCCTCGGATATGTGACTTCTGAATTATGAGGTAGCTAACCTTTCCAACATCACACTGCATCATATTTACATTCATATTGAAGCTAAAATAGCAGATATTAATGTGAACATCCCATATCTTAGGTAATCATTCCACAGGAAAAGTTCTGTACAATTATTTGGATTTACCTTAAAAGTGACTTAGACAGTTCTGGGAAGGTCTCAGATTTAATTATCTGGTCAGTCAGTCAGAAAATACTTGGTTATATATCAAAACTGATTGCAGGTTAGCTGTATTAACACATCTGAATTCTGTGGCCAAATGAAAATATGAGATTTTGTAATAGAGACAAGATACTAAGGTCTTAAGGTGACTATGGTGGTGAGTGAGCATCACGGAACCTTTTTAGATACCTACATTTATTTAACATTTGCGCATTCTCTGAGATAGAAGAGATTGGCTGTCATATTTTATTGTTTGGATGTCCTTTACAGTGCAGCAGCACTTGTGCCAGCTTGACCCCTCCAATCATGTGACATCGTTAAGACATGTCGATGGGGCAGGCACCAGGAAGAAGAGCAGAGTCCAGGGCATTCTACAGATGATCAGGGCATCTCTGCAGACTGCATTGCACCCTTTGGATGCTCTGGGCATCTCTGCAGACTGCATTGCACCCTTTGGATGCTCTGGGCAGCTCTGCAGTAGCTGAGTAGGCTGCACCCTGCAAGAAAAATGCAGGTGCTATGAGGCAGCAATGGTGCCCCCACCCCCATAGGCCCTGCACAGTGCTGGCACCGTTCACACACCCCCATAATTAAGGCTCATTTATGCCAACTAGTAAATCACATTTGCATTGAAATGAAAACATCATGACATGAAATAAAGACATCCTCAGTTTCCTCTTACTCAGAACTTATTTAAAACATAAACTAGATGCCAAAGAGAAGCATTTTAGAAGAAAAATAAGGAACATACCTATAGTTACATAAAAGGGTGGACCAAAACTGACTTTAAAATTATGTCTTTAGTTTATCCACATGTCTATTCCCATCACAGACCACAATTCCACAAAATGGGTCACTATGTCTGCACTAATGCAATTCAAAAAGTCTACACTTGCACATGGTGGACAAATAGGTCCATTTTTTATTAAACAAATATAATTGCTGAGTCTTTAGATCTCTGTTATGTAATGTACGTTTGTCAGGGTATAAAGCACAGAATATGTAAAACCACTTGGAAATTACATCAGCTTCAAACAGCATGCCTCACACAAAGAATCATAGGGTTAAGCATTGTCGAGTTACTTGAACAGATGTTCCTTCGACCACACCAGATAATATATTGTGTTGCATTCTTAGAGAAGTGTTGTATTAAAGCCTTGCTTCATGTGATGGCCTCAAGCTTCAACATGCATTCATCTTGGTGCTCCAGATTGCAGGCTGCAGATGGAAGGGGAATGACAAGTGGAGTATTCTTCTCAAACACAAGATGCATATAGAGTATGCATGTCTGGTTCACAGAACTGTTTCAAATTCAATACAAAAGAACAGTTAATTCAAATATTAAAATAATTGAACAATGTATTGTTTGCTAAACATGATAGGATGGCACAAACTATCTAAAGAAAGTAAATTAAATTTGGAGATTTGGGGCCTTATTTAGAGTCATATTTAGAACAATCAAAATAAGGCTCATAACTGTACTTTGACAAAACCATGTTGCACTGCAGGTAGAGGGATGTGCAAATTTAAAATATTCAGACAGGCTTAGGGGTAAATTTACTAAGTATAAATTTTGGTTGATTTGGGTTTTTTCTGCTATATTTTCCCAATTTGGCAAATCAGATATTTACTATAGGCTAACTCAAATTGAAGTCAAACATGACCAAACAAGAGTTTTGACATAAATAGACTTCATTAGACCATAGAACCAAACATCATATGGTTTACATAGACAAGAATAAAAATCATGGATGTTGTCAAACACGGTCAAAATCACACCAAAATCGCATCTGAATAGAATAAATAAGTAGACCTGCCAGTGAGTGGCGGGTTTGCCCAAAGCACTGCATAGATAAGTATGAATAAAATATACAATATAAATAAAATATTAATATAAAAAAAATTGCTTTGGTTCCTCCCGCAAAACATAACCAGCCCCTGACCTCTGAGCCCGTTCTGGCACTGGAAAATCAGGGGAAAAATTGACATGGGCTCCCCCCGTTATTCCAGTAGCCAGCACCGAGCTGAATCAGCTGGGAGTTTTACACTATAGCAGGGAGACACACATTATAGGGTCCTCCTGCCATAATGTAAAACAAGCCCAGGGCTAGAAATTTTCGGAAAGTCGGGACCCCAAAAATAAAATGGTGTGTCGGTGACTGCATTGAAAGATGCAGTTCTGCTGAAACCAGCTGCCAAAATCATATTTCTATGGTATATAGTTACCATAGAAATAGTTCTATCATAGGTAATTTTGTTCTTTGATTATCCTGTTTTGTTTTTTTGTTTTGTAAGGTTCTGTGGAACTTTGTGATGCCCTATAAATGCTAATAATAATAATAGTATAAATAATAATGCAGTATGGTCACTGCCCACCTATTGTGAGCATGGCCCATTTTGGAGGTTTGCCTAAGTAACAATGAAAATGTTAGGATATATGTACATCGGTATGCAGTCAGGAAGCCGGCGGTCAAAATGTCGACCGCCGGCTTCCCGACAGTGTAATCCCAGCAAGGGATTTAACATAGGCGTCGAAATACCGATGCCTATGCTACTCCCGACGCCGGAACACCGACCCCCGCCATCCCGATCGTCCGCGACGAGTAAGTAGAACACTTAAACTGGGGATGCGGGGGTTAGGTTTTGGTACCCCCAGCAGGATTTAGGATTAGGCAACCCCCGAGGAAGGTTAGGGTTAGGCTTGGGAAAGGAGGGGTTAGGGTTAGGCACCAGGGGGATGGAGATTAGGGTCAAGCACCCCCCGGGAGAGTTAGGTTTAGGGTGTGGGAAGGGGGGGTTAGGTTTAGGCACCCCTGGGGGGAGGTTACAGTTAGGCACTAGGGGGGAGGTTAGGGTTAGGCACTCCTAAAGGAGGGCTAGGGTTTAAGGGGAAAAGGGTTAGGAATAGTTAAAATACTCACCCTGTTGGGATCTTCACTCTTCTGTCTTCCGGCATCAGTATTACATCCGCTGGCCTTAGGTCCGGCGGCATGTTATACTGAATCCTGTACATCTATTTAACCAAATTAATAAATAGCATCCAATAAAGGCAGAAATTATGGCTTTGTTTTTATACAGCACTTATATTTACATACAATAGTGTATTATTGTATTCAGTCATGACCTCATATATTCTGTCAATATTACTCACTCAATCGCCCATCCTGCCTCAGCCATCCTGCACACAAGACTCAATTTTGAAGACTAACATCCCTGAACAACTTCCAACGCTGAAACATTCCTGGGTGCTGCTGAGGTGTTACCACCATATCTTTCAAAAATAATTCATATTTAACTTATAAATATTTCCCATTCCTTTCTGCTTGGTTAAAGATCAGCAGTCATGAAAGTGGAATGCATGTAAAGCATGTAAAAGAAAGAGAAGAATACTCTTACAGTATGAAAAGAACATTGTAAGTTTTACAAAGCCTGCACTATCTACAGAAAGCTAATTACACATGACCGGCACGTTCAACAAAGTTTAACATTTTAAACAGAAACACTCTATATTGCACGAACAAGATGCTGAAAAGATTTTATTTTCCCTTGGAATAAACTACATCAAATCACAAGTGTTTTTTCAATTTTAACTTAAATATAAGACTTCTACTCCCATGGTGTTCTGAGTCTAAGGGGTAAATTTACTAAGATTCGTGTTTGGTCGAGTTTTTTAGTTTTTAAACTCACTTTGCTTCACCAAAACTCGGGTGAGTTTTCCCTTATCAAACTCGCAATTTACTAAGAAGTGAATTTAGCTGAAAGTGAGTTTTTTCCCCAAAATTGCGAGTTTAGAGGAGAGTTTAAGAAGAGTTTAGATGAGAGTTTAAGGAGTGTTTAGATGTTATTACTTACTCAAGATTGTAGTGTTTTCTCTCTGCAAAACTCACCCGAGCAAGCAGCCTGCACATATCAGTGAAATATGTGAAGGATGCTTGTGTGTTGAATCTGTAAAAAAAACTTAAAATATTAGATAAAAAATGACATTGGGTCCCCCCCCAAAGCCTAATTAGCCCCGGACTTGTCAGCCAGTCCTGGTCCCTAAAATTACTGGAAACAAAATGAGTACGGTTACACCGTAAGTTAGGAATCAGCACCAGGCTGCAGGGCCAGTCCTGGTTTTAAATATAGGGGTTCAAAATTGCGTAGGGTACCCCCTATATTTAAAACCAGCACCGGACCAAACCGACTGGGGTGTAATGCCACAGCCCAGAGACCCTTTCACCGAGGCTCCATGGCCAAAGCATTACAACCCCAAGCCAATTAGACTAAGTCCAGGATCTCAGGGGTGGTTGGGGCCCCCAAGAAGGGGCTCCCCCTCTCCCGAAACCCCAGGTTTGTTCTGAAGCCCGGGGCTCTTCCCCGCACCCCTGGAGCATTGGGTACAGGGGTAATAAATGGTTAAATAGTAGTAAACTCTTGTATTTTACAGTGGCACTACAGGTGCCAGCATGCCTGCCCTTTGGCACTTGTGGAACTACAAGTGCCAGCAGATGGGCTGCACCCATACCACCACTGTTGAATAAGTAGTTAAATAATGACACACACACTGTGACAAGTAAAGTGTATTATATACACCTACCCACTCACACATACCTGCTGCCAGGTAATCTGTCCACTTGTCCGAGTAGAATCCCATTTTGAGTACTTGCAATAAAGTTCCTATACTCACCTCCTCCATCGTGCTGGTTTCCGTAGCATTCAGGGGGGTCTTTGCAAAAATAAAAAATGAATACCCGAACCATTTACTAAGGTTAGCACTGCATGTTTGTGACCACCTACAGCGCTAACCTACTCCCGACTGACAGTGAGTCCGGAGCCGCCAGCCAATCGGCGGCCGCTAACTGTAGAGTTATCAAAAAGCTTGTGTGGTTGATTCTTTTTGAAAGAGGACTTTATCTATGTAGAAGGTATAGTATAATTTTTGTTGGAACAGTCACAGTGAGAAAAGCTTGTTTTCTGGATCCAGGTAGGAAAGACATTAATTCTGGCAGTAGCTGATACCTTTAAAGTAAGTTTTCTAGTTCATTTTAGAAATCATGGAACCCAGCTGTAAAAAACTGAAGATAGGCTACTGAGGGATAAACTGTTCACTAGGAATTAATTTGTGAATTTACATACCTTAATCCAGAAGCATTTATTTATTAAGCAGTCCCATATACAATGAAAAAGGTCTAGTCTGGGAAAGCATAATTTAGGATAGGTCAGAGCTTCAGAAAGATCAATCCGAAAGAGTATATGGTAATATAAGTAAGCATGGACATAAATAGAGATGTGCATCGGATCATTTTCACTGGTTTTGGTTCTAACTCATTGGTCGGTTTAGATTGTGCCAAACTGCCGTGACTGGTTCCCATTATTTTGGCATTTCTTTGTTCCTAGACTATTATTAACATCAATAACATTAATTTCCACTCATTTCCTGCCAATATTGACCACCTTCCAACTCACAATATTGTTTTCAATATTCAATTTTGTGACTGGGTAAGAACTGTCATAGTTGCTTTCCCATGCAAAGGATTGTTTCACAGTCAGGTTTTTTTAAAATAGTAGTCTTCTTGGTCCCCTTCTGGGATGAAGATCTATCCCCAGCAGCAGCAGCAGGCCTATTGCTGAAGGGTTCTTCCAAGGAATTCTGGATAGGGGAGGAGTCACCTAGCCTTAACAAATTGGATGCAGGACTACCTCCGATCATTACTGTGGATATTGAGGATGAAGGTGTTGGTGATAGAGATTGCAGGTGCTGGGATCTAGTTCAAGGGATCTAGATCAAGTCAGGCAGGAAGATCCGAGCCGCCGCTCGGATCTGTTTGGATTCCCAATGTTCAGGCGGATTCTTATTCCAAAGAATCAGATCTGCTCATCTCTAGTCATAAATATTCAAAAACATATTGGCATACATTGTCATTGGGAAAAAACGGAAGATGTCAACGCATTAACAACAGCTTCAACAGATAGTGAGGGAGAGTGGTTCATCCATTTCTCCAAATCTCTTATAGGTTACACTGCAATAAGTATGAAAAATTTTGACAACACAGTAACAGAAAATGAGACAAAAGTATCACTAATGTTTATATGTCCTCAAATTAAATAAATTGGAAATTACATGCAAAATATATCTTATAAATAAAAAACAAGATAAGTCTCGCAGTTAAAAAAAAATTCTTACAGGAGTTATCAATCAATGCTATTTGTAACTGACAGAAAAAGAAATAGGAAAATATTTTTATCATAGTGATTTTCAATAAATAAATGTATACAAAATATATACAATAACATGATGTGAGTGCATGACCATGTCGATATTCAGCATGTCAACATTGATGCAATGTCGACATGGTGAGAATGTCAACATTGTCTCTTTAATGTGAGTCTATCCCTAACTCCAATGGCAACCACTAACCCTAATCCTAATGAAAATCCTAACGTTAACCCCTACCCTAATGCTAATTTAAATGTTGACATTGCGGCAATGTCGACTTTTCATATGACGGCATTCCTGTTCGTGTATGTGGTCCTTTGTTATGTTTTGATTTGATGAGATTTTTTGCCCCCCCTATTATTTGGAACTAACTATATATATATACATATATATATATATATATATATATATACATATATATATATATACATATATATATATATATATATATAGGTTGAGTCTCCCATATACAAATATTACGAAATACGGAATAATTTTGGCATGACTGAGAGAATGAAACCTTTGATTCATGATGGTTCAATGTACACAAACTTTGTCTAAGGCACACATTATTAAAACTATTGCATAAAATTACCTTCAGGCTGTGTGTATATTTCATTTCTGTACACAAACTTTGCTTGAACCACAAAATTATTGAAAATATTGTATAAAATTACCTGCAGGCTGTGTGTATAAGGTGTACAGTATATAACACATAAATGAATTCTGTGTGTATATTTGGGTCCCATTCCTAAGATATTTCATTATGATATGCAAATATTCCAAAATACGGAATATTCCGTTATCCAAAATACCCCTGGTCCCAAGTATTTTGGATAGCATAAACTGAAAGTAGTACTGTATATAAAAAGGCTTCTAATTTTAAAAAGTATGCTTTCTAAATAATCTGTAGTGTCACTCTGAATCAATATTTAGGGGAAGATTTATCAAAGTTTGGAGAAAGATAAAGTACTAACCAATCAGCTACTAAGGCCAGTATTCAATTAACAGCGATAATTTCCCCACCATTGGCGGAATCTGCTTTCCACCTACATCGCGTGTTTTGGACGTGGAAACTTATCGTGCGCGCCCTCGCTATTTGCCCAATTCAATTCCAAAGGATGCAAAAATGGCAAGCCACGATGTCGGAACAGGTGAAAAGTGCTGTCAGAAATGGGGAAATCAGCCTGAACCCCTCAAAAAAATACACTAACATTATGGATCAATGAAGTTGTCCCCGAATAGGCCTAATAAAGATATTTTGGGTTCTTAAGTTGTTTCAATAGCTTCTAATTAGTGTCTTTGCACAAGTGGTAAAGAATGGCATAAAGCAGTATTTTGGGGTAAAAATAAGTAGTCCTGTCAAATTTGGGGTACTTCAAATTGGGTGCTAGCATATTTTTAAGTCACTAAAGTGAAGTTAAAAATATTGTGAAAAACCCACCTGTTGGAAGCACCTGCAATCAAAAAAACTCCTCACCCCTACTTGCAGACCCCCCTACGTTTTATGTTTTGTACCGCAACTTTGAACTTTTTTGTCCCCATTTCCAAAGTAATTTTTTGGGGTGTCCCTCACTTTTTTTTAGTTTTTTTTTAAGCAGTTATCCTTTGGGGGGCTGTCACAAGGCTGCTGGGTGGTCTTTCAATGTTTGCACCCCTAAACCCCAATTCTGCACTTTTTTTCTGCCTGCTTTCTTAGGTGAATCTTTTCCGCCTATCACATTACATTGACTTTCCGCGTACGCGAAAAGTCTTTGCAATTGATTAGTGCGAAAAGTTTCCACCTGGTGAAATTACGTCACCCGCGATACTTTTCGGCGGACTCTGACTTTTCGTTGCTAAGATTTGATAAATCTCCCCCATGGTCACCTGTAGAATATGACTTGATGGGGCCCAACTCAACCAGACAACCACTGAGGTCCTGGATAACAAGCAGTACATGGCAAGAAGCACTCTAATAAGTCTAAGCAGTGAGTCAAAGCTAGTCCATGCCAGCACGGTATCACACATCTTTGTCCAGGTCACCATTACTTGGTCCGGTGGTATCACCTTCCTCCATTTGTGTCCCCACTGGCCACCGGCAGCATCCTTGAGATCTGGGTTAACTCATCTGTAAATGTGCAATTCCTGCTCTTATACATAATGCGCACTGCCATTTTGGATTATATCACATGATTTGCTCTGACAAACCAGTCTCAAGCAAGTCTGGTCATATGATTCATCCAGCCTATCAGTTCTAAGGATACACTATTTGAACCAGGACCTGCTGACTGCTCGTTTCCAGAACAGCATCTCTCTCTAAGGATCAGTTCCTTGCCTCCTGGTGCAGTATCTGCTCCAGTAATGATTCACAGCATTCTGATCCAGTGCTATTCAGAATTGCTTCACAGCATATATCACTGAAGCCTGCTCCATTAGTTCTCTAGCACTCAGTTCCAATGTTTCATGCAGTCTGCTTCAAGAGTGCACCCAGAATCCAACTTTATAATTGCAGTCTGCTCCAAGATACTTACTACTACAGCCATTGGCTATAGCCAGCACTTGTTATCAATACATTACATGTTCTTCTAATCACTCTGCAGCATCAGTCCTTTTCTCTTTGTGTCCTGCATGAGCTATAACATTATTAATCTATCCAGCTTCATTCACAGTCCAGCACATACAACTAGCCCAAGTAGTCCCAACCCAAATCAATAAGAATGTAGGACCATGACACATGGTACAACTGGAGGGCACCAGCATCCAATACTCAGGCCACATGGCAAGAGTTCGAAAGCTTGTCTTGTGGATATACAGCTACCAGAGGCAGGTAAAGTTTATGCTGGTGAGCGAGTACTGTATATCAGGTAAAAACCTGCAGTTCTGGGCACTGATCCCTCAAGGCGAAACAAGCTAGGATATCATGGGCAGTGGGTAGGTCCCAATTTTTGAAGAAGGGAAATGTTGTGGAAGTACATCTATGCCAGGTAAATACACAAAGCTGGGAGAATTAAGATTCCAGGTAGCAGAAAATTCCATAAACAGGCAACCCACTACCACTGATAGTATGCCAGGAAAGTCTGGTAACAAGGCCCAAATGTTTGGGATAAACTTAGGGAATGAAAATTATTTCTGTACAGCTCCGGTTCTGTCAGTGATCGATCTTTAGTTAGTGTAGCCATCCACTATGGCTTTAAACCATTATAGATTAAGCTCTCCTAAAAAGCAACCACAATTACCCTTTCCCACCACAGGACAGAGAATTATTTTTATCTGAAAGCAAGCCTCATTCATCTATTAGTTTCTAAAGTATCCCCCTTTCTGACACACCTAACACACTGATTAATATTGATTGGACAGGATGCAGTTCTACTAGTTTAATGTCAGCTTATGATCAATATTTTAAAATTACTAACCACTTTGATATAAAAAAGTCACATTTTGAAAATGTAATAAAAATCTGAAAGAAAAATATTTGTTTTTAACTGAAAGATAAAACTAAAATAAAGGGTTAGATGTTTTATCCAGAAAACAGTTTGTATCCTTAATCATTGGCGTTACAATACATGCTTTTATTATCATTAAAAGCATATAAACAATTGTGGGAATTAAATCCATTGGTTCCAGTACCCCCTAGTACTTGCTCTTGTGGTTGGGCATTTTGACATCATTGTTTGGATGCAGCTTGTGACATTAAACTCCATAACGGGTGATATCACAAAGATGTCATAATTGCAAACTTAACTTATCGTAACTAAGAATAAAAACACTGAGGCTTATATAGAGAACAAAATTATTTATTATAATAGAAGTAAATAGACTTAAAGAGGAAAAAGTATGGTGGAGAAAAAAAAATGGCCCTACTCACAGTATCGTCATCTGATGGAATAACTCAACAGGCCTAGGATTGAAGGCCAACTGCTGAACCCATCACACACCATCAACGCAGCTCAAAACTCAAAAAATTGCTGGAATATTGGGGAATCCATGATCAGAACAAGTAACCTCCCCAAACTCTGCCCATACTGCTCAGCAGACATCAAGGATATACCTACTAAACTTACACACACAGCAAACTTGACACCTGCCTTGTCAAGTGCAGGATGATAGAACCTTGAGGTTTAAATACCTAATTTCTTTCTTTTACAGTGTATGCTCACAATAAATTAAATTCACGGGGTCATTGGAGTTCTTATGGAAACAAATTTTGATATAAATTAGAGATGTGCACAGGACCCCGTGTTTTGGTTTGGGTTCTAAATCTTGATTGTGTTTTGTTTTTCACAAAACCACCATCAAATGTTTTGGTTTTAGTTTGCTTTACAAATTGATAAAACAGCTAAAACAATGTTGTTTGGACTTGTTTTGTTTCTACAGTATTATTAACATCAATAACAATCATTTTCAGTCAATTTTGACCACCTCACAGTTCACAATATTGTTTTCACCAATATTGGCCAAAGGCTGCAGCAAGCTGGCTGGCTAGACTAAGTAACAGAGCAGTGGCACAAATAAATGGCAGTTTAAATGAGTATAGCACACCTATGAAACATAAAGGTACAGCAGTGGTAGACAGGATGGCAGTATAACAAACTATTCATTAATCAAGAACTGATAGCCTAAAACTAAAAGTCTAGTAAAAAAAAACCCATAATATATTACCAAAGCACTTCTATAAAGAGCAAATCAAAGGCTAATACAAGTGATTAGAGGTAGAGTACTAAGTATTTAGTGGATGCAAATTTTTTTTTAAAAAGCAAGCATCCAAATGGGAGTTTACAAACACACAGAATCCAACCAGCAAATCACAGACCTCAGGACAATACAAGTGATTGGAGGTGGAGTGCTTAGTTTTTAGTTTATTACAGAGGGTGTCTATTAGTATTTCCAGTATACAGTACTGTTGCCATCACTATTAACATTCACTGTACGGTAGCATAGTGTGGTGATAATTTTGGGGAGACTTGTAACCTTGTCTTCATGCATTTAGAATTTTGTTTTTTATTAATAGAATTTTGTTTTGATTAATTCTTTTTAAAGGATGTAGAAAAGTTGCTGGAAATGTGGCCTATATGCCTGGTTGAGAAGCTGGTGATGTATGGCCTTGCAGGATACAGAACATCAAGTTAATGCCCCAGTAAAGTACAGTAATATACGCTGTCTAACAAACATAATCTTGGTAAAGCCTGTAATGAAAAGCAGTGCACAATGGAGGTGTCCTTGGGAATTATGTTGTATATTAAAAAGGGCATGCACAGTTTAACACACCAAGCACATCAGCAACAGGGACTGACACTTTTGTGGCAGAAGTACTTGGTTTGTTTGGGCCCTAACAAAATAAACATCATGGTGGTTTGGTTAAACCAAGCTACCAGTGGGCTTAAGGCTAACAGTGTTGTTAATCATTGTCACAGTTGGAAGATCTCATTAATTATCATCCTCATCATCACCCTCATCACTGTTTTTAATATGTTTTTAATATCATCATGCTACAATATTTGCTCATCCCCACTGGATTTTGTTGTAATTGACAGCTAAGGTCTTCCTAATTTTGATTAACATCAATGTTTCCACATATTTTTAAAGTAGACTTCTACACCGAGTGCTCACAAGGTTTCTGGCATTGCTAAACACTCTTTCCAAGTACACACTGGAGGGTGGGCAGCTAAATTAAACCAAAGCTAGTTTGTACAGGAGCTCAAAATTGCCTTTTTTATTCTTCCCAGTATGCAATGGTACTGTGTGACATGCTAATTTGTATATTATCATTAAAGTAATCCTCCACCATTCTATTTATGTTTACTGTATAAGTTCGAGCCATGGTAGATGCATCAATATATATGCTTTGAGTCACGGTAGAGGCATCAATATATACTGTATTCTTTTATGCATGACCAGATGTCATAATGTTTCACTCTGGTGTGTTGAGTTGACTCATCATCATCACCAGTGGATTTCTTGGAAAAGGTTAGTATTTTCCTGGCAGCAGCATTTGCATGAGAAACTGAAGCAGTTTCAGAGACATTGTGCCACTTCAGCTGAGAACTTGCTTGCAAGGAGCAATTTACATCTCTTAAGATCTGTGTCAGTTGGAAAGAAAGACATTAAGTACGACATAACGAGAATCAAGCATGGTTCCCAAAATGTAGCAATCCAATTGCAAACTGCAAACACTTACTGGTGAAGTAAAAAAAGAACTTGATGTTTAAGTCCAACATAGCGGAATAGCTTTGTTACATCTCCTTTAGCTCTTCTAGCTTCATTTGCAGTAATTTAATTAAGGGTATGATCTGACTTAGGCTGGCAGTGTCTGAACTCGCTTCATAGGTTACAATTTCAAATGGTTCCAGTAGCTTGCATAAAACCGAGAGTATTCACCACTTTGGCTCTATGTATACATTTGGGTGGCTTGTTGCAGTTTCTGCAGTCGCTGAAACATATAAAGGGAGGCATTCCACTTGGTTACAAACCTTTTGCTTTAGTTTGTGGCATGGCAAATTCTACTGTTGTTGCAGCTGGTGCATGTGGTTGCTGAATGCTGAGAATGCCCAGAAATTTTACAGGCGACACACAGCATGTTCAGCATGCACCTGTAATTTTTTAAGAAATTTGAAACCATCAAGTTTATTGTATTTACTACATATGGTACATGTTCAAATTGACCCAGTTGTAATGCTTGTACAATGTTACTTGTGTTATTGGAAATTACAAATCCTGAGGAGAGTCTTAGGGGTATATTTACTAAAGTGAGAGTTTTTAGAAGTGGAGATGTTGCCCATAGCAACCAATCATATTCTACTTAACATTTAACTAGCACCTTCTAGAAGATAATAGCTAGAATATGGTTGCTATGGGCAACATCTCCACTTCTAAAAATGCTCACTTTAATAAATATACCCCTTAGTGGGGTAAGCAAATTAGTATCACATCTCTTACTTTTTCCAACAGATTGGCACTAGTATGCCTCTTATTGAAGCCAGTGATACAGAGTGTAGCCTGTATGTGAATAAGCTGGCATAGTGGGTTAGATACTGGTACTGATGAAGGATATACACCCAACAAGTGGACTGTCACAGTCATGTAACCTTTAATTTGACCAGCAGCCCTAGTCCCTGATTCAGATGCAAACATGATTGTTTACATACATCTCCGATAGTGAGGCGACTGCGCATGTGCAGGACGGGTCCTGCAAGATTGCTTGCAGTGCCACCAAAGCCAGAGCATGATTGACATGCTGCAGCAATTTGGGGGCAGAGAGGGGGTAGTGACGGGGGCCATTTTACAAAATGGAGGCATGTTATGCTTGCCGGGGCCATGGTCTGCATCTTCCAACACTGATTTGCTAGCCCTAGCTAAACAGTGCTGTTGCCCATTCTGAATAAACTTTAGGCTTACTCAGATAGATGATGGCTTTGGCCAACAGCCAATGGCTGTGAGCCACAAGTGATGGTGATCCCAAGCTGTGATGTTTGCAGGAGGCATCTTTTGTCATCAGATGCCTCCTGCTGCATTAGCATAGGTTAGCATTGCAATGATGCTAACAGTGTCCATGTAGGAATCAGGCCCCTAGCATGCAAGGATTCTTTTTGGGTCTCCTGGAGAGGGGATGAGTCAGTTTGCCTTTGTAAATTGGGTGAATAATTACCCCTGATCATTAATGATGAGGTTGAAAAAGAAGGTGTATATTGCATGTGCCGAGATCTATACATGATGCTGGTCACTGATGCTTGACTGTTTGTTTTTAATGCACATGATTTTTCAGATTTTGATAAAAAATTTGCATAAACTCCCTGCAAATGATGTAACAAGTATAATATGCCTAAATGGTTAACATCCCTACTTCTAAGTTCTACTTACTTTGGCTCACAAATGCCATGGCAAATGTTGTTAGGATTTGGGTGTTTTTTCTATGCCAAGCATTGGCAACATCCATCTTCTAATCACTGGCAAGAACTGCTGCCACTGGTGGCATACTTAGTTTGACAACATTGTCCTCCTAAATTTTATCAACTTGTTCTTTTCCAACACATTCATCATCGACATTCTCATTAGTGTCAGGTCCACAATTACCCTCATCCTGGTGCACTTCCAATGTAGCATCCTCAATTTCTATGAATAACCATCATCATCACCATTTCTACTACTCATCCTCACATTTGCAGAGGGTTCAGAAATGGTGGAAATAGGGTTCTCTGGGATTACAGCGTCAGAAATGCGAGACTCACATATAGCACTTGTGGACACCTTTAAAACACTCCTCATGTATCTATGAAGTTTGTGAACACAAAGTTTGTTCTTTAGCCTTAGTGTTCTTTTTGTGGACTGATTTACCTGTGTTAGTGATGACACATCTATACTCACAGCAAGAAGGTGGTGCATGCAAGGTTACGGAAGATGCCCGGCTATGTTTGTTCCTGACTTTTTCAATAGACATTCTAGTGCATGAAAGAGCAGTAGCAGGACCATCACTTTTGAAGAAAGGCCATGGTCAGAGCCTTTGTTTGACACTGTGGGCCTGATTCAGAGCCGGACGCTATTTGCGCTCGCTCGTTCAGAAAAAGGGGCCAGCTATTTAAATTGAGCGCTCGCTCTTTGCAGTCTGTTGATGCCTCTATGTCTGAGCGAGCGAACGAAATATGCGCTCGCTATTTTGTAAAGACGCCCCCTGGCCGCTCGAATCCTACGTCATCTCCGCTATTTATTAGATTAATCGAGTACATCGAAAGGCGTCTGAACTGCTTGCAGTGCTTGTGGTTGGGTTTTCCTACCGCAATCATGCGAGCAGTTCAGGCTAAGAGACAACCAAGTGGCGTGGTCGATGACGCTGCTTTGTTAATTATGCACACCCTTAAAACGCCCGTTTTGACTGTTTGGCATGCCTGCATTCGGATATCCACTCCCAGTTTTCAAGCACCTTCCCCTGTTACCACCCACAAACGCCTCATCCTGTCACTCAAATTAGCAGGCAGTCGCTATTTTGCGAGCTCGATTTCCGACTGCAATGACTGGTTGGCGCATACGCATTACGACCCATGTGCATGCGCAGTTGTGCGAACATCGCTGGGAGCGAATGAGCGGCGGCTTACGAGTGGCTCGGAATCAGGCCCTGTGTGTGGTGTATGGTATTTTAGCAATTTTAGATTTTTCGGTGGTAACTTTTGCCTTTAGAGTTGACTTTATTTTTAGGATTGTGAAATAATTTTTAGCTTTGATGTGTCCTTTCTTATGCCTTCCTTCCCCTTGACCTCCTTTAAAAGTAGATGTTGAAGTGCTATGGCTGTCAGCACTAGGACTGGGTTGCTCATCTATCGTCTGGTCCATGATTAATTTTATTATTTACTATATACAGGAGTAAAGCTACCTTATGTAGTTGACCTGAACTGCTGTCACACCAAGTGAACATACAATGAGATAGGGAATTGAGGGACTGTTACCTCTACTATGCAGTTTTATTAAAATACTGCAGATTTTTTTGACACCAGATAAAAAAAATAGTGATTGTTTTTCAGTTGTAAGCATTAAAAGGCCCGATTCCATTTGTGATGTCCGTGAAGTGCTTCCTGGACTTTTATTATTTTGGGGGGTATATTTAACAAGGACATGACAACACCAAGGGTAAGTACAATAATGTATATGCTGCCTTTACAAGAAACACACTCTTGACATACTATTTAAATTATGAAAGACTCCAGATTTTGTTTGACACCAGATAAAAAAGATTCCTTATTTCCTTATTCCACGTTAATTATGTTTTTGGATACATCTAATGGCGACAGGACAACACCCAGAGCAAAGGCCTGATTCAGACCCGCTTGCAAGAGCACAGCGCTCGCAAGCGGGTCGATGGTCCCCCACTGCACATGCGCCGCCTCCTGCATGCGCATGCGCGAGACCCGTCCAGCGACTGCAGCTCTGTCGCTTTGGGTCTCGCTACAAGACAGGGTGGCTGTCGATGGTGAGTGACAGCTCACCCAGTTTTGTAGGCAGAGAGGGGAGGTGGCATTTGTGGGTGGCCCTACTGACATTACTAGTGATGTCAGTAGTGGACTTCCTGCTCTTTTAGAGCAGGAAGTCCACTCGGGCTTGTGGGAGCCGAGACCCTACCACAGGGTCTCGTCGCAAGCCCGATGGTCGGGATAATCGCGACAGACTCCAGGCCGCTCGCACAAGCTGTGGGTGGTCACCAACAGCTATGCGAGTGGGCTGGAGAAAATAAAAACACGCCCTGATTCAGAGCGAGCGCTCGCTCTGAATCAGGCCCTAAGTACACTAATATATGCTGCCTGTCCAACACACACCTTTTTAAAATATGTTTTAAATTGAATTATAAACAACTGCAGATTTTTTTGACACCAGATAAAAAATATATATTTTCTACTCATTTATGCTGTCTTTCCAAGACACACACTCATTAAATTCTATGTAAATTGAATTATAAAAGACTCCAGATTTTTTAAAAACTAGAATTTTTTTTTTTTTTTTTTTTTCCACTTTACTGATTTTTTTGGGTTCAACTAATATTGTTTTTTTTGCAATTATTGTTTATAACAGGAAAATATGTCTTTTTTTCTTTGTGGTCTAGTTCACTCAGACAGCACAGTATGTTTGGACAAATAATCTTGAAATCACACTGTCTCTCTACCTTCATACATAAGTGATAATATAAATTATTAAATGTAGTGTAGATAGATTAGATATCCTTGTGAAAAAACAAGTGCAAGAAGTTCACTTTAACAAAGAAATAGTATACAACAGCCTGTTTGCAGCAATGGTGCTAATACAGGTGCTACTATGTCTGGAAAAGAAACACACTGTAGCCTGTTTGCAGTGCATTGGATTGCAGTTGTGTTGACAAACAAACACACACAATGACAGGGATCGGTATGAATGACATAGGTTCGGCGGTTCAAATCCCAACGCCAGAAGACTGGCAGCAGTGAAGATCCCGACAAGGTAAGTAAGTAACTATCCCTAACCTTTCACCCACCTTACCCTAACCCACCTTTAGGGGTGCCTAACCCTAATCTTTCCCCCTAGTACCTAACCCTCTCTGTAAGTGCCTATACCTAACCTCCCCCTTCCTGCAGCCTACACCTAACCTTCCTGAGGGGGACTTAACCCTAACCTTCCTCCGGGGTGCCTAACCCTAACCCCCCCTTCCTCTAGCCTAACCCTAACACTCCCGGGGGGGGGGTCCTAACCCTAAGTCCCCCCGGGAGAGCCTCAATCACTAGGGAGGGACTGCTATATTTACTCCAAGACACACAAGATCCGAGATTTCTAGGGAAATTACGTTTTACCTCATTTTGAGAACCGAAGTTGGTGAGAAGATGCGAGCTGGGACTCGGTTCTCCTCAGAAACCCCAAGTCCAGGTGTGTTTGGTTTTCTGTAAAAAAAAACAGTCATCTCTAATGTAAAGGTGGATTTACTTATCATTATAACAATGTCTGACACAAAGCTTGGGTGAATAATTCTCTTAAAAAAAAGTATCCTGAGTCAAATACTGTAACATTAGGCAGATAATTATTTATTTTGTTGCTTTTGTAATGTATTGGGTGATTCCCAGAACTATGCTTTTGGACTGAGCCCTTTTCTAAAACATATGATTTGAGTAGCTTGGCAGCTGCAATATATCCCTATGTTTTCCAGTTGTATAGATTTGTTTTCCTTATTACATTTTTGCTTTAGAAAAAAAACTGAATCAAAGCCCTTTCCAAAAGTATTATCTTGCCAAATCACATACTAATACACAAATTGAGAACATATGTGGATTCAAAACAGCCGACTCAGTTCCTGCAATAATCTTTATGAATATATGCATTTGGGTGTTAAACAAAGATGATATAAATTAGATTCATGGTTTTCTCTTTATTGCAAATTAAAAAGAATAATAATTGTAATCTTAAAAAAATAACTCTCAACCACGTACAGGCTCCATGAAACGTGGAGGAGCAGTCTGGATAAATAGAGGCAACTTGAAATATACATATTTGTAAAAACAAACTCTTATGCTAATGGGTGAGCAAATACTAGAAGTTTTAATTTGATTAAAAAATAAACCTCTTTTTATCCAATAATATAATTGTAAAGAAAGACAGTGGATGCTTAAGGCCTGTATTATATAATATAGTAGTGAGTTGGAAGTATTCTCCTTTACAAATAACTTTCATTTTGCTAGAACTTATGGCCATACAATATGTGAATATATGAATGGTAAAATACGTCATACTTTAATAAAATAAAGTATTACTAAGGCAGTTAGTTATCTTGTTACAGTTATTATTGAAAAGATAGTGACATAGTTTTGATTTCCAACAAACTTATGAGGCCTGATTCCGAGGCAGACAATCCACACGCACTGCTGATGTTCACGTAATAGAGTGAATATTTGCAACTGCGAATGCTCAAAAAATTCTTCAAACCGCTATGGCGCAAAATTACAATAAAATTGCTTTGAAAACAGAAATATTTCTTGAACTTCTTTATTTAGAAGGCAGTGATTATTTTAAAAGCAGAGAAAAAAAATAATTTATATTTGTTATTCATATCAATGTGTAACATTTAGGGTGCTTTTTATTGTTTTATTATTTTTTCAGCATTAATGCCATATTACATACATATTCATTTAAAAGATAATTTCATTTAGCACCAAGACTACAAATGACTTCTCAAATAAGATTTAGGAAATCTATTCGATAATTAGTAATACTGTAGCTAATTCAATCTTCTATTTCCCACCTAACTCACATAATGGAATATTATTAAGACACACATCATGCTGCTAAAACTGCTCCTGCTTTGCTATTAATCAAGCTGAAACAGGAAGCAACAACACTGAGATGTATAAACAGCTTGGCCACCTACTAGGGGAGAGAAAAATTCTCCCTTCTGTGAACTCGGCAAGTTCAGAAGTGTATCAGCCCAAAGCCTCAGTGCAGTAGACAGCTCAAGGGTGACCCCAAATGTGCACACCTTTGATTTAGCATAACCCCAAGATTGCATTATGGCCCGATTGTGCATGTGTGAAGATGACGGGAGCCAGTGACAGGTTTGGAAGTAACACATAGCATCATCATCATATGGAGCTACGTCCTCCTAGACTAAAGATGAAAAGATCAGCATTTTGTCACTTTGCAAATGCTCATCATACTACAGTATTTGTAGAGGCCAAAAGTGCAGCTGGTTTCTCCAAGGTCAGCCTTATTTTTACATTTTAGAGAAACAGTAATGACCCCTTTTTTGCTGAAAATGCCAAATGCCAACACTTCATACTGTATATGTACCCTACACCTTGTTGTTGGAAAGCACAGTAGGTGATGTCTAAAATGACAAATAAGTAAGAGCATAAGGGGACCTAACTCTGGGGAGTTGTTGAACATTAGGATATTTCCTGAAATTATGAAATTTATTTGTCCCTACTATAAGTATACTCTGTATTCCCAACTGTCCAAGGCTGCATATCTCTGATGGTTTTTGACCATCAGGGGCTATTGAACATAAGCAGAATCCCGATCTCTGTACCCATGTCCATTTGGGTTGGGTACGAGATGCCGGCACTCAAGATCCCAGTAGCCAGAATACCAAGGCTGGCATCAAACATCGTTAGGATATCAACACCTGTCAGTAAGTATTCTAACCCTACCCCTAAACCTAACCCTCCCTGCAGCCTAAACCTAACTGTACCCCCACAGCGTTAACCTACCCCACCCACCCCACCTGCAGCCTAACAATACCCCTCCCCCTCGGCAGCATAACCCTAACCGCTAACTCTTACTCTAAGTTTCTCCCTAACCCTAATACTTACTGTCAGGATGCCGGCATCCCAACACCTGGGATATAAACTACATCCCGTCCATTTATAGACTGCAATGTTATCTAACAGTTTTCTTGATGACTGATGTCTTAGCTTACCATTATCTATTTCATTGTTGTTATTATTGTTACCATTATTATTATTAGTAGCAGTAGTTTTAGTATTAGTTAACCATGCTTGACTGCTATGAGACAATGAGGGAGATGTATGAAAGCTTTATATTGAGAGAGATAAAATGAAGAAGCTGCCCATAGCAACCAATCAGCTTCAGTCATTTCATAGACTGATAACTAACAGTTAGAAGCTGATTGGTTGCTTTGGGCAACTTTTATTATTAAATTTTATCTCTCTCTATGGCTTTACACATTCTCCTTATAGGAGGTAAGAATGTTTGGGAAGAAAATGTAGTACTTGTACATTAAAGGAGATGTATATGTCAATAATTGTTAATTGGTTAAGCTACAAATTGTACCTTGGAGATTCAGTAAAATATTTACCTTATAGATCTAAGTATATTATACTTCAGACCAAAGGGAAAATGACAATAATAATAAAATCAATCTTAAATAGAAAACAAAAACTTTTTAACTTCTAGGAATTCTATTTCAATGGTTTTATTTTGTTAGAGACATACAGTATTTTAATGTTGCAGTATATTGCAGAGTACAGTTTAATCAGAATTTAAAGATGTAGCGTTTTAGCACCACCTACAGGCTGTCTTGTTGGTTGCTAGGATACCACTAGTGGATGCTGTATAAGCATCTACACTGAGAAGTATAGTATATGAATGGCATATATTACAGTATCTAGGTTGAGTTGTTGTTCAATGTTTTGTATTTCTATCAAACCGTAGTCCTATGACAATTAATTTCAGGCTCATGTATTGTGATTTGTACTGTAAGCAAGGAAATTAAAGAACTGCTCCAATCATAAAATATGTGATCTATGAAGTAACTTACCTACTTTGTACTATAAACACAAATCAGCATGATTGACAGGTAAATCAATTTTTCATTTTATTATTGCATGGGAAAAACACTAATATATCACTGAAAGGATATATTACACATGAACATAATTCATATTTGTCATGTATTTACCATATGACTGAAGTTAAAAACATTATTTATACTTAAGCAACAACTATTATATTTTATATGTCAAATACCTTCTTTACATATATACTTAAAAAAATATTTTTAACATGTGTTGGTCAGGTTTTTGCAATCTTGTTGCAACATACTGTTTTTAATTTTGTGAAGATTCCAACAAGCAAATAATAATATCCTATAGCATGCAAATGTGTCTTACACCACAAGAGTCCTGGCTTCACTTGCAGGCTCCAGTAGTGGAGGTCCACGCAGAGCACTCAGCTTGGTCAGCATCCTTAGGTGGGTGGGCATTCGGCTTTGATATCCTACCTGCAGCCGCTACCTTGCTCCCTGCTATAAAAGCAGACATACGGCTCTGTGCAGAATTTATTAGTGCAGTCAGATGACCGCTTTGCACCAAATACAAATCTCCTTCCTTATTTAAACTCCACTCTGGCATTAGAGCAGTGCCATAGGGGTCTAATTTACTAATACTCAACATATTGTGGAGTTAATGCCACTCCTGCTTCACCTGTTACAACTGCGAAGCAGGAGCTGGCTACTGCAATTGTTACTAAAAATAGACCTGTGGAATAGAGTGACCGCTAAGTCACCCCCTCGGCAGTAACAGCTGAGATCCCTTTCCCCTGACAGCCCTGTGTGGCTCACCATCTCCTGGCTGGCAGCTGCAGCAGTGACTTTTTTTTGGTAATCAACACACTTTACAATGACAACAAACACTTCCTGCTTCTCCAATGAGGAGTAGCAGATACCAGCAGCTACAGTACAGGAGGCGGTATCAGCGCTGGAGAAGACACCTGACGGTAATTGCCCTCTCCGCTTAAGGTGCATACACACGTAACGATTTTTTTAACAATTTGTCGTTCAATCATTCAAAAAATCGTTCAGTTTCTGTTCAAGAGCGCTCCTGTTTGTAGTTTGTAGTTCATCGTCCATTTCAGACTGTTCAACATAACGATTTTCATTAAGGGAAGGAACATTTTTCGTTCATCATTGTAAAAATCGTTCATTACACTTCAAAAAAATCGTTCACTTTTTCAAATGAAAATCTTACAGATTACAAAATTGTTACGTGTGTATGCACCTTTTGTAATACCTAGGACACTTAACACTGCCATAGGTGTCTTTGGCAGTGTTAAGTGACCTAGGTGCAGTGCAGTGTTGTAGCCTACACTTAGACTGGAAGGCTGCAGGCAGAGAAAATCCCTTTTGTACATACTGAGAAGTGGTATGTAAAGGGATTTTCTCTGCCTTTAGTGTCTCTAACCCCATATCTCCAAATAGTACATAAACGGCACAGGGCCTTATTTACCAATGAGTTTTATCACTCACAACGAGTGATAACATTCATTGGGTATGATAATGGTGCTCCAGCCAATCAGCTCCTGTCATATGTTTGAAAAATGACAGTTGGGAGCTGATTGACTGGAGCACCATTTATCATACGCAACAAGTTTTATCACTCGTTGTGAGTGATAAAACTCGTTAATAAACCATGCCCATAGTGTCATACTCACCTTCCTGTGCTCCAGAATTATATTTCCTGCTGTTGACTGCTATTCTCATGCTCTGATCCTGCCTCTTAATGGCTAGGCTCCTTACCTGTTCCCTGGGTACCTTTATTGTGAATTTCAGTATTTGACTTCTGGCTCTTTCTATGGATTCTCCTGGACCCTCTGCTGGTATTACTCCAAGATATCTGGTTTTGACCCGTGGTTAGACTGACTACTCACCTGATCACATTCTGCTTACTAGTCTGTCACTCTAGGTGCCAACTGAGAGGGCCCTAACCTACCTACCTGCCATAGCAAAGTCCAAATACTCTTTCCGATATCCCTGGTGAAGTCGACTGATATGTTAATCACCACATCTCTGTTCTGGGTAGCACCAAACCTAGTTGGCAGTAATCAATACATTTCTTCTTGACTTTGTGGGGGAGATGTAATAAGCCTTGGAGAGTGATAAAGAGGAGATAGATAAAGTACCAACCAATCAGCTCCTAATTGTCATATCATCAAACACAGCCTGTAACATAGAAGTTAGGATCTGATTGGTTGGTACTTTATCGCTCTCCACATTATCACTCTACAAGGCTTAGTACGTCTTCCTCTCTAGAATGTATTAACTAGAAACTAACTACTGCTTTTTAAATTAGGAATAATTATGTCCTGTCAGTGCTTCAGTAGTTTTGGGTGTGATTGGTTGGTGATCACATGTGATCACTAGACAATAACTACTAAAGGATCATATATTTTGAAAGAGGGGACTCACCTCTTTCAAATGAAGGTACCTAAACATGAATACATGCCAATATGGGGAAGATATGGCAACACAAAATGTTTCTTGCAGCAGGGTGATATTGTCACATTTATCCCCACACAATAAATAATAAGAAGCCACACCACAATAAATACAATCATAAGGGGCTAGTGAGGGGTCACTTCATCCAAACAATAAATGGGGAAAAAAACAATAATTTATATGGGGATGTCATTTGAAAGATGGGACTCCCCCTTTCAAACAAGAGTGCCTCATGTTTTTAAGTGCCAGGATGAAGACAATAGGGAACCTTCAGTCCTCCTCCCAACCTCATCCCCTTCACTCGATTTTTTCCTTTGTCTATAGGATGATATCACTGAGTTCAGCCTCCTCCCAATTTATTGTTAGGAACATGCTGCACACTCCCTCAGATGCATGTCAAAAATTGAGGATTTAGTAATGAGATGATTACTGAATGCTCCAAATATTAAGGACATGACCTCTGTTTTCTCTGACAAACTGAGAAACATGTTAAGTGATTTATCTGGATTTATATCTGGAGTGATCCTTTGTCCACATCAGATCACTCAATGTTTTGTTAGTTTCTGCATGGAATTGTTGTCCTCCAACCAAAGACATTGGTTTTATCTGGGACATTAGGAAGTACAAGGCGGGCTTGGCAATTACATGTTACGCTATGATAAAGTTGCTAGTATTAGACCATTAATAAAGAGCACTGACCGATTAAAAAATATATATATGTAATGCTTGTGAAATACTGTAATTTTAAATCAACTATTGGTTCACAAGCATACATTAATGTTTAATTTCTAAAACAGTGCAGTGATTTTGTATCTCTTCCGCCAGTTTGCAGATAGCCTGTAGACTAGAGCAGTGGTTCTCAAACTCGGTCCTCAGAACCCCCCACAGTTCACGTTTTCCAGGTTACCCAGCAGGTGTACAGGTGTAATCACCACTCACTGACACAGTTTAAAAGATCCATGGGTGGAGATAATTATTTCACTTGTGTTTCTGTGAAGAGACCTGGAAAACATGCACTGTTTGGGGTCCTGTGGACCGAGTTTGAGAACCTGTGGACTAGAGCATACAGAACGCGTTGGATTGTGTGATACTAGCACATATTTACCAGTTAGTTTTTTGCATTAAAATATGGTAATTACTAAATGGCTGCAGTGCACAGATTAAAAAAAGAAATTTAACACACATTTATTCTATTGTTCTATTTGTATAATTTCATACTGTTAAATGACAAAGCAAAAATTTGCAGAATTTAGCTATTCCATTTATTGAATAATCCTCTTTGAGTGAATTTCCTACATTTCATTTTGCAAATTGATTTAAAATTTTGAAGCTGCCAAAATCCTACCACTTTCAAACCAAGCCAAATTGTTCTGTTCACCTCTGCAGCGTATTCTATATGCTTTGATAAAGTAAGATTTATGATTCATCCTACAAAAGGATATACAAGCTCTACAGAAGAGTTTCTCAACCCCTTCACCAATAATGCTCTTAAGATGTTCTCATTTATTCACAGGTTGTTTAACTTTGATAGAAGATTACTGCCAGGAAGTACGGCAAGTGCATTGCTCTGATGTTAGATTATAGGGGTTCACACAGGCACACAAACATATATTATTTTTAAATGAAAGTATTTAATCTTTAGTACTGAAGAGATGCACTCAAAACTCAAAGTGCATGAGGTAGCATGGTAACTGGTCACTCACTTCTCGCATCTCTGTGAGGAGTGTGCCATATTCAAGAAGCAGGGTGAAAGTACATCAGTCATAGAATGCATAGTCATGCATGATGTATGTATTTATCTGCAAGAAAGCCTCATTCTGTGATATAAGTGTACTGTATCTGATTCATTCAAACATTTTCATTATTTCTGCAAACATGATTCAATATAGAATACAAATGAAAAAAATAACAGCTGACTAATGTAATGTTCTTATTGTGCAGAACTATATGTTGGTTCTTTATATACTGCATAATACTGTAGTAATAAGTTGCAGACATGGCAAATATGTTAATTATTAAAATATATAGAGGAAACTGTAACAGCTCTTTAAGTTACATTTGTGGTCTTCCATATTAATTTGTCTAACTAATCTTCATAATGTAAATTTTAAACTATTAATAGCAATTTTTCTTTGCATTTTTTCCCATACCACAATTCCCAATACTGCCATATTTCTGGGAATTATTACTTTCATTACCCTTGGTTTATAAAGGGCCAGCATATTACATGCTGTAGCACTGCAAAGTAAAGGCAATGTGATGCAAATAAATTACTTAAGATGCGTACACACGGAACAATTTTTTGAACGATTTAACTATAACGACGTAGTTATCGTTCAATCGTTCAAAAAATCGTTCACTTTCTGAGTTATAACAATGAATGAAAATTGTTCAAGCACGCTCCCGTTTGTAGTTTGTAGCTCATTTCAGACTGTCCAACATAACGATTTTCATTAAGGGAAGGAACATTTTTCATTTATCATTGTAAAAATCGTTCAGTACACTTCAAAAAATTGTTCACTTATCAAGGGAAAATCTAACAGAAAATCTGACAGATAATCTGACAGAAAATTGTTGGTTACAAAATCATTACGTATGAATGCACCTATACGATGCCAAAAACAGAAGTTATTATAGTCCTACCTAAATAGGAACACAATGAGGAAGTATACAATTGATACATGCAGAAAAATGTAGTAGATTAACAAATAGTGGTGAAGAAAGTGTCTGTGGCTATTTTAAAGCAGATGCATTTACAGACAGCGAAATTAAAAGCTATTGGTGACTGGCATATATGTGCAGCAGGTTGGGTACGATATGCCGGCAGTGACCAGCCAGACGTCACAATACCGGCAGCAGAACCCCAACAGTCAAAAAGTTAAGGAGTTTTGGTGAGTATTCTAACCATAACCACTGCTCCTGCAGCCTAACCCTAACTGTGTCAACAATGGGAAAATACTACTTAAAGCATATAACTGTTTTACTAATATAACTTTAAGGATTATGTAAAAGGAACATATTTAAAGTTATACTAGTAAAACCATTAAAATACTTTTTTGACATTGTTGGCACACTGATGCCGGTAAGTAGCTCCGACATAGATAGTATCTACATAATAATAGTCAATATGACAACTGCATACCAAAGAAATGTCATTTTGAAAATAATGTCATCTTCTGATGTCAGTGTTCATTGAGATGGGCATTCCTTATTGAATGTGGGCTAGATCATGATAATGCATTCACATTAATAAATTAAATTTCATTCTGTGGAACATGATATTACATTACATTTAAGTAGTAGGAATGCATTTATAATACAATTTTTCATTTGCATATTCATGCTGCAAATCTGTTCCATCACATCCCATAGATCCTCTATCAGATTGAGATCTGGTGACTGTGGAGGCCATTGAAGTACATTGAATGCTTTGTAATCTTCATGGGCTCATTAGTCATTAGTGTCAGCACTTGCAGCCTGCTCTTCGCATGCAGCCTGCTGATTGTGGCTCCTGAAAGTGCTGCTGTAACTGTGCATGGATCACATACCTGGGCACCTACGCAGAAGCGCTGATGCCTCCAACCGCTGCAATGCAAGAGCAGGAGGTTTGAGCACCGTCACAGTAGGGGCTGCCCAGACCAGCATTCAAGGAAATCCCTCTCCAGCCTATTTAAGGGAGTTTGACCTAAAACAGGTATTAGGTATTAGGCATTGCTTCACCTGTCATACACTTTTTAATCCAAAGTTTTGACTATAAAAATTATTAGAATAATAAAAAGAAGATATTTATAATATTTTCTTTAAATTTGTCTTATAATTTTTATAGTCAAAACTCTAGAATATACTGAAGTTTGCCAGGAAATGCTCTGCCTCACCTGACTCACCTGACCGCACATCACTGATCATCAGCTGTTCATCTTGTTGGAATGTAGTGTGCTTCAGTATTTTCTCCACATCGCCTTTACTGAGGCATAGGCATTCTTTATCAAGGATGGCCACCGAGGATGCATCTGACATGAGTGGTCACTCCATCTTTACTGTGTTTGAGTGTCGCAGTATTGCACAGCTATGTGATACTGAGCTCCGGTGAGATACCTGTATCACCTCTGTTAGACAGTGATGTGCGGTCAGGTGAGGCACAGCCTTTCCTCTCATACTTAGGTATACTCCAGAGTTTTGACCATAAAAATTGAAAGAAAAATTGAAAGAAAATATTATAAATATTTTCTTCATATTATTCTACTATTTTTTATAGTCAAAACTCTGGAGTAAAAAGTGTATGGCAGGTGAGGCAGTGCCTTTCTTGTCTACCTTTTCCGAACATCCCTGATGAAAACACACCAAATTTCCAGCACAATATACTGCTGCACCTTTGTATAATGAACCCTTGAGTTCATACATGTATCTGTAAATCTGGCTCTGATACCATCCAGTGCCTCCCCAGCCAATTACCTCTCTGCACGTCACTGCTGTTAGAACCCTGTTACCTCTGTGATTACATTACAGGATGATCTGTTGTATTCTACCGCATTAAACCCTCAAGCCTGGTTAAGCTTCATTGTGTGACCAAACTTAATATGCACATTCTGTTGGTGTCTACTATTATCCACATATGTGAGTCTAATCATAGAGAAGCGAAAAACCCTGTTTTGCGGTAAACAGGGCTTTTCCCTGCAAAGTGGTAATCAGAGCGGGTTTCCTAACTTCTCCAGTGGCACACCGGCTCTGTGGCTGAATTGCGTTACCATACTTTTGTATGGTGAGTGCAATTCATAAAAGAATGGAAAGCTCTTTTTTGTGCTGCTGCTGTGTTCAGAATCGTCATTTCAGGATAGTGTAATCTGAATTTAGGAGCAATATGGGGTGGTACTGGACCAATTTTCTAGTACATTAACTGGGATTCATGGCCTTCTGTTTCTTTAGACACTGCTGAAAAAAAGTTGCAGACCACGACTAATCCTGTTCAGACTGGATGGATATACAAATGTAGGCAATCCTGTTCTTCTGGAGGCCAAGAGAGGCTTGGAGAGCCCTATGCGTTCCAGCGTGTATGGGAGGACCTGAAGAAGTGGCAGAGTGCTGCTTCTAATAACATGCTATACCTGGGCCAACTCCACTGCTAAATGTTACTGCCAAATTTCAACAGAAGCTTTCCTGAAGCTGGTGCTTGAGCTGTCTACCACTGATATCTATGCTGCAATATTATCAGTGTTGGTCACTTTATTCTTAAAGTAGCTGTTATTACTCCTCCACATCTAAATTTATGGATTCTCTGCAGCATCTGCTATTGTAATATCTGCTTAGATGTTGTTTGGCTTGACTCCTGTAGATTTAGCCATCCTGCTCTACATTCTTATGATGAATTCTTAACTTATTACCATCTCCTGACCACTCATAGCCAACCTACCATCTATCCTTCTGCATGAAATCATTCCTGTAAGTGACCATTTGAGCACCCTAATCTCTGATCTACTTCACTTGTTCTCTCATCATGGACCCTAATAGACCAAAGTTATCTGAGTCAGTTCCTTCAGTTATTTCTTCAAGCCAACCCCCCAGGTGTCCAGGGCAGTAAAATCCAATTAATCTTTGGGCCATCAATGGGTACTGACACCCTTTCTGGCACTGCACCACCTGCAGCATTAGACAATGAACTAGTCACTATCTGTAAGATGAAACAGCTTTCAACCTGCTTCAAGTTCAAAATCACTTCCTAATTTGGTATGACCCGTCAATTATCCAGCAAAGCATAAGTGATCTGGGTGGCCAAACTGACCATTTGGAGGCCAAATGGATGAAGTGATTGGATCCAATAATGATCTTACAAACCTGGATGAAGCCATACAGGCAGAAATAACCTTTCTTTCAGGACAAGGACAGCAAAATATGTCATGCTTAAACAACGTTAAAATACAGAGAATTCTTGAATCTGTTCCCTGCTAAGGTCTTAAAAAAATCAATAAGGATCTTTTTAAATGCTCCTCCCTAAGTTTCATATCTCTGACCACCTTAGTGACATGCCACTTTCCTACTTACCACCATGTCTACTAATTATAAGGTGGGTTATAGAAAATAAGACAGAAGTTGAACTAGGTAGTCATGTTATTCTCCTATGTATGTACCAAAAAAAAGAACTCAATATTAATAGGCCATGTTTGAGACTTTAAACAAATAGAGACTAAACACATCTAATGTATAAATTAATTTAATAATCAGGTACATTTGACACCAAAGATTTGCTCTACTGGTTGGACAGGAGGTTGCTTATTTTGCTATCTCCAAGTTTGTGCGCAGCCATATGCCTGAAACCAGACACACTAGCTGCCAGACCTCCTTGAAGACCAACACAACAACCACACTGTATGCACAGCATATTAAAAGAAAACAAATATTAAGTAAAAAGAAAAGTATTTTGTAGTCACATTAATTAAAGATGACTGCATCTTTGTGCCTTTACACATTGATTACTGAAGGAAAGACATACACCTAAGGATGTACATAGAAATAGTCTCATAAGGGTACATTTTTCCCATATCTAACAAGCTATCCTCAGGGTAACTAGACCCTCCGACACCTCAGTGGAGGTTTTCTGAGATTTACAGATTTTTGGACATATATCTCTGATTGTCTTGTGCAAAGGTTTCAATGCAGTGTTCCAAGGCATTGAGGTGCTCTGGACTGGAACCCTCCAGTTGTCTTGTTCCATCAGTTGGCTAATTGTGCTGCATTTAAACTTGTTCATGAGTTTGTTACAGTCTATATAGATTCATTACTAATTTTACACTTGAAATGTTTATTGATTTTTCTGCTGACAATACGCAAATAAAACACATAAAGAAAAAATATACACAATATGCTTGGTTTATCTTGTGTTCATAAACTTTACTGTACACAAGTGGCCACTTATGAAGGTTTTATAATTTTCTTTCCCTTTTGAGTGCTGAAGGCATGGCCATTACCCCTCTAGTTCCAGATTCATCCATTTGGTGGCCAACTCTAGCCCTTTTTGTGAGCTATATTATGTATATCCTCATGCTTTGTTATTTTTTTCTCACATCCTAACACCCCCTTTCCTTGTAGAACAGTATACTCCACAAATCCACTGTTATGGCATATGTTACAGATTTTGTAAGCACTTGGTGTACTGAGACATTGTGAATGTCACTTAATGCAAATGGCCTTAATTCCCCAAACAATAGGAAACTTGCTGTATGTTACTTTGCTAAATCTGTGACTCATATAGTCACTGTGCAAGAGACCCTTCTTGTGTTGGGCTCCCCCTCCAATTTTGTAATATTACACTGCTATATGGCCAATGGGCATCATAAGACAGAGGGAATTGCAGTCTTTATTGAGCTGCAATGCCATTTTGTGTTAACTAGCCAGTATGCAGATAAGAATTTACCTTAGAGTGCATAAAGTTCATCCTCATGCACAATTTCATCTGGTTTGACAATGAACATTAAATACAGATAACAGGGACTGCTATGGGGAAAAGGTTTGCGCCAAGCTAAACAAATTTATTCCTGAGCTTCTGGGAGGAGCACATATGGTCCAATAGCAAGCTTGGCGCAAACCTCATCCTCATATTTATAGACAACATTTTTTTCATATGGAGAGGAGAACAACAGTCAATAGAGTACTTTATTGGGTACATCAACAAGAACAATTACAATCTTCACATCACTACCAAATATAGTCAGTCAAATATAGTTAGTCAGAAGCAGAATTTTTAGACCTTAACATCTCCATTTCAGATCAACAAATACACACCAACACGTTTCATAAAAGTGTTGATGTTAATAGCTTCATCCTTGCAACAAGTGGGTATCATCCCAATTGGTTGTGTAGTATACCAACTGGACAATTTAAAAGAATCAGGAGAAATTGTTCAAACATAACAGATGTTGACAAACAGGGACACCTATTAAGAGAACAACTGCTAGAAAAGCAATACAAAAGAGAGTAAGTAGATAATCCCTTCAAGAGAATAAGAGACACAGAGAGAGAACCACTTCTGAGGTACAAAACGAAGGAGCAACCACAAGGAACATCCAAAGACATTTTCTTTGTAACTCAGTATAACAAACAAGCTAATCAAATAAAGAAAATAATCAATAAGCACTGGCCGATCCTACTACAAGATGAAATACTCTCCACAATTCTTCCACCAAAACCTAAAATGGTCTACAGGAAGGCACCAGATATCAAAACAAAACTGATCAGAAACCATGTTCCACCTAAAAGCCTCATGCAGACCACGATAAACAGTGACAAATTATAAGTGGTTTTTACTATTGTGGTGCATGTATTGCCTGCACCACAATATGTAGAAGAAGCACTAAACCAACACACACAGTGACCTCAACAACTAATAAACATGAATTTAACATCAAAGACACCATCAACAGAAAGGGAGTCATATACATGTTAAATGCCCATGCCCAATACAGTATATAGGCAGGACAACTAGATCATTAAATAATAGGTTAAATGAACATGTGCAGAATATCAGAAAGGGGACAGAGGACCATCCCCTCTTCTCACACTTCCAGAAACACCACAGCTGTGACCCAAAACAACTGAAATTTACAGGCATAAAAATTTAAAACCAAACTGGAGGGGAGTAGATTTTATCAAGACAATCAATAAGGAGGAATTGAAACACATGACAGAGGTGGGGACATTACACCCTAGAGGTTTGAATCATGATAATGAGATTAGTTCTATTATATGCAAGTAAGGCGAGTACAGGACATTTTAATAACACACATTCTCGCATACATAATACAAGCAGATCATGAGGTCCTAATATCTGCCCCAATAGACTGCTTATATTCTCTCAGAGTAACATTTAAATATCTATCATATAACATTATGGAAGGGCAACAAAGCAGAAAAAAGTTATTTGACTGATGGAATCTACAATGAAAAAAAACTACATCACGTTTTGAAATACTGAACCACCAAATGTCAAACCATAGGCTTGAATAAAACTGAAATAATGAACCAATAAGAGACCTGTATCACCCAACCAATCAGGAAGGGGGTGTGTCAAAACAGGGTTTATAACCCACTCGAGACTGATCCACACACTACTCTCAACATCTCCCAGAGGAAGGTCAGCATAAGGATTGAAACGCATTGGAAACATATACCTACAATTCAAAGCCAAGATCCTAAACATCATACATCAGTGTGACATACACTGAACAAATAGTCGTCGAGCCACCAATCACTCCGACCAGGAAGTAATGTAACGTGACATGACACGCAACGCAGGGAAGATCCAGGAAGACACCACGGCCACAGAGCTCATATCTACGAGTCATGGAAGAAGGAGACAGACGGCGAGAGGAGCATCAGGTGAGTCCCATTCAAGTGGAGGGGGTATGCGGTAAAGGTTTGTAAAAACTGACAGCGCACTATCCCCTTCCCAGACAGAGGTATCACAGTCTGTGTCTTTGTCACCCGGCGGGTCGCTGGCGCTGAGCCGCTTACCTCCGATGACACAGACACAGAGGCCAGGCACAGGGGTCCCTACATGCACTCAGCCACTACTCTCCTTGTACCACTAACCCTGTAAAGCAGACCAAGGGATGTGCTTCTACATAAGGACATCATTACACCTAATCACTGGACACTGCGGGACTATTTAAACTTTTAAAAATTAAGGAATTTCCAGCAAACATTTTGTTTATGCCAACCCACAGGAAAATAGCAATTTGAAGTATGACAACAGACTTTACATTGCAATAAGGAATCAATAATAGACTTCTAGATACTGAAAACGAGCAAACCAGTATATTATTTCTTTTGGTTTAATGCACATCAGAGTTTATGCTGTACATCAGCTCACATTCAACTGGTGAAACCTGAATTTTGTCTTTTTAAACTTTTGTTCATATGTACAGTATTTGTTGTTTAAATTTCACAATGTATGAAATTGTTTGCTACATATTTGATCCCTACTTTATCTAGTAAAAAGAACTTTGAACCTAACACGCATGTTTCAGGTCCATCTATCTAACACTAGAGAATAGTCAATGCATAAGGGTTGGTATCTGTTGTCTTGTATTTCTATACACAGAGGGGGACAAACCTCTGTGATTTGAAGCTCACCCTCACATGACCTTAGTGCGCAAGTGTTACTGCTAAGTATCTATACTCCACAATTCCACTGTTATGGCATATGTTGCAGATTTTATAAGCACTTGGTATACTGAGACATGGTGAATGTCACTTAATGCAAATGGCCTTAATCCCCAAACAGGAAACTTGCTGTATGTTACTTTGCTAAATCTGTGGCTCATATAGTCACTGTTCAAGAGACCCTTCTTGCGTGGTGCTCCCCCTCCATTTTTGTAATATTACACTGCTATATGGCCAATGGGCATCATAAGATTGTGGGAATTGCAGTCTTTATTGAGCGGCAATGCCATTTTGTGTTAACTAGCCAGTATACAGATAGGAATGGCAGACTTTTAATTCTGGTTGGTCTACTAGATAACATGGAAGTCATCATTGTTTCCCTATATGCCTCAACACTAGACAAATCCCATTCTTTAAATAAAATTGTGAGTAAATGGGTGGAGCTATTACTGGGCGATATCAGCATGGTCTTGGACTCCTAAATTGATAGATCTCCTATTTCTAGAACCAGACTTGGACCATCTCAGGATCATTCTCAAGCTTTCTGACAGGTTCTTGTTGACTAAGATCTATGCGATATGTGTACAGCACATCATCCAATGGTTCGTGACTACATATTTTATTCTCATGCCCACAAGTTTGCTCAAGAATTGACCTTTCTTTAGTGAACAAATGGACTTTGCATCAAGTTTGGAAAGCTGATATACTACAAATACTACCCATGTCACGGTCAGAACATGAGCCTCCTTTCTTAACCTGGTATCATAGTTTTATAAAATTGCCACTCAGACCATGGAGCCTAAGGAATTAATTTATTTCCCATAAAAAAATAAAAACAAGCCCTACATAATTCATTTGGGATGTTCCTGGAGACTAATAAGCCTACAGGCATGTAGCACCTTTCCTTCTGTTTCCTAATTTATCAAATTTCCCTTACTATCAAAAAAAAAGATGGAGCAGCAGGTGGTGGGGTCAGGAAAGATGACATTTCCTGATTAGTAATTTGGACAGAATACTAATGGAATACAGTACATGAAAACATGAAGGGGAAATGAATTGCACTAAGTCCGGTAGAGAATTACTTCAAGTGGGTTCAATGTGGGTGATCAGTGGAATCATGCATTTTAAATTAGCTGTTCATAAGACCATATAAGGCTAACAAACCAATACACTAGTGCAGTGGTTCCCAAACTGTGCGCCGCGGCACCCTGGGGTGCCACAGGTCACTTGCACGGGTGCCTCAGGTTGAAGTTCCAGCAACAAATCAAATTATTTATGGTCAATGTAATATAAATATGTGAACAAACAAAAGCTCAAACCTGTCCACAACCACGTAACTGAATTTAAGGATGACAAGTAAGTCCAATTTACTTCACTTGACGACTTTACTACACTTTTTCTGAACTTCTCAATAACAAATGTTTGGCTTAGGGGTTCTATGAAACAGTACTGTTAATCTAGGACACCGTGATTCAAAAATGTTTGTTAACCTCTGCACTAGTGTAAAGCAATAAGAAATAAATGAGCATACTGTATAATGTGTTGCCTAATATAAATTTATAGTGCAATTATACTGTACTTGTGATGGTGCCTGGGTTTCTAATAAGCTTCAATATGTGACTCTATATTTTCTATGATTATCACTATCAAATGTGTACCACAGATGGCAATTATTTAATTATTTCTCTTTCAATGGTGGTTTGTGAACAGGGGATATAAATTGGTTTTACTTGTTAAGACTTCTTCCTACTACTTGTTTCTCAGTTGAATGTCCATTCATCCCGCTGTTTAGAATTGTGCCAATTGGATTATAACACAGAGGTTGCTTTATTTTCTACACAGACGACTCAGAAGTGCAGCCAAGCCTGCATTAGAACAAATTAACCAAAGCCATTAAGCTTAATGGAGTATTCAAGAGCAAAGAGGTCAGGTATTAATGTGACCTATAACCTTGCCTTAAGCAACTGTGTCTTTATTCATTGATGCCTGCAACAGTTCTGGTTAATTTATTGCCATAGCATGCTGTTTGGGTGTTTACTATGGCCTCTAAAGTGTGAGACTGAAACAAGACACAGTACATTTATGGACCACTACTACAAACTGTCTGCATGGTTTAAGAAGAAAAAACCTCTGTATTGACAGGAACAGCATGTTCTGCATTAATAAGTTGTATATTATGATTTTCACTACATTTTCACAGAACAATGACTATAGTATACAATTTTAAAAAGAAAGAAAAATACAGTTATAGGGCAATTATTTATTTCACAAATAACATAATACAGCTGTCATTATAAAATTATATAAAATTGACATATGCAGTCACAGGGGTAATTTACTAAAGTGCAAAACTGCTTGCCTGGAGTACAAATTATGTTTTGTTATATACAGCAAGATGCCTAGTTTTGCCCAAATACACCTTTTTGTGCAGTAAAGTACTGTACAGTACAGAGGATTTCAGGACAAGATTGTTTCACATGGTGACTTGGTGGAATTATAGGCTATGATGCAAGTGTACCTCACTTTATATCAACACACAAAAATAAGATTACACTTTTGTGGTTGTATCTCTAGTTTATAAAGGTAGGTGACAATTTAGGGAAATCTGAGCACTGACGAAACAAAGTACTGTAAGCTATGTTTCAGTTCTGCTGTTCTTGTTTGGTAACTACATCCTGAATTAAGGTGACGTATGAGACTGTCCTGCTCTATGTGTGTTCTGGTGACTACACAGCATACAGTACCGGTGACGAGGATGGCTTTACCTTCACTGAGTCCAACCAGCTCCATTTCTTCCACCCCCAGGTGAGTCTACAATTATGCGTACTATGTGGTTTACCATATTTGCAAACTAAAAAAGAAGGGAAAAAAACCCTGCACAAGTATATAATCTCAATCAATTTATGATCAAACCCCATATTATTTTTATACCCAATGGTCTACCATTTTGGGGCTGCAATAACAATCAATAAAGACATTTATAGAAAACAGGAGAAAGAGAAAGGATTGTCTTGTATTGGAGCACTTTTAAAACATAACTTTTAATGTATTTTGATAATAAAAGTACTTTAACAAACCAGAAAAATTATTCTAAAACTATAGAAAAAACACAAATGGTTTGAGTCTGTGCAGTAAAGAAAGAAATGTGATTTAAATCAATTTGTCCCACTGTGTGTATTTATACTTTTCCAAAAATTGGTACCAAATGTGTCTATTGTGCTAGTTACACCTTAATATATCACGGTGTATGTGTCTCTTATTTAGACCGCAATAAATATTTGATTATCATACTGTCCTCCTTAAATATTTATGTATTCACAGGGGGAATGTATGTTAAAGAAATAAACCTTCAGTATAAAATATAAGGTTTTGAATTTTAATCCTTGTCAACAAGTACAAATATTTCAGTACAGGATATAAATACTCTCTGTGATGGACTAGGAGAATGATCTGGGCCTCTATCACTCACACATTAGTTAATTATAAGTTATTTGTACACAGAACCCATCTACTGTATTCTGAAGGTATAAATTAGATGGTTCGTAGTGTAGTCTAAATAAAAGTGACACTGGGGGTAAATTTACTAAAGGCTGATTTTAATAAATTTTAACAAATTAAAAATCGATCTAAATCGGCCAACATCAATGTTGTGTTTCAGGGGCTAAATCACACATTTACTAACAAATGATTTAGCCCCTGCATCAACATCAATGTTGATCGATTAAAATCGACCTTTAGTAAATTTAACCCCTGGTCTTAAAAAAAGTGCATTTCATATATATCATAAATCAAATGATCATTTGCAAAGTGTGAACTGCATGAATTAACAGTGTTTATGTGGTCTACAAATATACACAAAGGGTTCATAATTTTACTTATGCATGTGCACGTCATTCCTTTGATTGTTACTATATAAATCAGTTATCAGCACTGGATCATGGATTATATACCTAAGGATTATATAGTTTTAGTTTCTTACTACTATATTATCAGTATAAATCTTGTGTAACATCCGCTGTTATAGTGCAAACAGATCCATTAAATACTTGTCAGACTTATAACAATCATTTAATAGGAGAGATAGTGAAAAGAGTAATAGGTGTTAGCGTCAGGCACAGGCCATCTGTTTCCAAGCAGCACCTAAATATGAATCACATATGTCACATTTATGGCAGAGCCAATGTATCCCTGTTCTCTGCATTCCCGTTTAGGTCAGATGCACTTAACATAAAACTATTAATAAAGTTAAGTGCACATTAAAGAGGGTCTTAAGTGTCAAGTTTTTATTGGTAAATTATATGCACCAACATTTTGCAAATAATTTATAAATTGTATAATGTATTGTATAATGTATGTTTCTTTTTGTTGCTCATGCTTAGTAGCTGTTTTTTTAGTCATTTGGATGCCAGAGGTTTGTTAGTGTGGTTAGAGATTAGTGACACCAAGATATTTTGCATAATTTTTTGACATGTATCTGTTTGGGCCTGTGACGATGTTACAATGCACATTGTAAAGGGGATATTTATTTATAAACCAAATTTATTGTAGTTTTACAGCACTGTTGAAGCATTTTACTATTCTCAATTTAATTTTGTTACCTCTCGTCGCATCTCATTTTAATATCTAGCCTAACATGTCCACCAATGTATGTATTTTTGCTTGCACACTTTCAGTTACTTACTACTAAACAAATACTTGAAAACATGAAAGCATACTCGTATTTAGGATTATTTTCCTATACTTAGGTGTATATTTATCAAAATAATTTGAAGGAAATTCACCCAAAAACGTCTGTACGGCTGACACTCAAAAATATGAAGTATCTCCAGAATGTATGTGGTGATGGGGATGGAGCGGGAATCCAGTGTCAATCATTTTCAATCTCAAAAATAGCCTCTAAATGTTTCTATGGGGACTGCTAATTTGTGATATTTGTCAAGTTCTAGAATGCAAAGCTTTCAGGAGCTTGACCTCGGTAGCTAATGCACAGTTTTATTATTTAAGAAATTATATTTGATGGGGCACAAATGCTATTATTGGTAGAATCAGTTATATGAGTTCCACTTTCAGTCACAGTATTTACAAATGCAGCTGGGGATGTAGTCAGCTGACCGGCGACCGTATGGCCGCCAGTCTAAATGCCAATGCTGATATCCCGACAAGGGAGTTAGGATAGGCATCGAAATGCTGACACCTATCTTAATCCGAACGCCGGAAAGAAGACATACGGATGCCCGAACGAGGTAAGTCCGGGGCACCCATCCTCTTAGCCGCAGGGGCAGTGGCGTAAGTTCATCCCAGATGCCTGGAGGTAAGTTATAATTTGTTGCCCCCCTGTCACAGCCGTTGACACTGTAATTTAGCAATTCGCATGCAGGCAGACTATAGATAAAATATGTTTTCAGCTGATGGTCTGACATTAGTGTATAGTGGCTTCTCAGGTGCCGGGAATGGGTGCAATGTATTGGGCGGCCGTGACGGTACACTCCGGGTATATAATTACAGCCCTAAGTGGGGTGAATATGTTGTGGATAATGGAGGAGGTGCCCCTTCAGTGCTGGAGCCCAGTGGCAGGCACCTCCATTGTCTCCCATGGTTCAGTCCCTGCATGGGGGGGAGGGTTAGGGTTAGGCCAGTTAGCAGCCAGTTAGCATTAGGTTTTGGGAGGGGAGGTTAGGGTTAGGCACCCCAAGGGGGGAGGTTTAGAGCCAGACGCCACTGGGGGGGTTAGGTTTAGGCACTAAAGGGGGAGGGTTAAGTTTAGGCATGAAGGAGGGGTACTTAGGTTTAGGAACTAACAGGGAGGGTGTCAGGGCTCTGCCGGGGATCAGCGCAGCCTTACCTCCTCGCCGGCTTCCTTTGATCTCCCGGGCGGTCGGGCAGCTGGCGCGGCGGCTGAGAGGACGCTGAGCATTCTCCCATGCGTAGGGGACTGCGGGCGGTCCGGTGTCTGGACTCGGGGTTCCCGGCATGGGCGCCGCCATGTCAGTCGGCCCATGTGACTGTACTTCTGGCCTGGGATAGGTGAGCGTCAGCTGATTGCTGTGCACCTATCAAAGGGTTCTGTGGGGTATATAGCCTGCTTCCACCTTTCTGCAAACTGCCTGAACAATGGTTGTCTCCTAGTCCCTAGTTGAGTTCCGGTCCAGGTTCCTGGCGTTCTATTTCCTCTACAGTGTGTTCCATCTCTGCCTGTGTGCCAAGACGTTACTGTGATCCCTGTGCAACAGTGAGTTACCATCTGCCTGTGTGCTAAACGTGTCTCTAGTGAACCTTGTGCAACAGTGAATTACCATCTGCCTGTGTGCTAAAACGTGTCTCTAGTGAACCTTGTGCAACAGTGAATTACCATCTGCCTGTGTGCTAAACGTGTCTCTAGTGAACTTCATGCAACAGTGTATTACCATCTGCCTGTGTGCTATACAAGTCTCTAGTGAGCCAGGTGTAACAGTTAATTACCAGCTGCCTGTGTGCTAAACAAGCCTCTAGTGAACTTCATACAACAGTGAATTACCATATCTGCCTGTGTGTTAAACGTGTCACTAGTGAACTTTGTGCTACAGTATTGCCAGACTTCTTTACGTTGTTTGTGGATCACTCCACAGTACCTTAAACCTTAGGCATCTCTTATTAGGGCCACGGTTATTTGTGTCTCCAATTCCCACTGAGCTCGGGTACCTGGTCAAAGGACCGCGACCTGCTCACAGGGTGCAGGTAAGCCCAAATCCCGATTGGAGGGGTCACTGGCGAACACCATCCTGTGGGTTAGACTCCGCACCATTGCCCAGGTCTCGTCAACACTCGAGAGCTGTGGATGAGGAGAACATATATCCAGGCCCCTCGCCTTCGTTTCCTCCCGCAACCCGGACCCAGAGTTTCCACTCCCCCAGCGCCAAGCGTGACAGAGGGTTAGGGTGAAGGGTGGGGAGGGTTAGGGTTAGGCTACCAGAAGTGAGGGTTAGGGGGGGAGAGGGGAGGTTAAGTATACTTACCTGGCCCCTGTCTGGATACCAACCATCGGGATGCCGCTGTCAGTATTCTGACAGGAGGCATCCCGACAGCCACATATTATACCGATTCCATGCATTTGTATAGTACAGTGATGATCTGGAATAAATGCACTGTTAGGGTTCCATGACAACCAGGTTTGAAAAGCACTGGTATAGTACAATTAGTCCAAACATTACATCCTTTTCTAACTCTCTTACATTTCATCCTTTTATAACTCTCACAAAAGAACTTCATTGTATACATTTGGAATCATACAAAAGAAAACTGATACGGATGAAACCTCATTTTTTTATAGGGAAACATCCTCTTGTTCACAATCTATGTATTTGCTTTCTGGAGCATATGCTGTAGAGTCTAGGAAAAGTCAAATGACAATATACTGTTATATCCTGATTAAACCTTGGTACAATCCTGCCTATAAACCTCTAGACAATCCTGCCTATAAACCTCTAAATATAGATGGCGCTAAGTAGCGCTATGACCTGTTGCACACCCCAATAAATGCTCTCAGACTTTTGCACTTGTGGTCCAACGCACAAAAGTTATTATTCAAGAAAAGTACAGATAGTTACACGCTGTGATCTAATATAATAAGTGCAAATAAATCATACAGACCCAAGGTACAGTTGTTATATATGCACGCGCTCTGGGCCCAGATACCGGCATCAGCATTAGAAACCTCCGTCAACAGCACAGCAAGAAGACTCCAGACTGGGGTCAGAGAGCGCACATATATACTCATTCAGGAATTGGAAATACAATGGACATGAGCTGGTATTGTTTCATTGGTTCTTCTTCTTTGGTCTTCTATTATGACATAGTTCATTGGTCTGCTTGTACTTGAGAAGTTCAGCCTCCCAGTGGCTCTTTGTGTACTTTTTCCTGCCGCATAACTAAGCAATGAACACTTCATACATTGTACATTCTATCACCTAATTCCCTATAGTTCATAACTTGCAGATGCTTGTAGCGATTTCCCCACCGATAGTACCGGAGATCTGTAAATACACAGCGGATCAGAATGGCACCAAACATGATCTACTTATTATGTACTAAACCATAAATATCATATAACATGCACTTCACATCATTGCAAATATAAATAACACTTTGGTAAATAACCTTTATTAATGCGGAACCTTTTTTTATGTAATTGTGTAATATGTGAGCATTAGGAATATGAGGAAAGGACGCTAGTTAGCGTTGTGCGGGTATGCGTTCGTGTGTATGAAATAGCAACTGTATATATATATCGCTCTCTATGAATTTCTTGGTTTTTACATTATTTGTCTGGATTTACAAAAATGACAGGCAATGGGGTTTACACAGATGATCAAACGATGTCTAATGAAATCACAAAGGCAAGGCTAATTTGTTTAAGCCTCAGACATAAATACACTGGTTTATTTAGCTTAAACCACATCAGATACTAACGGCCTACAATGGCTATCGATAGCTTAAATGCCTAACAATGGTTTCCTAATTCACTCTGTCTGAGTATATCAATGTCTGTATTGCGGATCAATTTTCATAGGCATACTGTTCTGTGTGCAGAGCAAACGCTCACTGTATCTTTGTTTATTCTTCAACCACTTGTCACAGACAAATCCACAAAACCTGCCTTGTCAACCCTGAATGTTTAATGTAAGGTTTTTATTTTAGTTATAGCTAAAAAATGGCGTTTTGCGACTAGTTGTAAAATGGCGTCTAGTTTGCCATTCGCAAGATGGCATCATGCAGATTCCAATTGTAAACAGATTCTGTCTTAGCCAATTCTCTGGCTTCGACAATACAGTAATGTATCTGAAAATCTACATATTAAATGACATGAGCTACAGATGTCTCCTCAATTAACCAAACTTCTGGCTGACATACTCATGGCTTTTTATGGTACCTTATCATGAAATGTCTTCATTTCACAAGTGACACCATAGAGTTCTATAGAATAATAGCTGTGACGATTTATCACTTGTACCATTTTAGGCCACTAAGTTTTATCATGGCAAGTAAGGACACATTTGTAAATGGATATCAAGATAATGTGCATTAAATGCTATGAAATTATGTGTGAACGTGACCATGTGGCCATATGACCAACAACAATTAAGGGAGGATTAACATATTGTTTCCCATTTATTGGTAACCATAAATATGGAGTGTTAACTCTGAGACAGCAGAAAAGATCTCACCACTTTTATAGAATGAATTTGGCAGCCTTAATCAAAGAGACCACCTATAACTTGAAACAAGTGTCAAGACACCTTCATTACAGTATGACAGGTGTACTGCCTCAGTCAAACTCCCCACCGACCGCTGTCAAAGAAAATAGAAACTGAGTGACTATTACAACTAGGGATGTGCGCCGACCCCCATGTTTTGGTTTTGGTTTTGGATCTGTATCTCCTTCAAGGTTTTGAATCTGGATTTGGTTTTGCAAACCACTCTAAAGTGTTTTGGTTTTGGATCTGGATTTTTTCAATAAAAAACAGATAAAAAGTTTTAAAAACAGCTAAAATCATGTACTGTAATTTATGCAATCCAAAACCCGAAATTCGGTTTTGAAATCCGATTTCCGAATCGCAAAAAGATCAGAACAGAGACCCGGATTTACCCGGATCTCCTCAGGAGGTTAGAACTGTGACTTTGATTTACCCGGATTCACAAAATTCATGTGGATTCGGATTTCTGGAGAACCAAACCGCACATCTCTAATTACAACCAGTCAGGAAGGTAGAGAGATTTTTATCACTGTTTGATAGAGTGTGAGCTAAGAAGGGCATCACACACAGCAGACAAAAGAGCTGAGTAGAACTTGTACTAATTTGTGTAATTTGGATTGCACAAACACACAAAGAGGACCTATGCAGATTTGCATGCATCTGACACATTCCTCCTTATCTCTGGAGAGCAGAACCTTGAGAGGTAAAATGTGACATAACATAGGCTGATTACATTAAAGGCATGATGGATTGGATTGGTATATAATAATTTATGTATTAACCATTATTTATATAGCACACACAAATTCCACAGTGTTCACAGAGAAAATTTGTTTCATCAGAGCACCCTCTGGCCACATGTTAAGATATATAATCACATATAAAATACTATCTGCCTGTATTCTAAGTCATATAAATCTATGTGATCACACTGCCAGCAGCACACCTCGTACAAGAGCAGCCATCATCCTTAAAGTCTCCTATCTGTAATTTTTCAAAAACAGCCTGTAAACTGGCAGCTAGAGGCTGATTGTCTAATACTTTTTCTTTCTCCACTTTATCTCTTTCCAAGGTTTGATACATCTCCCTCCTTATATGAAACTTACAGCTGCTACAAGCAATTCTGAGTCAGATGTAAGTCAGTTGCCCTGAAGCTTCCACTATCACTGTGCTTCCGTGTGTAGACTTGACAAGCCAAATACTCATGCGTGGCTGTGGGGCTGTGAATGCACAAGTATGGGCCAGGTAGGATGGAAAACCTACTGTATGGGGCTGCTTTTGCAATCGCAACTAGAGGGACTACAGTAGTTATTAGCGATATCTGCTGTGGTGCCAGTTTTGTGCATAGGAAAAACTACTACTAAAACATGTATCTCAGATTTATCTACACTACCAATCATCTTAATTTCAATATACTTAAGAAAGCAAAATAGTATTTATGAAAAAGCATAATTTTTCCCATCCATTTCGTCACTTTAAGGACATTTTGAAAATTATATGTTTATTCACTTTTTTACTGACCTAGATTTTTATAACGAATCGCACATTTTCTTTAATGATTAGCATGCCGCTAGCTGCCATAGAAACTGGCAAACACATTTCACAGGAATGCTAGCACATGTGTTACTTGTGCAAATGAAGCACAAAAGAATTTTCAACCATATATCCTGAATGTTTGTTTTTTCAGGACAGTACAGGCTCTAATAGCAAGAATCAAGAATTTCATAGATATAATTATAATATCAGACCACAGTAGTTAATAACTTTCATTATTATTTTTTATGATTGATAATTTCTAATTACTTTGTGTTGCCTTTACTTACTGTGTGGTATGAATGTAATAAGAATTGGTTGCTCTCCAAGGTCTGATACATCTTCCCCTAAATGTGAAAACATCCAGGCTGAAATACTCACTGCCAGCATGTTTGTATAAAAATGGGAAGTACGGTACAGTAGAGCCCATTGTAAGTGTGCACCATCTTGTACTTCTACAGTATATATAGATAAAAAGTTTTTTAAATTGCATGTAATTTATGCAATCCAAACCCGGAAATTCGGATTTAAAATCCGAATTCCGAACGGTGAAAAGATCAGGACCATGATTCGGATTTACCTGGATCTCCTCAGGAGATCAGAATTGCGGAATTCGGGGGATTAAGATGTATGGTGAACCGAACCACACATCTCTACTTCTAGGGGAATGGGTATGAAATAGCAGCAGTCGGGCTGCCTCCTGTCAAAATACTGAGAGCGGAATCCCGATGGTCAGTATCCCGACAGGGGTTGGGTAAGTATACTAACCCTCACCCCTTCTCCCCCTAAATCTAACTCTCCCTTCTTGAAGCCTAACCATAACCCTCCCCACCCAGCACCCTAAATCTAACCCTCCCCATTAGTGCCTAAGCCTAAATCTCCCCCTTCATGCCTAAACCTAACCCTTAGTGCCTAATCCTAACCCCCCTCCAGTGGTGCCTAACCCTAACCTTCCCATGGGGTGCCTAACCCTAACCCCCCCAAAACCTAACCCTGCTATGCTGCTTAAACCTAACACTCCACCCCTGCGGCTAACAGCTAAGATGCCCTGGCTTTCCTCATTCGGGGTGGCATCTGTCTAGATTCCGACGTCGGGATTAAGATAGGCATCTGTATTTCGATGCCTATCTTTAGTCTTGTGTCGGACTTGCGACGTCTGGATTTCGACCGGCGGCATCCCATCCGCCGGTCTCTTAACTACATTCTCTTCTACTGTATGGCACTGGTTCCATCAGTGCCATATATTGATGAGCAATACCCATTATTCTGCTTACAAGATCCTGCAGGAACCCTGTGATCTATACAGTAGATAAGAGCTAAAACTCTAATTCCTTGCCTGTAGTTTGTTGAACCCTAGGCAATCTTAAGAATTTCAACATTTTACATGGTGACATTTCAGATGTCGACATTGTTAACATGTCAACATTCTGAGGATGTCGACATGGTAACTGTTGACATGTTGACATTGTGGAGTCAACATACTGAATGTCAATATGGTTAATGCCGACCATTTGACCAGATATCCCTTCAAGAGGTATACCCAACACGCAGAAGTAAGTGGTTCACTAGTGCCGATGATACTCATCATCACAAATAGGCATAAATATGTATTTTTCCCGGCAAGAGTCATTTGGTCAATTCAATATTTTTACCACTTTTTACTGCAGTGAGAATAAATTATATTTAATGGGGAGAAACTGTGGTTATTGGTAAATATGTCGCTAAATCAGAAGTCTACCTAAATGTTTTGTTATACTTGTAACATTTATAACTAACACCCCACTGTTACAGGGAAGTGACATATAAACCTCAAAGCTTCCAGGCATCATTACCCAGATAGTTTATAAGTTTGCTGTAGTATCAGATGACATTATCCACTTAAAGAAATACTGTGACGTGACCACAGAAATGCTCAGATGCTGGTTTATGGAACTCAGGAAATTAGTGAATTTCAAAGAAGGATATACATGAAAAATACATGAAAACAAATACATTTAAGTTAATTTAATCTCAGTTAATTTGATTACAGGAGAAATTTGTGTTTGTAATTAATACATCTATACTACTTACTTTCATAAGCACTATATACACAATACTGTATATTACTCTGTTGAGATATAATGCAACTTACATACATATTTTATTATTTTACTTAATCATGGTGTCATACTGCTTTTAGAATAATTAAATGGTGTGTGACTACTATCTCATTCTTTCTCACCATGACTTACTATAGTACACTAATTAACTGTGATCTTATTTTCTAATGCTTCATCCGGTTCTTTATTTTGTGGGGGACTTTACCTGCATAATTTCCATTATACTGAAATGTGGGAAGGGAAGCACCATTTCTCTAATAGACAGTGTGAATGTGCTTGTTGTTTTATCATAGAAACAAGGGTTTTGTGTCCTGTGTCATTAGCCCAACTAAACATCTTTGTTACTTCAGGAAGCAGTATGGTGACTAAAGCAAATACGTACGAAAATCCTGCAGAGTGCTTCTGTAAAACATTTCTTATTATTATAAGTTGCATGCTCTTGGTTACTGATGTGTATTGACCTCCTTTCTGTTGCCTTTTATACTTATATATAGGTTTAAGTATCACAAATAATTAGTTTATTCTTGTGTTTCAGATATGATTACATATTAGGGGTGAGAGGGTTCGGATTTCTGAAATCCGAACCCCCCCGAGCCCCCCCGATCCGAGGCCGATCCGAGTCAGGCACGACTTTTCCCGCCTGACTCGGATCTGAAATCGAGGCAAAACGTCATCATCCCGCCTTCCGGGTCTCGCGGGTTTTGGATCCTATATAAGGTACCCGCGTCGGCGCCATTTTCTCACTCGGCTGTGAACAGTGAAGAGGGAGGGTGGGAGTTAGGGCTGGCTGGGCTGTGTAGTGTAGTGTAGTGCAGAGTAGTGTTGTGCTGTGCTGTGCTATGCTGCTGTTGTCCATAGGGGCTGTGCCCACTACTTCAAAGTCCATAGGGGCTGGCTGTGTTGTGCTGTGCTGCTGTTGTCCATAGGGGCTGTGTCCACTACTTCAAAGTCCATAGGGGCTGGCTGGACTGTGTTGTGCAGTCAGTTGTCCATAGGGGCTGTGTCCACTCCAAAGTCCTGTGCAGTGTCCCAGTCCTAAAGGGGTGCTGTAGTGTTGTCCAGGGGGTGCTCTGTCCATCAGGGGTGCTCCCCCCAAGTGCTAAAAAAAATATATTTTTTCTGTGTTTGTGAATTGTGTGCGCAGTAGCCGCACGTACATCAACAAAGTAGTGCCAAGCGTGCGCCTGTGTCCCATAAATAAAGGGCCGGCTGGATTGACCGCTAAAGGGTGCTGTAACCCCCAAAGTACACTCCAAACAAAATAAAAAAATATTTTCTGTGTTTGTGAATTGTGTGCGCAGTAGCCACACGTGCATCAACAAAGTAGTGCCAAGAATGCGCCTGTGTCCCATAAATAAAGGGCCGGCTGGATTGACCGCTAAAGGGTGCTGTAACCCCCAAAGGGCACTCCAAACAAAATAAAAAAATATATTTTTCTGTGTTTGTGAATTGTGTGCACTGTGGCTGCACGTGCATCAACGAAGCAGCAGCGCCCAGCGTGCGCCTGTGTCCCATAAGTAAAAGGCTGGCTGGCTTGTCCGTTAAAGGGTGCTATAACCCCCAAAGGGCACTCCAAACAAAATAAAAAAATATATTTTTCTGTGTTTGTGAATTGTGTGCACTGTGGCTGCACGTGCATCAATGAAGGAGCAGCGCCCAGCGTGCACCTGTGTCCCATAAGTAAAAGGCCGGCTGGCTTGTCCGTTAAAGGGTGCTGTAACCCCCAAAGGGCAGTCCAAACAAAATAAAAAAAAAAATTCTGTGTTTGTGAATTGTGTGCACTGTGGCTGCACGTGCATCAACAAAGGAGCAGCGCCAAGCGTGCGCCTGTGTCCCATAAGTAAAGGGCTGGCTGGCTCATTTCTTAAAGGGTGGTTTAACCCACAAAGTGCACTAGTCTCCAACAAAAATAAAAAATTATTTCTGTGTTTGTGTGCGCCTTAGCCGCACGTATATATCAATATAACATAAATGGAGGACCAAACTTTCTCCATTAAAAATAAAATAGGGAAAGATCAAGAACCACTTCCTCCTAGTGCTGAAGCTGCTGCCACTAGTCATGACATAGACGATAACATGCCATCAACGTCATCTGCCAAGGCCGATGCCCAATGTCATAGTAGAGGGCACATACAATCCCAAATGACAAAGTTCAGGAAAATGACCTTGAAAAAAACATTTAAATCATCTGAAGAGAAACGTAAACTTGCCAATATGTGATTTACGACATGGAGTGGCAAGGAATGGCTAAGGTCTTTCCCTATGTTCATGACTAGTGGTTCAGCTTCACATGACGATGGAAGCCCTCCTTCCACTAAAAAATCCCCAAGGAGAGTCCAAGTGTGGTGGTGGTTGCGATGCCTGACCTTCCCAGCACTGGACGGGAAGAGGTGACTCTTTCCACCATTTGCACGCCCCCTGCAAGTGCTGAAAGGAGCACCCACAGTCCACTTGCTGATATGCAAATTGAAGATGTCACTGTTGAAGTACAACAGAATGAGGATACTGGTGTAGCTGGCGCTGAGGAGGAAGTTGGTGAGGAGGATTCTGATGGTGATGTGGTTTGTTTAAATCAGGCTCCAGGGGAGACAGTTGTCCGTGGGATGAAAAAGCCCATCACGGCCATGCCTGGGCAGAAGACCAAGCATTCCACCTCTTTGGTGTGGCAATATTTCTATCCAAATCCGGACAACAACTGTCTTGCCATATGTACCATATGTAAAGGTGGAATAAGTAGGGGTAGGGATGTTAACCATCTAGGAACATCCTCCCTTATACGGCACCTGCAGCGCGTTCATAAAAAGTTACTGTCAAGTTCAGAAACTTTGGCTAAGACCGTAAGCAGTCCAGGGACACCTAAATCTCTTTTTCCTGTTTTATCCAAGGAATCGGTGGATAAGGAGGATGAGGACGACATCTTGCCTCCGTAGAGCCAGTTTGTGCAGGGACACAATTGCCAGCTTGTTTTGTGGGGGCCCAATCGAACCAATCATTTCAGCCACAGTCATGTGGCAGACCCTGGCGCTGAAATGATTGGTTTGTTAAAGTGTGCATGTCCTATTTATACAACCATAATCTCAAGGACAATTCCATCTTGCACCTCTCTTTTTTTTTTCCAGTATGTACTGTTTGGGGCCTAGTTTTTCAAACCGCCATCCTGTCTGCCACTGCAGTGTCACTCCTAGATGGGCCACGTGTTTGTGCCGCCCACTCGTGTCGCTTAGCATAGTCATCCAGCTACCTTGGTGCAACCTAACCTTTTGGCCATAAAAACAATATTGTGAGGTGTTAGGTGTTCAGAATAGACTGGAAATGAGTGGAAATTAAGGTTATTGAGGTTAATAATTGAATAGGAGCATAAAAACCCACAAATTCTGTGATTTTAGCTGTTTTTATGCTTTTTTTCAAAAAAATACAGATCCAAAGCACAAAACCCAGAACCCAAAACATGGAAGGGTGGTTTTGGCAAAACCAATCCAGATCCAAAACACGAAGAAAGATCCAGATCCAAAACCAAAACACAAAACACGAAAAGTGGCCGGTGCACACCCCTATTACATATAGTGAATTTATGGAAAAATGGAGTTCAGAGTTTTAATAGTGACCGAATCATTGTGAAAAAAAAAAATCCTTAATAGTAACAAAGCTAAAGGGCCCAGTGCCCCTCACATCACACCTCCATCCAGTTTATTATACAGATCCAGAAACAGCAATTAACACAGTGTAATACAGCATGAAATGCCCAGTATATTTTACAGTCTCAGCAGTTTGAGGTACGGTATATGTTTTTTTTCAAGCTAAACTGGGTACCTTAGAAGAAAAAAATAGGTTTCGTAGTGCGTACCTACTACTGTAGCTGGCAGCCTGTTAGTCTATAAAAGTCTCCCAATTATCTCAATTTACATATACAAAACGATATGAAAAATGTGGTACTCCTAAATACACATAAAAGTAAGGAAAGTTTGTTTATAATTCTTGATAGCAGATGCTTCTATGCCATCCCATATAAAGTGACAGGACCTCTCCACTCTCTTTAACATATTGCTCGTACCATGCAGTTGTAAAAAAGGCTACTTTTATACAATATATCATAGCAATAACTTTTTCCAGCTCTTGTAAAACATCAGGGACTCCAGAGGCAGTATGTATGATATAATTTACACGGTATCTGATGGCATGAGACAAGGCAGGTGGACAAGGCAGGTGGCCGGCTTCACTGCTATCCACACACCACTCTCAGTCATCCATGCAGTTACAGCAAACAGCACACATCATTATTGTCAATCAACACAATTCTGTCCTCCTGCGGGGAAGAGTTAACAATAAACTTGGCTTCCCATTGGTCAATGGCATCTTTTTGTAGCCTGCAATTGGGGCAACCATTTTCTGTTAACCCCTGCTGCTCAGCTAGATATTTCCTGGCTGGCAGCCAGTGGGTTACATCCAACCTCTGGTGTATTGGCATGACTTCTCCAATGTTCACTGTCAATGCTCCAACTGAGAACATTTTTTATGTTAACACATCTTGCCTATCACTTAACAGATCACTACAATCCTTTTTCAGCCCCATGTGGATCAAAGAGTTCCTGTCATCATCCCTGGCACTAAACGCCTCTTCCTGTATCCGAGCTTAAGCCATCACTTCCTTAGTCTTTTCCTCCCACTGATGTAGGCTCAGGCTTACTGAACAGGTCTCTTCCGCATTTGTCCGCCTGTCTTCAACCTCCAGCTGTCATTCCAACTCTTCTGCCATCCTCTCTCTTTCCCTAGCCTCACTCAATAGGATGACAATTTAGGGAGTTGGAACTTCTAATTTGGTTCATCCTATTCATTGGTCTATGATGATCTTTCTTTCGGACCCCTAGGACTGCTCTTATGCCCTTCGGGAATAATTATAGCTGACGGACTTCTTTGGGACTACCAATATGGGCACTGATGGGCACGGTGTTCACAACTGTCACACACAAAACAACTAGGTTTTTCGCAGGGCCCCAGACTTTGAAATTTCAATTTAGAGTGTCTTAAATATTTTATACCACTTTTTCCATAAAATTAATATGGGCTTGTTCCTCCTCTCACACAGCTATGGGCTTCTCTATCTGATAGTCACCCGAAAATGCCTGCAGGCTGTCAATCAGGCTGCTCTAACAGGGCTCTGTGACTGGAGCTGCAGCAGCATCACATCACATGCTCACTGTGGCTCCGGTGCAAGCGCAGTCCCGAAAACATTAGTCAATATCGACCAAATCAGGACTGCAATCAGGGCTAAATCAGCCCCTCAGTCATCCAGAGATATACAAGTGTCACATACCCCATTGATCAGTGTAGAGATGTGCGCCGACCCTCGTGTTTTGGTTTTGGATCTGGATTGGTTTTGCCAAAACCTCACCTCCGTGTTTTGTTTTCGTGTTTTGGTTTTGGATCTGGATTTTTTCTTAAAAAATCATAAAAACAGCTAAAATCACATAAAACGGGCCTATTTTTGTTCCTACAGTATAATTAACCTCAATAACATTTATTTCCAGTAATTTCCAATCAATTTTGACCACCTCACAATATTATTTGCTTCATCTAGTTAAGGCCAAAAGGTTGCATAGTGGGTGGCACTAACATGTGGCAGTTCAGTTTCTAATTTCCAACATGGATACAGTGTGTTATACAGTGTGGGTTGGATACACCAATAGTGTACTTACTGTGACAGCAGTGTCGGCAGAGCGGGGTTGCTGACGGTGTCCTCAGTACATGGAATGGTGGTGCAGTGATGTCGGAAGCGCGGGGGTGCCAGCAGTGTCTTTAATGTGGGTTTGCTGGCTGTGTCGGCAATGCGGGGGTGCCAGTGGTGTCTTTAGTGCAGGTTTGCTGACTGTGTTGGCAGTGCAGGGGTGTTCGCAATGCAGGTTGCTGGCGGTGTCAGCAGAGTGGGGGTGCCAGCGATGTCCTTGGCGCAGGTTTGCTGATTGTGTCAGCAATGCAGGGGTGCTGGAAATGTACTCACTGTGGGAGTGTCGGCAGTGTCGGCAGTGTGGGGGTCGCTGACAGTGTCCTCAGTACGTTGGGCAGCAGTGCAGGGGAGTCGGCAGTGGTGGTGTTAGCAGTGGGGGATGCTGCCAGTGGGGGTGCAGGGGAATCGGTATGATATCCCGGCTGCCGCATGGCCGGGTGTTCGAATCCCAGCAGCAGCAGCCCGACAAAACAGCAGAGCCCGGCAGCGGAAAACTGACAGTGCTGGAAATCCCAATCGTGGTAAGGTAAGTATCAACTAATCTAACCTAACCCCCCTAACCCTACCCCTCCTTAGGGGTGCCTAACCCTGACCTTCCCCCTGTACCAAACCCTAATCCCCCCCCCTCTAAGTGCCTAACCCTAACCCCCCCCTTCCCCGCTGCCTAAACCTAAGTCCCCCGGGGGAGGTGCCTAACTCTAAGTCCCCCCAGGGGATGCCTAACCCTAACCCTCCCGGGGGATGCCTAACGCTAAGCCCCCCAGGTGCCCTAAACCTAACCCTCCCACCCACGGCTGTCCGCTCTCGACGCCCGGCATCCGCTCGAACGGGATACCGGGTGCTGGTCTCCCGGCATCGGGGAAATGAGCGGCGTCTATATCTAGACGCCGGTTATTTATCCCACAGCGGGATAAAGCAGTCGGGAAGCCGGCTTGACTGAAGCAACAGTAAGTAAGGACACATCTGTATGTTCCTAATCTACCTAATGATAAATATCGAGATATATGTAAACATGAAACATGAACAATATTTCTTTTAAATTCAGTGGTGGATTGGGAACTGGAAGTGGCACTGGGAAAAAATCTGAAAGTGTCTTCATTTGGGCAGTACCACATGAAATGTAGATGGGGCCATTACAGATATAGGAGGTGTTAGAATATCATTAGGATTAGCCACAATACAATATAAAGAGCATCCACATGACCATCATAAATATCAAAGCATCCACATGACTGCCAAACGGTACATTGAGCACCACAGTGATTTCCGTATAGTACATTGAGCATCCAAGTGACCACTATAGAGTAAATTGAGCTGCCCAGTGACCACCATTCAGAATATTAAGAATCCAAATGACTACCATACATTATGTTGAGAATCACAGTGACCACCATAAAACTTCTAAGTACAATATGTTGTTTTTAAGTATGCAACAATTTGCAGTATAAAACATAGGCCCTCATTCAGAGCCACTCGCTAGCGGCAGTACGCTCGTTCCGAGCGATGTTCGCACATCTGCGCATGCGCACGGTTTTTAGTACGCATGCGTGAACCAGTCAGTGCGGCCGAAAATCGTTGGTACGCAATATAGCGAGGGCCTGCTAATTTGAGTGACAGAATGAGGCGTATGTGGGTGGTAACAGGGGAAGGTGCTTGAAAACGGGGAGTGGAGATCCGAACGCAGGCGTGCTTAAAGGTCAAAACGGGCGTTTTAAGGGAGTGCATAATTAATACAGCAGCGTCATTGACCACGTCACTTGTTTTTTTTTAACTCAGAACTGCTCGCAAAATAGCGGTTGAAAACACCAACCACAAGAATAGCGAGCAGTTCATACGCTGTACGATGTACTCGATTAATCTAATAAATAGCGGACATGACGTATGGTGCGTGCGGCCAGGGGGCGTTTTTATCAAATAAACGAGCGTATGTTTTGCTCGCTCGTTCAGACTTAGAGGCGGGAACAGACTGCAATTTGCGAACGGATCATTTGAATAGCCACCCCTTGTTTTTGAACGAACGACCACAAATAGCGAACGGCTCTGAATCAGGCCCATAGTATTTTAGAAAATGCACACCTAGAAATAGAAAACACTAACTGATGTATGTGTACCAGTACTGTGGGCTAATTAAAGACACGCCTGTCTCAGACAATGATAAGGATTATATTATAATGTAGCACCCAGGGAGGTTCTGCTGTAAAGTCTGGGAGTTTTCAGCACCCCTGACATCTGCATTCTTGTTGCGATTGCTGTAGGCTAAACTTTCAACCACAGCCTCCTGCCAGAAGTGCTGGGTACAGTGATCATACCGAAGAGAAAAAACATTATTTTACCATGCTAAGAGAACTCTCCCAGGCTGGGGAGAAAACCAAACAATTGGTGACCACAATAATGCTGAAAAGTGAACATCTGAATAAAATACAGGGAGATAGAAAAGTCCCTCCACAGTGACTGAGTGCTAACTGTGTGACAGACAGGTGTGGCTTCAGAGGCGGGGCTGCAGCAGAGACCAAAATTCAAATAGGAGAGCCACACCAACTGCCACCCCAAACACTGCTAAACATTGCCAGTCGGGACTCACTGGCAGTCACTTCCACCAGCCCTATGCCACAAGAGGTGCTGATTTTCTGTTTGAGTATGGCCTCCAATGTGAGAAGTTTAGTGTCTGTGTACACAACCACTTTAGTGACACGTCCATGACACTCACATAACACAACCATAAGATGGACCATTATGTGCATCTGAATAGCCATCTCCCAGTCACTGCTCAGGAACGCCCAATACATTTTCAATACACCTCTGTGTACGTGTACATAGACGCTTAATTCACTAGTGTAATTCACTCTCTTACAAGCCCTCCACTGGCTCCCCTTCCCCTTCAGAACCCAATTCAAGGTTCTCACACTCACTTACAAAGCCCTCACACACTCCTCTCCCATTTACGTCTCTGACCTCATCTTCCTTCACTCTCCTGTCCGCCCTCTTCATTCAACAAATGCACACCGCCTCTCATGCCAACTGATTACTTCCGCCCACTCCCACCTCCAAGACTTTGCCCATGCTGCTCCCCACCTTTGGAACTTTCTCCCTCTCAATGCTTTCCAGCTCTCATCCTAACTTATTACTACATGCTCCCTCCTCCCTATCTTCCCCATCCGTATCATGCCCATCTGTGTGCCCCTACCCTTGAGAATGTAAGCTCTTGTGAGCAGGGCCCTCTACCATCTTGTGCTTCTCCTTACTTCATGTTCATCTACTTCTTACTCACCACTAGGACACCTAACACTTGGTGCCTATGCTTTGTTGCTTAATTGGGTGTTATGGCCACCAAAGTATCAATGTATATTATCCATGTCCTTGTCCTTCATTGTATTGTATTTTACTGTAAGTCACTTTTTTGGTTATGTACTTTGTAAGGCGCTGCGGAACACTTGTGGCGCCATATAAATAAACGATAATAATAATAACAATAATAGTGCAACTCTGTACAAACATAATCTGGATGCATGCAGAAGGCCCTCTTGCTGCGAGCAAGAATGCAGTGGCTAATTTATGGAAGCCCAGAAAACATTGTTTAACCGGCCCAACATGCCTGCATTTTTCTAACCACCCCCGTTACCTCCCCCAAATGTTGATGCACTGTCACCCACTTTGTGAGCTAATACTCTTGTGTAATCACAATTCAATCACTGCGTGCATGTAGTACAGTTTACACAAATGCGCAATGGCTAACAATCGCTTAATCTGCATAAATATTGGCATTGCATTCACATCTGCATCAGGCCCACAATCCATGACTCTGGTCCCTTTTTCTTACTCCTGTTCACAACAAAACATAATCATCAGCATTTATACTCTATAAGAACCTTCACAAAGGTGTGTTGCTGTTTATTTTGTATACAGTACTAACCAAAGCCTAAGGGGCTGGACTCCGTGAGCAACAGCAACTCCCATTTACACACACCAGGATCATGCTCCATTTTTGCATTGCAGAAGTTAAATCTCCCATGAGCTCCACAGGCCACTCAGCAGTCTGCAATGACTTTCAACTGCATCACTTCAGGAGCTGCCCCCTACAGGCTGAACTTTTACTCTGTGAAATAATGAAGACTAGACTTAAGGGTATATTTACTACAGTACGCATTGTTTTGGGGTTTTCTAACAATCTTACAAAATGCTAATTTACTAAAGCCCGGACCATCAATATATGTGTGTGTGCTTAAAACTAAAAGCAGTAGTGTGCTTGTTATAGTAATGATGAATAGTGTAGATTATTAACGTATTGATTTTGCAAGTATAAAACAGGTAAACTTTACATGGTGAAATAACCCAAAAAGTTTGTTATTAGCAAAGAAATGTTTACTGCCAGATTCTAAAGTTTCTCCACTTCTTTTTCTTTCACAAAAACCTACAACAATGAACATACTAAAGAATGAAAACCTGCACATTGTAGGTAGAGATGTGCGTAGACCCCCATGTTTTGGTTTTGGTTCTGATTCATCATTGTGTTTTGGTTTTGCCAAAACCACCCTCAAGTTTTGTTTTTGGATCTGAATTTTAAAAAAAAATTGATAAAAACAGGTAAAATCATGTAATTTTGCCCTGTTTTGTCCCTACAGTATTATTAACCCCAATAACATTAACTTCTAGTCAATTTTGACCATCTCACAGCTCTCAATATAGTTTTCAGTTTTCACCCATATTGGTTTAAAGGCAGCAGTGAGCTGACTGGCTAAATTAAGCATATGGGAAAGATTCCTGGACTGCACAACCTGAATATTTATAATGGGAGGTGCTACCTGATGAGACTAATTGCAGGCACAGAAACAGACAAATCTCAGGTGCACAACTCCAAATCATTAATAATATATAAATGCAATAACATTTTGCAATCAATAGAGGTTTTTAGCATAATCATGGCCAAGGTTATGGGCCTACCCACCATATCCAGGTAACCTCTTTAGGGTAGGTCCCTAACATATTAGGGTTCAAATCCAGAGTGATAGTTAAGAGCAGCCACAGCTGCATATAAAGAATTAAAATAAAAAAGTGAAGTAAATGTATATTAAACAAACAGTGAAGGGTTAAAATGTGTTATAAAAGAATTATGTGTTATAATGCGGTTCCCTGAAACAGATCAACCAAAGCAATCCAGAGGGACCCACGCCCCAAAAATGAACCAAAGTTGCACTACAGTATATAACTTGTAGGACTTACCCAGAATTGTGCCTAATACCAGTGTGCATATACTATACCAGACTCCATGCTTTTAAACCAATAAGGAAGGTTACTAATCCAGACTGAGGGCGTCTCCTTTCCCTCAAGTGTGCAATAAAGCACATTAAATTGAGTATATGGGAAAGATTCCTGGACTGCACAACCTGAATATATAAATTAAGCGACAGAGCTGCAGCACAAACACATTGCAGTTTAAAAAAGAATACAGCATGTCTAGATAACATAGTGGCACTGCACTATGTGGCAGACCGGAAGACAGTTTAATATAAATTATACAATGCTATAGAATGTTTTCATTAATCAAGAACTAGATCAGAGGCCTGAGGCCAGCACAGGTAAATGGAGGTTGTGGTATTAGTGGAATCCAGGCAAAGTTGATTGATTGATTAATTGATTGATTACAGAATATAACTATAAAGAAAAAATATGTAATAAATGGAACAAACTATTAAAAAACAAGAATCCAAATTAGATTAACTGATTTTTGTTAAGTTTACAATAAAGGAAAATAAATTGGCGAAAAAGAAAACAGAAAAACAAACATCCAAAATCCCAATGAGATTGATTCCAACACCCTAGTAAAATTGAATAATTAATTATTACTTATACAATTTGAAGATACTAGTCTGTAACTGCTGAGAAGCTGCAGGAAATTGGGCCTATACAGTATGCTTGGAGGAGAAGCTGGTGATGGATGGCATTGCAAGATACAAAGAACATGAATGCCCCAGTAAAGTACAGTAATACACAGTACACTGCCTGTCAAACACACACAATCTTGGCAAAGCCCATAATGAAAAGTGGTGAACTGACCCACGAACTCCCGACCCACGACACACACGAATGATGGCCTCAGCTGCAGCATTTCCCTTAGAGCCTCCACCCCTCTCAGCCAATGAATGTCTGCCCTCAGTGACTTCAATGGTGAGAACCACAAGGTTACTAAAGGTTAGCCTGCGACTCTCACCATTGAAGTCAATGGTGGTAGCCATTTATTGGCTGAGAGAGGTAGAGGCTCACCTCTCTCAGCCAATTAATGCTCAGCCCTGGCACTTCTGAGGGAAATGCTGCAGCTGAGGCCATCATTCGGGAGGTACCATCCTTAGAGGATGGTACTGAGTTCGTGGTTCGTGACTTTGCATTTTTTTATTTTCAGAAGCTGGAGGATGCCTACATGGAGAAGAGGACAGGTTCAGGTATTATAGGCGAGTATGTGTGAGTGTGTATGTGTGTATTAAACTTATATTTTCACGGTGTGTCTGTCTTGTCTTTATTTTAACATTTCTTTACATGTGAACTAGAGGTATCCGCAGGCCCTTAATTCCCCGCATGCTGGTACTTGTGGTTCTCCAAGTACCAGAATGTATGGAGGCTTGCTGAGACCTGTAGTTCTACTGTTAAATACAATGTTTTCTCTTCAATTTTTACACACATTTTACACAATCAACCGGCACCCACCACTCAGGGGTGCCAGGGATACCCCCGGGCTATAAGCCCAGTACTGGGGTGCCCTGGAGAGGGTTGGGGGGTACCTCAACTCCCCAGGGACCCCCAGCTTGGGCTGACTAGCGGTTAGGAGTCATGCTTTGGCCAGGGGACCCGGTGAAAGGGTTTCCCTGGCTGTGGCATTACTCCCCCGCTATAAATAGCCAGGTGCTGGTTATGGAAATTACAGGGGATACCTCTGCATTTTTACCCCTGTATTTCCAGAACTAGGACAGGCACAGAGCCCAGTGCTGGTTGCACAAAATACTGGGGATTCCTACATCTTTTGTACCCTTTAATTACACAACCAGGACTGGCTATGAAAAGTCAAGGGCAGGTTGTGCTTTTAGTGGGGGACCCCACATAATTTTTTTTTAATTAACACTTAACAAGCTTTTTACACAAAGATACATGCATGCATCTCACTGATGTATGCATGCATCTGTGCCAATCAGACCAGCTCATGCTAAAAATGAAAGCATAAAGCAGGACTATTCAAGTTTGATTTTGAGTGGGATTTGGTGTTCAATTTGTACATGAGCATGCAATATCGAATATCAAATCCCTTCTTAAAAACAACCAAAATCGAATTCGATTTGAAACTCGAATGCAAAATCGAATATTAGTAATTGAGGGATTTGCTATGGGATTTTGCAATTTCAATTTGATTTCAGTTGATTTTATAGATTCATAAAATTGAATACCAAATCGAACCTTAGTAAATTTACCCCAGATGTAATAACGGTGTATCACTCTGCTGCACTGAATTGACTCATCCTCCTCACCAGTGTGTCTCTTTGGAAAGGTCAGTTTTTTCCTGGAGGCAACATTTGCTTGAGAAACTGAAGCAGGAAACATCATCATGTCATCTTTGTGAGAATTGTTTTGGGGTGCAGATGATGAAGGGAGACCACCCAACACACTACATTACTCTAGAAGGATAACACACTATGACATTTTTTTTTGCACTAATGGCTTTGTTTTTTAGGCACAAACAACACTGCCAATTGTAATTGTAGGAACAGGTCTTTGTAAGAATTGTTGTGCAGTGCAGATTAATGGTGGAACACCACCGCACACACCGTCGCTTACACTGGAATAATAGCACATTTTGCAAATATTTTGCACTAATGGCTTTGATCTTTACACAAAGAAACACTAGCAATTGTTTACATGCACATGGCAGAACAGGTCTTTATGAGAATTGTTTTGGGGTGCAGATTAAGGATGGGACACCACCGCACACACCATTGCTTACACTGGAAGGAGACAGAGGCACACATGGGGAAGCTGCGGTCAAAGGCACTCATTCATGGGGAGGGGGGTCAGAGTCTCACATGGGAAAGCAGTAATCAGAGGCACTTTTGGTATATTTACTAAAGTACTGGTTTTTAGAAATTGAGATCACACATACTCTCACAGCAAATGATGTGGCTTACAGGCTGTAGTGCCTATGACACCGAATGTAGCCCCATCCCCATGAAGAAGTAGTAGAGGTCACAATGAGCAGGAAGGCTGTGAAGCCTATGATACAGTAGGCTGCTTCATAACTAACTGTATGGTCAGTGCTGTGGCCAATCCTATTACAAATTGTGTGACCAGTGGTCATTTATATACAGTAGCTAAGTAATGCTGCATGTGGTAAGTTGAGTGCAGGGGGGTTGTAGAGCCCTGGAACCACTACAGGCCCCACAGCAATGGCACCCATGGTAGTTACACCCCTTGCTCTAAGAGAAACATACTCTATATGGGAAGGTTTGCACAGAAATGTGTTTTCGTCAGCCAGAGGATTTTGCTTTGTTATTTGTAAGAAAATAATTACACATAGAATGATTTTGTTTTTCGGAGAGGTTGAAACTTCTTCTGTAAACATATAAAACAAGATTAAAAAAACACATGTAACAGTTGTAACACCTAAAATGTCACACTACAACTGGAATAATCACAGTGAATTTAAACCGTAATTGCACCATAAACATTGCTTCATGTATTGATTGCTTATAAGAAGTTAATGAAAGCTGAGCAACATTTGAGAGATACCAAAAACAAATTTACAGTCTCACACTCTAAGTACTAATTGGATGAGAAGATTATCTATATATAAAAACCCCTTTTTTTTTTCTTTTAAAGAGCTTACACATCAAATTCCAAAAAGTTAAAGGTAAATTTAACTAACAACATCAAAGGCTCATTAGTCATTTACATCTACAATCAAAGGAAAATTTCCAGATTTTTGTAAAGGGGAATAAGAGGGACCACAGAAAGGCGCTTGTGCCCCGATTGCTGCTGCTGGAGGATGTAGATGGAGATCCATGTAATTTTGATGGACATTTCTGGGTGGTAACTGGGGGGTAGATAACAGACTAGCATGTGTTGCAGGCATGTCAGTGTCAGTGACTGTGGCTAACACAAGTGGCCATGGTCCCTCAGACATTCTGTACCTGCCATAGGCAGGTGCAATACCTGATGGTGTGGCCAATGGTCCATCAATAGGCTGTCTTTGTATGCACATCAGTGGATTCATGCTACTGCAGATTGGCGGCTCTATTGGACACCCATTGGCCCTGGCATTAACATAAAAACAGCAGTGGCTGTGACAAAAGTCGCAGTCACTACTGCAACTGCGTCCACCTCTGAATCACCCCCTAAAAGTGCCACACATTATTTTTCATGCTCTTTTGATGAGATGTGCTGCAATGTCAGAAAATGGATTCTATTTCCTGTTTCAACAAAAAATATTTTATTGCACTAGTACCATCAATTATATGACATGTAGCACTTAATAGAGCATGTAAAACAGAAACCTTACTTATGATCATCTTTTAATTTTCAAAATTGCAGACAGGGGCATGACAAGGGACATGGCTAAAACCATTTTAGTTCTCAGATTTTAGACCCCCACATGTCCCTTTATTTGCCATCTGCTCCACATGCACCTTATATGCCTCAGAGCCCTTTATATGTCTTAGGAACCCCCTCATGACCCTCACACCACTTATTAGGCTGGATGGTGGGAAACCTATGGTTTATCTATATCCTGCACAACATCCTTTACCACTCCATATTCTGCAATGCAGTCCTGTACTCTCTGAACACTACACTACAGCACTCAACCCTCCATACTGTGCACTACAATCGCCACTGTATAAATCCACACTACTATGCTGACACCTATATATCCTGCACTACATCACTGACCCATCTATACCCTGCTACATCTCTGACCCTCTATATCCTGCACTACCTCCCAACACTACATCACAGCACTACTTCATTAAATCCTGTTCAGCTTCCCTACAATATTGCACTGCATCCCTGACCTTGCGATACCCTGAATCCACCCCCACTGCATATACTACACTTACACACACCACCCACTCACACTGTGTATGTAGTACACTTACGTGCAAACCCCCACCATGCATGTTGTACACTTACACACACCCAACCTCCACTGTGCATGTTTTACATTTACCCTCACTGTGGATCCCCCACACTTACACACACATTCACCCCACTCCAATGTACATACACTACACTTACACATACCACACCCCCACATGCATATAGCACAATCACACCCTCACTGTACATGTAGAACCCTTACACAAACCTCTACTGTGTATTTAGTACACTAATGCCACTGTGCATGTAGTACACTTACACATTCCCCACCCCTAATGACTATGTTGTACCCTTAAATCCACCACCACCACCACCACTGTGCATTTACTACACATACACACATCCAAACATCCATTGTGCATGTTTTACATTTGCCCCCCCACTGTGGATGTCCTACACTTACAGACACACTCACCCACCCCATTGTACATGTGCTACACTTACACATACCACACCCCCACCATGCATATAGCACACTCACACCCTCACTATGCATGTAGTACACTTACACAAACCTCCACTGTGTATTTAATCCACCACCACCGGTGTTCATGTACTACACATGCACACGTCCCACTGTACATGTGGTAAGCTTACACCTCACATCCCACTCCCATTGAACATGCAGAAAACTTACACCCTCCCATACACTCACTTGGGACAGAGGATCAGTTGCCCAGCAGGGATACTTACCAGTTTCATGAGTGTGTAAACTGCAAAACAGCCAGGGAGCCATCAGGTGTAGCTGCCCATATTTATCCTGCCATTATGCTGCCTCCCACCAGCCACAGGGCCCTGCACAGTGTACAGAGTAGACATCACAGCGGATTGAATTCTATTAATCCTCCTGTCACACTATCCATGCTGCCTGTGTGCCCCCACTTCCCAGATCCACCCAGAGCCTGATGTAAATGGGTTCTAGTCTTCACTTCCAGAGGAATATAGTGAGATGCAGCTGTGGAATACCCTCTATCTAAAATGCTAATGCTGCAGGAAGCATCTGAAGTGAAGAGACGCCTCCAGTCAGCATCTGCAATCCCAGCACTGCAACCAGTCGTGAGGTTCCTTGGCATCAGCCAGCTGAGTAAACCTCAGCTTACACAGGCTTGCCGCTCCTGGCTGCTTGTGACTCCAGGAAGTCTGCGTCCATGGATGCAGACCCTGGGCTCTGCATTCCCAGAAAATGGGAGCAACACGCTCCCATTTCTGGGAACACAGGCTGTTCCTGTCCACGCACCACCCCCAAACACTTCTACCTGTCAATCAGGCAGAGCCTTGAGGAAACTGTGTGCAAGATCACAGGACCCGTTCTGCACATGTGTGGAATGGGTCCTGTGCAAGCGCAGATTCCTACAAATCGGGTTAGGGTACATCTCTGAATCAGGCCCATAGTTCAGGTGTTATTTAGACCAAACACCAGAAAGGCGAAGAAAGGTGAGCTAACTGACTTCGACTGAGCAATAATTGTAGGTGCCAGATATGGTGGATTTAGTATATCCTGGGATTTTTAAAGAAATTGTAATTGTAATTTATAAACAAAATGCACTGTGTACAACAATTCTGTGGTCAAAATCACCTTATATATATTATTTATTTTCTCATTTGTGAGAGTTTGTGTTATTAGTACTTATGTTCATGTGCAGTTTAAAAAGCTTGTAGTTAGAGGACAAGGCTAGTGCCAGCAGCACCTTTACTATTTAGCCTGCAGTTAACAACGTTATAGTTGCATCTGGGGGTAGAGCTGCTGGTCAATTGTGAGGAAAGTTACCACCTTGTCCTAGTCCCAGGCACTCTGAGCCACCACAATGATCTTCACTCCAGCCTGCAATTGGCAGTAATTATTGGATTCTGACAATTTAAATCCTTTAAATAGTACAAATTGATGTTCAAGGCTGGTCCCAGTGTTTGTGTGGCTTTCCATCTGCGTATTCTGTATTCTGGCTTCCACACAGAGGGCCTGATTCAGCGCCGGACGCTCTGACCAGAGCGCTCGCTCTGAATCAGTGCCCTCCTACCTTAAAATGGAGCGCCCACAGCATATGCAAGCGGACAAAAAGATGGTCGCGATGGTCAAGACCATCGCGACCATCGGGCTTGCGACAAGACCCTGCGGTAGGGTCTCGTTGCCACAAGCCGTGGACTGACTCTATCAGAGCCAAAATCACTCCCACTGACATCACTAGTGATGTCAGTGGGGCCGGACTCAGACGGTAGGCGTTCCCATGGGAACGCCTCCGTCTGGCAACCACGCCCCCGGCACACCCACTAAAGGGGGCGTGCTGTCAGTCACCATCGACAGCACGCCCCCTTTAGTGCGAGACCCATAATGACGGCTTGGCCGTCGTTATTCGGGTTTCGCGCATGCGCATGCGCATGACGGAGCTTTCTCCGTCGTGCACATGCGCATTGGGGGAACATCGGCCCGCTTGTGAGCGTCCTGCGCTCATGAGCGGGTCTGAATGACCCCCAGTGTCCACTCTCAAACTATCCTTCCCTATTAAACATAACCCCAGTAGAGTGTGAAAAAGTACTATGACTGCCATTATTACTGGGATGCTCCTGATGCATTGACTGACCAATGATTGCCAAAGAGACTAAAATTATTTTAATAACATGTTTGAAACGTGATTGAAATTAAAATTAAATAATGTTGGGAGGGGTAGGCGATTCCTACAAACAAAATGGTTAACAAAATAGCTCTGTTTGCTCTATACAGTTTGTGGGGGTCATTAATTAAATTGATTTTATGAGCACAAACATGGAATTGATTGAATATTTTTTACATTATTCTTGATTGATTATTGGCTTATTATTATTTTATTCTTGATTGATTTAATTATTGACTATTTTTAATCATTATGTTTAAACTATACTTAGCTTTAAAGGCTCCTCTGCATTTCCCTAGGATCAAGTGTGAATACTGTATGTTGTTATCAATTTTTAAACAATACAACTCCCTAAATCCCCCACAAGCAGCTGATGACAAAAGTGAAACACAAGGTGCAAATTTGCAAGACCAGATCACATGTGATCCCAGAAGGATAGGTCTCTTACATACAGACCAAACACCATAAATTAAAGTTAGATGGTGAGTACACACCAGGCCGTGGGAAAAAATAAAAAAAGACAAACTGACACCACCTCTCAACACAAGAGTCACCTTTTAGATGTGAATTTAAATTTCTTAACACATGCTAAGATATAAAGGACCTGATTCTGAGTCACACATACAAAAAAATATCTGCCTGTATTCATACGAATCTAAGTGATCACACTGCCAGCAGTCCTCCGCCCACTAGAGCAGCCATCGGCACTTACACCTACTGTGCTCCATGCTATGTACAGAAGATGCAAATGTAAATGCCATGCACACTAAATTCACACAACACAGAATAGGTTGCATATCTGGCTACACGTCCAAGCTGATTTGAGTTACAGTACTGTGATTTATACTATTAATATAAAATAAAAATAAAAATAAAATGTCAACATTTAAAAATGTTTTGCAGTCTGTGGGAAGAAGAAGAACAGACACAGTTGAAAATGAGACATCAGGGCAGGCGTACAGTAAATAATACCGTGTTGTTTTGTCTTGGGAATGGGGTATTTATATTTATAAAAGTAACAGGTGATCCATTAATTTCTTACACAGAAGTAGTCAATGAACAATTTTAGAGTGTGGATATTTTAGCTTTCAATTACAAGGGATTTGAAAACTGTTTAAATTCAAATATTGCTACAGTATATTAAGTTTTCTGTAATTTGTGGAAAAAGTGCCCAGCTAACGTCATTGGACAGTGGATACAGTTTTATCAGCTTAGTAAGGTTCACAGCTTTGCTGAGTTCTATAGCCATTGTCCATTTTGCACTGTTTATCGTGCTCACTGCTCAGTGCTGATGAGGTTACACTGTACTATAATCCTCTTCATTGCTTATTGCATGTAATTTTAGTTGCTTAGTAAATCATTTTTAAGATTTACATTGATGAGGAGTGATCAGCGGCGTCCAATATAAAATTAGCAGAGCAATGGCCTACAGTATTATAGAATAATTTCAAATGAAAAAGTGCAATAAATTATTCACAATTTCTTCAGACGCCTTCAGTTTTCATTGCTCACTATAAACTTACATTGTCAGTGTACTTTAATAGTATAAATAGATATAGTGGGTGCTATTTAGTATTAGTATGCCAGAAAATTTAAATGCAGTCCGACACAGCTGCCCCCACACTGTGGAACTGGACTTCCACTAAATATGCAAATCCTAGAATAAAGAAAAATGGGAGCGATCGTCCAAGGCTGCTGATTTGATTACAATATTTATTTAATAAATATGTTTTTGTACAGATCCAGCTAAAAAACAATTTTTGGTGGATATGATTGCAAACCAAAAAATCATACAAAATACTAGTGGCAGATTGGTAGGTAAACAGTACGTTCAACAGGTTAATAGAGATCTGCCCCAAGACATCCAAGTCACTTGCAAGAAACTTATGCTGACAGTCTCTGCCTCTATCCTTTATAGGGGAGGATAATAAATAGATCTTACCAGTGGCTCTGTTTGTGGTCTAAGTGCTACTCACTGGCTGCAATGTGATGGAGCTGGGTGTACCAGGTGGCTGACGGTGCTGTGACCCAAGGCAGAGGGACCTCTGCTCTCAAACCGTGCCACTCACAGCCACTCACACTGCCATAGCTGGCAAGGGGACACTGCCGAACTTGCGGTCCGCTACTTCTGATCTTCATGGCTACCGGCTTCTGGTTAGCGTTTCACAAGTCACTGATGTGTTTCTCCACCCAATTATAAAGCATTTTCTTCAGATGTTGGTTGGCATCCTTCTGGAGCTTCCTTATATACCTCCAGGAGACTTTTGATTGGTTGCCATTAACCCTTATGGGTTTTAACTATTTAGGCTTCGATTTAGTGCAATTCTGCATTGAAAAATACACTAGTGTCCTGAAAATTGCTTTAAAAATTATAACATATAATCACTTTAGAATCAACTACTAAAAACTACTAAAATAGTCCCTCTGTGGTGCCATTATCTACTCAGGAACACTCACAAATATAATGCCATTAGTGGCATAATTAGCAAATACTTTATACACACAATTGTGTCTGAATATAACATATCAGTACACACTTGACTAATCATCATATTAAGCATCGAAAAATATATGTAATTGTCAATATACAATGAAAATGGATTGGGGAAAAAACAATATTAATTATCTATTGTATGTCGGTCCACCAAGAATATTCAGAAGAGGAAAACTACCAAGGAAGCCAGTCCACCTAGAGAATTTAGAAAAAACTTCAAGCCAATCACAAATTGAAATATATAGGAAGTATATAACATATTAATGACTGTACAAAGGATCCCCAACATTCACTGAATATTATTGAGCTCTATGGTCTGATTTAAACCATAAGGCTCAAAGGTCTTCAATCTAAAAATCCCACACTCATCCTATAATAAATAATACCATTCTCTGGGGTTAGGGAAATGTAAAACACTGCATTATGTTCTTATAATAGGAACCCAACTTGCCCCCCTAAAAATGTTGCAGGATAGGGCAAACTAATACAGTACTGTATACACAAACCAAATCCTTCAGATTAAGGGTATAGAAGACATACAGTCAGGTGCATAAATATTGGGACATTGACAGAATTTTCATATTTTGGCCTCTATTCACCACCACAATGGCTTTGGTTCCCTTGTATTTATTGATGATGTGACTGCTGACAAAAGCAGCAGAATGAATTCTGAAGTGTTTCGGGCAATATTATATGCTCATATTCAGTCAAATGCTTCAGAATTCATTGGACGGCGCTTCACAGTGCTGATGGACAATGACCCGAAGCATACTGCAAAAGCAACCAAAGAGTTTTTTAAGGCTAAAAAGTGGAATGTTATGCAATGGTCAAGTCAATCCCCATACCTGAATCCAATTGAGCATGCATTTCACTTGATGAAGACAAAACTGAAGGGAAAATGCCGCAAGAACAATCAGGAACTGAAGACATTTGCAGTAGAGGCCTGGCAGAGCATCACCAGGGATGAAACCCAGCATCTGGTGATGTCTATGCGTTCCAGACTTCAGGCTGTAATTGCCTGCAAAGGATTTGCAACAAAGTATTAAAAAGTGAAAGTTAGATTTAGGATTGTTTAGTTTGTCCCATTACTTTTCGCCCCTTAAAAAGTGGGAGGCACATATAGAAACCATTGTAATTCCTACACTGTTCACCTGATTTGGATGTAATTACCTTCAAATTAAATCTGAAAGTCTGCAGTTAAAGCACATCTTGTTTGTTTCATTTCAAAGCCATTGTGGTGGTGAATAGAGGCCAAAATATGAAAATTCTGTCAATGTCTCAATATTTATGCACCTGACTGTATCTAGTCTACTCTTGTCTCATATAAGAAGGGACATAATAAACTACAAACATTGAACAATTAACATTTTGTAATTATTTAATGGTACTGTATCTTCTGCCATTGCCTGAGTTTCCACACCCCAAGAAGTCTAGACCGTACTTCCAAATATGTGTAGTCTTGTAATTTTGAATCAATATAGCTAAAATTATAAAATAAGTATAATGCTTTTCTTAATATTAGTCTACACTGAAGAGGATAAAAACTGCTCCCATTGTATTAGGCAAGGAAATGGTGCTTACTTGAGACTCTTAAACAGACTTCACAATGAGCTTTTATTGAATGAAAACTTTTTTCCCCACCACTTCTCTTATATCTGAACAGAGGCAACGGTGAAAGAGGAGTAGGAGGAAAGTTGACATTAATGTACTATACTCTCTGCTGTAGGTGATTATCTTCTTAAATCGAAAAAATTGAATTTGTACAATTTTTCACATATTTTTCCTTTTTAATAATGCTATTTTTTTAGATTAAATTCTGTATTTTTTATCTATTTGAAATTTTTTTGTTTGCATAATTTAATTGATATTACAATAACTTGTTTATATGTAAATTGAAAGGCTCTTTTTTTCACAAGTTACAGTATTTTAAGAAAATATTCAAATTGATAATGCTATCAAATGTAACCAGGACCAGTCTCTATTTTTTTAGGGTGCCAAGAAGTTGCCAAAATTAATAAAACACAAAACATTTTAATTCACAGGGTCAGAGTGACTATTATTTGGTTTTATGGGACTTATTGAGGTTCATTAATCTAAATGTATGCTTTATGAGTCCTATTTAGAATACATTATTTACATAAGGTCAAATGTGTGTTCTATGTACAGGTATGTTGGAATATGTGATTTATGTATTTTTTTTAACAAATACATTTAATATATATATCACAGTATTGATACCAGCACTTTTTCTATGATTTAATTTACTGTTTTTTGAGGGTGCCATTACTTCTGTCTGAAAGGGCAACAGGTCTCGTCTGAATAAGTGCGGCCCTATTAAGTTTTTTTTTTATTTTAGTACTATAAAGAAACCTAGGTGTTTTTTTTATAGATACATGTCTATTAACTTTGCTAAAAATAGTTCTAATTACATTTTTTATTAATTATTTAATGTTTAATTAAACCTAAAAATAATTTATACAAGTCTGAAATCAAATATTATACAGCGTCTGCATTGCATAGTATTGTGAAACAATAATTTAAAAAAAGCTGTATGTAAAATGCAATATCCTTTCGCTTACCTTTTATAATGTGTTTAATAGATTGTATTTGTAGCATTATCTGTAAATGAGTTGTTTAAACAAAAATTGAACATATTTAAAATAACAATTAATTACTGACCATCTGCTTTTGTAATTCTTCACTTTGGCCTGGCAAACAAAATTTGCCAGCAAACAGTGAGACACCTTTATCACTGGCCTATTTAGCTAGTGTGAGTAATTATCTCAGTTAAATATGCATGGATAAACTAGAGAAACACTTTACAAAAAAATAATTTTAGTTGACCTGTCCATTTAATTTTCTTTGCTGCTAAATATATGATTCAAGTAATATACTAATCTATCATATAATCTAAAATAAAACCCTGTGGCTATGACATGTGCAGTGAAATTCAGACAGTGCCCCCACACTGAGGAAATATGACAGCACTGTGACTGACATACTGGGCCAAGCACAGTCAATAAGAATGACACTTAGGGGAGATGTTTCAAATGTTGGAGAGAGATAAAGTGCAGAGAGATTTACACATTACCCCTACACCCACTGCCACCAGGGGTGTGGGGAAGAGCCCTGGGCTCTTTTAAACACAAACGTCTGCACATATTATACTGATCTGTGCAGTGCTTTGGATAAACACACTGCTCACAGGAAAGTTATTTACTTTATGTATTGTGCTATGATTTCGGAGTGATTTGTTTAACACGATTCTCAGTAAATCCATGATTTATATTCTTATCAAAGTTATCATTACAATGTTTGGTCCAATGGTGTAATGCTGTGTATTTGTGTATGTAGTCATGCTTCACCTGTAATTTGCCATTGATTTTGGCTTTGGTATATTTCCACTTTACAAAATCACTGGGTTATCACGGATAAACACCAAATCGACCTAAGTCGAACATTGGTAAATTGACCCCAAAGAGTGCATCTGCACCAGTTTCCAATACCTGTACTAATGTTGCATACCATGTCAAGGACTGCATCTCCAGCTACCTACAGTACATACCAGTGCATCCTGCAGCATTCAGTCCACATTAATCAGCTGGGCTGTCCTGCACCACTGTTATGATGACCTGAACTACTATTGCGTAAGACATCTAGAGTTACACTGGCGAGGTCTTCATGCCAATAAAAGCCCCCCATTGTTCACTTTGTGCTGAGTATGCTCACCAGTACTTAGGTTGCTGCCAGGCCTCATGCAAGGAACAATAGAGGCTTACACAGTAGTTAAGGTATCGCAGGAGATGTCTGCAACTAGGGTATGGACAGGATAGTAAACTCAGATATAGACAAGAGTGACTGAGCCACTAATTGGGTGCAGTGCAAAGTGGCTGGGTAGCAGGCTGGATTACTATGCTGTGGGAATCCGAACGGCAGGGATGTGGGTAGATTAAACACAAATAAAGTATACCAAGCACAAAGGGGGTCATTCAGACCCTCTCGCGAGCGGCAGTACGCTCGCAAGTGGGTCGATGTTCCCCACTGCGCATGCGCACGACGGAGGGAGCTCCGTTGTGCGCATGCGCGAGACCCGGCGAGCGACGGGCTTTCCATCGCTCGGGGTCTCGCACCAAAGGGGGCGTGCTGTCGATGTTGATTGACAGCACGCCCCCTTTGGTGGGCGTGCCGGGGGCGTGCCTGCCAGACGGAGGCGTTCCCATGGGAACGCCTACCGTCTGAAGCCGGCCCCACTGACATCACTAGTGATGTCAGTGGGAGTGATTTTGGCTCTGATAGAGCCAAAATCACTCCAGGGCTTGTGGCTGGGAAACCCAACCGCAGGGTTTTCCTCGCAAGTCCGATGGTCGCGATGGTCAAGACCATCGCGACCATCTTTTTGAACACTCGTATATGCTGTGGGTGGTGACCCACAGCTATACGAGCGTCCAGGAGGATGCTCCATTTTAATGGAGGAGGGCCCTGATTCAGAGCGAGCGCTCTGGTCAGAGCGTCCGGCTCTGAATCAGGCCCAAAATCTTTTTAGGGTTCAGGTGATTCTATAAATGTCCGTAAATTTGAGTTTCCTGTAGATCAGTCCATAGAGGAATTCAAACAAAACTCAGGTAAGTTCTCTTTTAAAGGTGGTCCTTCTAAACTTGTTCATATAAGTTTTAGATATCCGTCTCCCCTCAATCTCCTTTCTGGTCTGATGTATACCCTTAAATTGGAGTTCTGCATAGATCAAAAGTTCATTTGTGTGTGGGAAAGATGATCCAGCCACAATGGCAATATTCTGATGCAGAGCCGAGACTAAGCTGGCAGGTGAGCTGTGTACCGAGTGCTGGGCCGTGTTTCCTGCCTGTGGGTAGATGTCTGAGCACTGAGATGATATGAATGGCTGGCTGCAGGCTGATGTTGCTGCTCTGAGGTAGAATAAGTGGCAAAGCCGCATGTAGATTTCACAGCAGTGAGATGACATAAGCAGCTGGGCCACAGGCTGCTGTCACTGTTTAGAGATTAAATAAGTGGTGAGGCAGTGGAGCTGCAAGCTGATGATGCTGCATTGAGGAGATATGAGTGGCAGGGCCACAGGCGGATGATGCTGCACCTGAGGTGATATGAGCGGCAGGGCCACAGGCTGATGATGCTGCTCCGAGGCGGCAACTGCAATGATGATAAAGGACTAGAACACCAGAGAATAGGTTCACAGGTTCTACGCAGAGATTCTGGCAGGCAGAGATTCTGGCAGGCAGGGATTCTGGCAGGAAGAGTTTCTTTACAAGCACTAACAGGACCATGGTCTTACACACTATGCATAAGCTATAACCAGCAGGGAGGACTTAGGCTGGCTGCCTTTTAACAGGGAGACTCACCAATCAACAGGAGCCTGAGTCTAGATGGCTAATTGGGAGCAGCTGCTGCGCTGCACGTCCACCCGGCAGTTTGACAAAGGGAAGTAGTCCTAGGAAACCCCCATGGCCGCCCAGTGATGTCCTGAACCCCCAGCAACGGAGAATGTCATCCCAGTCCAGCGTGCCCATTGCCTGGTGAGCGGCGGGACCATCAGACCCTGGGGCTAGAAGATGCAGTGCCCCAGTTGTTTGGCAACAATCAGGACCCGTGAAGTAAACAAGCCATGGTGGTGGCTTATTACAACCACACACTCAGTCCAGCAAGTGTTCCATTCTACTCTGGAGCTTCATCTACATCCTACATTTAGCATTGTGCAGTACAGTGTGAGTCAGTCTCCTTCAGGCTGACACTGGTACTACAGGCACTCCATTGTGGTCACTCCTACTACCTGTCCTGCTTGGAAGTTCTGAGTACTGTATTGATCAAGCTTCATACTCATTTAGTCACACCAATACCATACATAAATTATAATTGGTGTCATGCGAAGGAGTCTTTTTTAGGCCTCAGGTTTATGCTTTTCTCCCTCTAATCAAGCTAAGTCCATTGGTCCTAATCCAAACCCACAAAACCCTAAAGCCCTTTGCTGCAGAGATCAGCGGCACTCCTCAACTTGCCAAGTGTCAGATCCTCTTGCCTCTTAGCACTGTCTTGACTGTTTGGCTACTTGACTCTCGCTGGACTTCACTTGAATTGCATAGGGGTCAGTATAAGCTCTTTTGCAAAAGCCCCCTTGCAGCATGGACTTAGGCATCCTGGAGTCTTCTGGTTTGAACCAGTGTATTCTGCCTTTTTTCTGTCTTCTAACACCTTTGATCTTCTTTCTGCTAAGTCTGTGCAGTGTCTTCAATTCCTCTTCAGGAGCTTTTGCTCTTGCTCCCCCTCCACTGCCATAATGACTTCATGCTGCTCTCAATGGCTGAAAAAATCCAGTGCAAGTGCTTGAAGCGATGACATGGTGAGCCACAATTGTGTCCACTCCTGATTTGCTACTGGTACATGATTGGCTCACAGCTGGTGCCAAATTGGAAACCCCACAGTGGCTCTTCTGTCTTCACTGGGTTTCAATGTCCAGTCCCAGCATCAGCTGTAGATGTATCCCCAGTAGGACACTAACCTACATTTCCCCACCTTTTTTATTTGTAGTCCCAATGGCCTCTGTGATCTACTATGTCTGAAGGTTGGGATATGCTTTAGTCCGTCCAGCAGGTATGTGATCTGGGGCCCAGTCAAGACAGACTATGACTCCACGTCACTCCTTCACTTACTCTGGGCTCCTCTTCTGCATACCTCCTGCCATCAGCTTGCAGATCCTCTTCTGGAGTGGTGACTCATCAAGGCTTCTCACTGTGGGCTCTATTTATTAACATTATTTTTACTAAAATAAAGTGAAAAAGGGTGTTTTCACACCCTTTTCACATTATTTTAGTTTCACCTGTAGTTATTACAGGGCAATTGGAGTAGAATTAGTAAAATTCTACTCCAACCCCCAGTATCACTTATTTTTAGTAAAGCAGATCGCATTTCCCATAATTGTAATGGGAAATGTGATCCAACCATAGTTACTAAAAATAAATTGTAAAAAAATACCGGGGGAAGCCCTGTGATAATAACGCCACCTGGAGGTGGTGTTATCCAGGTCTCCCCCGGTTACCGGGCTCCCACTCTGCTCTAACGGGGAGAGCAGAGGCGAGAGCCGGTACCAGTAATCAGCTGTGTGGTCTAAGCAGACCGCAAGCTGATTGCTGTAAAAAAAAGAAAAAAAAAATTAAACATTTTATTTTTTACTTACCTGACTCCAGGGACCGGTGATCGGGCCTTTGGTAATGGCTCCTCTCCGGTCAGCTGGTCTCCCATAGTACACTGGGGCCCGGTCATCAGGTGATCGGGCCCCAGTGCAGTATGGGAGATCACCTGATCGGGAAGCCGGAGAAGATCACCGGAGGCCAGGAGGATGCAGGTAAGTGTAATGAAGGGAGGGGGGGTCGCAGGGGTCTGCGATCGCGGGGGGGGCTTAGCACCGGGGGGCAGGGCTTAGCATCAGTGGGGGGGTAGTAGCGGTGGTCGGTCGGCGCATGCGCGGGCTCTTAGTCGTGGTATTTTTTCCGAAAATACCGCGACTAGAGTGCGGATGGGATCCGCAGGGACAGAGCTTTATCGCAAGCTCTGTGCCTGTAAGGGATTTGTAGTAAATCCCTGTGATATTGCCTAAATTCGCAATGCGAATTCACTCGGTAATATCACACTACAATCCGCATTCAATATGCGGATTGTAGTAAATAGAGCCCTGTGTACCACCAGAGAGACTTGCCTTCTGAAAGTGCAGAAGTCACCCCTTCTCCATCCTCCAGCTCTTCTGGGGCATCTTCACTGTCCTCAGGATGTGGAGCTGTCCACCACCCAAAGTGGGTACCTCCAGGGCATCTTCTTCTTCCTGGGTTTCTGCTACCACCTGCAGCATTTCCTTATGGGACATCTTCATCAGTCCTATATCTTCTTCCAGAACCAGAACTCCCATGGTACACAGACCATCTCCTATTCTTGTAAGTGAAGGTTACTCTTTCAGGCTTCCTCTCTGAGAGGAAATTAACCTGTGAGCCCAGATAACTGTTGCCAATACCCTTGTGGCTACCCTGGAGGCTACACATGCATCACTCCTTCAAAGAAGCTTTGTTATTCTGGTAAGAGAGACAGTTTCTCTGAGAGAAAACTGAGAGGGCTGAGGCCTGAACCATTACAAAGATTAGTTTTTAATTTTATTCCAGATCCTTTAGAAGGAACACTTCAACTGCAAAGAAGATATAGGAAACATTTTGTGTCACACCAGGAGATATAAATCTTCAAAACCTTGTAGTAAATCTTGACATAAACAGGTTCCTGAGCTTTATGCATGGCGTTAAAGTCAGCCCAAGTTAAACTCTAATGAAGGAAGGGGCCCCGATTTTTGTTATAGATCTTCTGTTGGAGGTAAGTGCCACATATGTGCTTTCTGCCATACTTACAGTAGATGTCTTTATACCAAATACCTCTGTGCCAGTCCAGTTCTACCATAGACATCCAAACACCTTCTCTTTTTATGTTTTAGAGTATCCACAGACGCATTGCTACCAGAGCGCACTGTTATATGTAACTTCCAAGGAAATGATCATGGTATTTAACAGAAATGTCTGTGGATAACTTTCCCTGGACTAGAATCACTACACCTTTTGATTTAACTGAGGTGCCACCATGTTGACATCTGGTTGCCCACACCTATTGACAATCTTCTGAAAGACTTCTGGATGCCCATGGTGATAAGTCTGCATGATCCTGCTTACTCTCTTATGGCTAATGCGCTCTTGGTACTCCCATGGCAATTCAGATAAAGTATGGTATTGTCATACTGGTTCTTGATGTCTCTTCCTGGCAAGAACTTGCATATTCTGACTAGAGCATTGAAAAATGTTATGATTCTTAAGGTGCCCACACACATAGCGATATTGTACACGATCTGGTCGATTCTGACACATTGGAACGACAGATTGTGTAAAATATGGCCAAATCGTGAGGAAATCGTGAGTCCCCACTCACGATCACGATGCGATGTGCGTCCCCGCTGGTCGCACATCGCATCTTCAGATCTGCCGTGCAGTAGGGCAGATCTGACAAACTAGGAGGCAATGCACTGTAAAAAGTCTGCCTGCAGGAGAGATCGTTTGAAGATTGGACACCAAATCGTGTGCAGATCATGTGGAGATCGTGTGCAGAGCTGCCGGGGATAGTTTCAAGGGAAATCGTACACAAATCGTACACATCGGCTGATCGTGGGCAGATCGGTATATGTGTGGGCACCTTTAGACATTTATATGGTGCTTTGACAGTGTAACCAAAGTGAGGCATGACAGTACCACAGCCAGATAGATCCTCCACCAATTACTTTAAATACCTCTCCAAAACTGAAGATAATTTGTGTCGAAGGGAGGCCCCTATTACAGTATAAATTTTTAATTCATGCAATTCCAGATAGCAGTGTTTGGAATTGGAAAGGTGATGGTCTTGGTATAAAAAACTATGGGAGCATTCCCTTAAAATTATGTTTCCCATTTTATAATATCCTCTCTAGGAAACAGATAAAGGACCTGCAATGTGTGTGAGTTGGGAAATCTGTGATCCAACTTATTCCTGGCTTTACAATGAAGGTCCTCCACTGAGTACAAGAGGGGAAAGAAAGCATATCTTGCTATTCCTTTTTAGCAGCAACCTGTCCATAACCTTAGATTCCAGATAATCTTTCATCTCCAGTGTATATTGGGGTTCCAGGCGTACCCAGCAGGTACGGCTCCAGGTCTACTAGCACCCTGTGCAAGAAATGTTAACTGAACAGAATTAATATATTTCCTATCTTTTAATGAAATAAATGAATCCACAGGAAATGGAAAACACAAAGGAGTCAAAAATAGGGGACCAAACCATTTATTGAGAAGACACAATGCTGGATGGTGGTATAATATATAGTCATGGATTAATATTCCCACTGTTAAACAGTATGTTAGGTATATAATGGCTGGGTGCTGATGAGAAAAGGGACTGTATCACCTACTAACAGTGGGAAGGTTCATCCAGGACTATATATTATACTGCCATCTGGAGCAGCATTGTGTCTTCTCAATAAACGATTTGGTCCACTACTTTTGTTTTATGCCTTTGTTCCTCACAACACCACACCACATCTACCCACCCCTTTCCCCCACCTCCTACCCATGTCCTTGTCTCTCCATCCCTGTAACCACTCTCCTTAGAGAGCACACCCTTCTCCTATTTCTAGCCTTAATACAGCAGGACTAGGTATTCCTGCATATGGTGCAGCACTCATATATCCCTATACCCACCCCTTGTACCCATATAAGCCCCCTTAATAAAAATTTTTCCCCTTCCCCACATCTTTCACCTCTGAACACCACACTGAATAGGCAATACATCCCCTTAATTCCCACCCCTCGTGACCGAAGAGCGTGGTTTTATTTTTATTATTTTGACTCAGGGCACTGGCAGGCTGAGGCTGTGAGTGTGATGCAGTCACCTTCAGCACTCACTGAGTCTCTGAGTCACTGGGCTGGCAGTCCCGGTCCATCTCCTCCTTCCTGGGGTCATGCATCACGACACCGGCATCCACCTGACCGTCCTCAGTGTGCTCCGAGTTTGCCTGCTGGTCCTGTGGCCACAGACAGCTGCCGCCTGCCCGCTAGCAGAAGCCCAGCCACTAGTAACGTCCACTGCCGCCAGAGTCAGAGACTGCGTGGGCAGGGATGATGTATGATGTCACACCCCCCAGCCCAGCACTATCCAATCCTGGCTGGCTGGGACTGGTGGCTTAGTATAGGGTGGCGGCCATGGATGGGTGTGTCCTAAAGCTGAAGGAAGTGGGGTGGTCAGCTGGAATGTTTCTTAGAGACAGCCAGAGTGACAGTTAGGGCCAGGCTGCTATCAGACAGGGAAAATGGTGGTGGAAAATTGGCATGCCCACTGTACAGTAGGTGGCACCCTTGTGCGACCGCTCAGGTGGAACATGCATAGAGCCGGCCTTGCCACCCAGCTGTGGTAGAAGGATGCCAATCAAAGTAGTAAAAAGTGAGAAAGTAAACTAAAGCAACTCTAAAATATATTCAGTGACATTGACATGCAGCCAGTGTGTAGAGGGTAAGGAGCTTGAGTTTTTAGTGGTAAATTTGGGGTGCCCAAGTTACTGTCACCGTACTCCATACCCAGTGTTCCTGTGTCCCCATCGATGTAAGAACAAGAGAAACTAGAACCACTATTATTATTATTTGTATTATTATTATTATTATTATTATTATTATTATTATTATTATTATTATTACCTTCTTAAAGTGTTGTGTAGCTTTCAATTTAACCTAATGTCTGCAGAACTTCAATATACATTCTCACAAGCATTTTTAGCAGTTTTGGTATTTAGTAGTTTAGCAATGTTATGGAACTGAAGTTCTCTTACTGTACGCTTGAATCCACCAGTTAAAAATTGACAATTTTATACCATATATACCATTACTGATTCTCACATACAAATAGCAAATATATTGAATATGCTCTCAGCCTTTCTTTAAGAAATTACTTGGTATTTTTCGAAACAAAATTTATCATGCTCTTAATCATGCTCTTAGTACATGAGCGATCTCACGTTTTCTATAATATTTGTTAAGAACTCACCTTTTATCTTTTTCAGTTTTCTCTTCAAAGAGCTTTAGCCTGCATCATTAGAACAAAGACATCATTCACTATTACTGTCCTGCTACTCAGATTTATAATACAGTTGCAGTCTACAAATTCCAATGCTATTTCTAGGCAAGCAATTTATACAGCTCATAAGAAGATGGTGAATGATCCCAAACTAATTACTTGGTGACCTTTTCTTTGACTATTTTCTGTTTGAATTATATTTGAATTACATTATTGAAGACTGTATATACATAATGACATTAACGTCTCCTTTCTGCAGTTGTTCTTAACATTCCACAAACAAATGTATAATAATTTGAGAGAAATAGATGTTAAACCTTTACAAAGCAAGTCATCATGTATGTAGATCATGCTATATCTCCCAGAGGGGAATAGTAAAGAGTTAGTATGCAATAAACGGGAAGATTGGTCGGGTATACTATGCTCGTTACTCCGTTCATGGAGTTGTTACCCCTAGACTCTAGGGCCAAGAAGGTATTCGCAGGGCTGTAGAGAGCCGACCCAAGCACCATTACTATTGGGAGACGTGGCCTAATCACCCAGTTATAAAAAATAAAAAACACTATTTGCGTGGCGCTGTGAGCCTCTCCGCCCAATGCAAATCCAGGGGGTGGGGCACGATCAGTGTAATCACCCCCCCCCCACAGACAGAGGGGCGGAGTCTACTGTAATGTAACTATGGTGATTGCATATTGTTTCCTTGGTGATGGTTTCCTTGTCGGTGCCTGATGTCACTTCCTTGAGCCGCAGCTTTGGTGGTTTGTCTCACGTGGTGTCTTCTCATCACAAATGGGGAGTGTTTGTTTAATTTTATTATCTTGATGACAGTGCTACATATGAAATGTAGATGATTTAAAACAAGCTGTTTATCATGTTTTATTGATTTACCTGAGTGCCACACCACACAATCTGGATTATGTTAGTGTTACAACGCTCGTGAAGGCACCAGGCTCAGGTATCATTGGTTATGTGGTCGTGCTGGGATCTGTGCATTATATATATATATATATATATATTACTGTGCAAAAGTTTTAGTGTGGGAACAATGCTGTGAAGTAAGAAAGCATTCAAAAATATGTGTTAATGGTTATTTGTTATCAATTAGCAAAATGAAAAGTAAATGAACAGAAGAGAAATCTAAATCAAATCAATATTGTGACCACCCTTTGCCTTCAAAACAGCATCAATTCTTCTAGGTACACTTGCACACAGTTTTTGAAGGGACTCGGCAGGGAGGTTGTCCCAAACATCTTGAAGAACTAACCACTTATTTTCTTTGGATGTAGGTTTGCTCAAATCTTTCTGTCTCTTCATATAATCCCAAACAGACTCAATGATGTCCCTCCGGAACAGAGTATAAATACATAGTTCCACCTCTCAACGTCCCGATCTGTCAGACTGACAGTGTTATTTAGCCAATGGTGATTAAGTGGCTGTGTCTCCCAATCTAGCGGTTATGTTAACCACCTTGAATTACACTGATAAGTTTTTTACATGTATATTTATGCTCTGATAAGCAAATCGAGATATCTCTTCACTGCAATGAACCCCCATGCTGAGATATATCCACAAGAATAAGGGAACATTTTGCATTAACCGCATATATTATTAGCACTAATCTGCTGTTAATTGATTAATTTAACACCTATTCAGTTATATATGTTTCTCTAATGTTCTACAAGTGAATTTTGACATTATTCAATTGATAAGAAATAACATCAGTGTTTATCTTCGGTTCTTGCATTTGAGCTGACAACAATTTATGAGTTATCCTTGTTGAAATGTACACCTATACCTAATTAATATGTGCTAATTGTCACTGACATAATTTGGCTCAAATTTAACGATTATCCTTATTATATTTCTTCTTTTTATATGAAAGGATGCCTGCGAATCCCACTTAAATTTGTGTGTTTTAAACTGATACAATCAGTTTTCTAAATACCTGATGTGTGCACACAGTAAGATAACTTATACAGGTACTTCAATTATGAACTTCAGTCAGATAATACACAGATAGGAAATTATTGCTACAATCTATACATTTGAATGGAGACACCGTGATTTGGGTCCACTTATATTGCTACCACTGCCAATATGTCTGGATAATATCAGTAGATATATACAGTATTTTCACCTATTCATGGAAGGAGAAGTACATGATAAAGTGTTTCCCATGTAATATAATTTACTCCTTTCCATATTTATTTATTTTTGTGTTTGTATTTTATATTCTATGTGATTCACATCGTTAGCTATATGTTTAACATGTGCCTTTTTGTAGTCGTAACAACGAGCCAACATCTATTTAGGCTTGTATATATTTTATTTAAATATCGTAATGAAAGTTATATTTAAAATTCATTAAATATACACAAAGAGTGCCCCAAAACAAGTGTCTTTCCTTTTTTCTGTGCTCTGCGGCACAGTGAAAACATAAATTTGTATATCAGATCTGAGATGCCAGCAGGAGGCGTCTTTTTCCTTCAGACACCTTCTGCCGCATTAGCATGTTTTAAGCGTACAACTCTGAATGCGACCCTATATGCACAGATGAATGTATAAGAAGACCTTGAGAAAGAATATGGCACAACTCATGGTAATTCTGTGATATTACAATACACAGAAAATGTGCATTGCACAAATAAGCATCAGTCATGGTGGGGAGAGGAAAAATATTCAGTAAGATTTTAACAAGATAATATGTGGGAATAGACAGCTATGGACTTGATAAAATAATATAACATGTTAGAAAAGCTGGAAGAAAATTAGTAATTATCTTTCCATGCAGACTTTATTATTGCAAGTCACCGCAGGTTGCACAGTTCATAATAAAAAAACTTTTTTTAGTTCCTCTCAAATCATATAATGCACTACAGTTAATCACTAGCATCCAACTGCTTGGAACAATTACAATTATTACAGGTTTATATGAATAGATGTATTAAAGGCAATATAAAATAATATATGTGCAGAGCCACAGCTCTGCCGCTGCACCCCCACCTTCCCCCTCCGCAATTCTGCCCGCCCAGGGCCAGATTAAGGGAGGGCCATTGGTGGTAAGCACCCCGGCCCCCCCCCCACCACAGACAGGGGCGCCGAGGGGGGAGGGAGCGGGTACTGATTACCCGGGCGCGGGCATGACAGTATCCGTTTTTTAAATGCAAACATTTTTTTCTTCATTCATACACTATGATAATACTCGGCGAACTGCAGGCGGCGGATGAAGGTCAAAAAATAACAGTACCAGGGCCCAGGATTTCTCTTGGCAGCCCTGACCACAGATGGGATCTCTATCACGCCCACCAACGCTGACAGCTCTGACAGCCGCCGGCGTCGCAGGGAAGTGCTGGGCAGGCTGCAGGGAAGGAGGAGGCGGGAGGGAGGAAGGACACAGCCGCAGCCCGACCCCTAAACATGGAGGAAGGTGCAGTCTATCAGGAAAATAAAAACAGGCAGTATAGTTGTTTGTTTTTATTCATTAAATTTAAATCAGAAGGCACTTGGTCCTAAGTGTATATGTGTATATATGTACTGTATGTATGCATGTATATATATATATATATATATATATATATATTAGGGATGTGCGCCGGACCATTTTTGCCGGATTTGGATTTGGTTCTAATTCGTCGTCCGGCTTTGGATTTGGATTTGCCAAACTGCGGTGACTGGCTTTGGATTTGGATTTGGATTTGGATTTTTTTACAAAAATTGACAAAAAATCTAAAATCACATAAATTGGTCTTTTTTTTCTTCCTAGAGTATTATTAACCTCAATAACATTAATTTCCAGTCAATTTAGACCATATCACAGCTTATAATATTGTTTTCAACATTATTGGCCAAAGGTTGCAGTGAGCTGACTGGTTACTAAGCGACAAATCAGCGGCACAATGACACAGACACCACAGTATAAAGCACATCTATGACACACTGCCACACAGCAGTGGCAGAAATGAAAATTAGTGCACCCACCCAGTGGGGTACGGCCAGCAGAGTCACAGTACTTGTTTACATAGTGGGCTATGGCCCTAGGAGTCACAGTGCACAATCTTATTCACATTACACCGCACATAGGGCCTGATTCACATTACACCATAAAGTAGTGTCTCTTATTTATGTTACGACACACAGTAGTGACCCTTTTACACAATGCCCACAGTAGTGCCCCTTTTCACAATGCCCACAGTAGCGGTGTCCCTTACACAATGCCCCCAGCAGTGGTGCCCCCTATGCAGTCCCCATAGTAGTAGGGTCCCCTATGCAGTGCCCCCAGTAGAATGCCCCCCAGTAGTATGCCCCCCATTAGCAGGCCCCCCCAGTAGTATGCCCCCCATTAGCATGCCACCAAATAGTATGCCCCCCATTAGCAGGCTCCCCCAGCAGTATGCCCCCCATTAGCAGCCCCCCCAGTAGTATGGCCCTCCCAGTAGTATGCCCCCCAGTAGTAGGCTGCCCCAGTAGTAGCCCCCCTGTAGTATGCTCCCCCCCTGTAGTATGGCCCCCCCAGTAGTAGTAAGCCCCCCCAGTAGTATGGCCCCCCCAGTAGCAGGCCCCTCAGTAGTATGGCCCCCCAGTAGCAGACCCCCCCATTAGCAGACCCCCCCAGTAGTATAGCCCCCCAGTAGCAGACCCCCCCAGTAGTATAGCCCCCCCAGTAGCAGGCCCCCCCAGTAGTATGGCCCCCCGCACTCCCAGTAGCAGACCCCCCCAGTAGCGCCCCCGGCCCATGCACAAGTAAAAAAAATAAATAAATAAACACTTACCTGTATCCCCGCTCCCGCGCCGTCCGCTCTGCTGTCACACGCTGAGGAGGGAGCCGGAAGACGGAGCTCATGTGTGAGCTCCAGCCGGCTCCCTCCGTGCAGCAGCCAATGAGAGTCTGTGTGACTCTCATTGGCTGCTGTAACAAACACACAGCTGCCGCTGGTGGCTGTGTGTTTGTGTCTGTGTAGGGCAGAGTGCTGTGATAGCGCTCTGCCCTACACAGACACAATGGGAGCCCTGATGTCGGATTCTCTAGTGAGAATCCGACATCAGGCGGCCGCCGTTCGGCCCCGAACGGGGATCCGAGTCAGGCGGGGAACACCCGAACAGGGTTCGGGTGGACTCGGATCCCCAATGTTCGGAGCGGTTCGGATTCCACAGAATCCGAACCGCTCATCTCTAATATATATATATATATATATAAGAAATATCTGTGAATTTCTCAGATGAAGGCACTCACTTAAAAATTATTGATTTTATTGAGACATTTTTCTTCAAAAAACTTTTAGACGTTAAAGTCAGACACCATATTTGGTTGTGTCGACGTTTCGGTCCAATTTATGACCTTTTTCAAGACTAGTGTCTTTCAAATCACAAGTTTATAGATGTCAAAATCATATGTATGTTCAACATACTGTATCAGAAACGCTGCCTGGCACAATGAGGATATGGACGTGTTAACATCACCTTATCCTTCATAGTGGCAGCATCAACAGCAACCTGCACAGCGCAAACATGGAGCTCAGAGCTCCAGAAGCTGCTGCTATGATTTTGACATCTATAAACTTGTGATTTGAAAGACACTAGTCTTGAAAAAGGTCATAAATTGGACCGAAACATCGACACAACCAAATATGGTGTCTGACTTTAACGTCTAAAAGTTTTTTGAAGAAAAATGTCTCAATAAAATCAATAATTTTTAAGTGAGTGCCTTCATCTGAGAAATTCACAGATATTTCTTATATTTTGGAACCCAAGGGTTTGGAGAGCACCCTGAACATATAACTTTTTAAGGTGTGAGTGCAGTATATTGGACTATATATATATATATATATATATATATATATATATGATGTGTATGTATGTATATGTGTACAATATATATGTGTGTGCATATATGTGTGATGTGTGTGTGTATATATATATGTATATATTAGGGGTGAGCGGGTTCGGATTTCTGAAATCCGAACCCCCCGAGCCCCCCCGATCCGAGTCCGATCCGAATCAGGCTCGACTTTTCCCGCCTGACTCGGATCTGAAATCGAGGCAAAACGTCATCATCCCGCCTTCCGAGTCTCGCGGGTTTTGGATCCTATATAAGGTACCCACGTCGGCGCCATTTTCTCACTCGGCTGTGGACAGTGAAGAGGGAGGGTGGGAGTTAGGGCTGTGTAGTGTAGTGTAGTGCTGCTGTTGTCCACTACTTCAAAGTCCATAGGGGCTGGCTGTGTTGTGCTGTGCTGCTGTTGTTAATAGGGGCTGTGTCCACTACTTCAAAGTCCATAGGGGCTGGCTGGACTGTGTTGTGCAGTCAGTTCTCCATAGGGGCTGTGTCCACTCCAAAGTCCTGTGCAGTGTCCCAGTCCTAAAGAGGTGCTGTAGTGTTGTCCAGGGGGTGCTCTGTCCATCAGGGGTGCTCCCCCCAAGTGCTAAAAAAATAATATATTTTCTGTGTTTGTGAATTGTGTGCGCAGTAGCCGCACGTGCATCAACAAAGTAGTGCCAAGCGTGCGCCTGTGTCATAAGTAAAGGGCCGGCTGGCTTGACCGTTAAAGGGTGCTGTAACCCCCGAAAGTACACTCCAGTCCAAACCAAAAAAAAATTATTTTCTGTGTTTGTGAATTGTGTGCGCAGTAGCCGCACGTGCATCAATAAAGTAGTGCCAAGCGTGCGCCTGTGTCATAAGTAAAGGGCCGGCTGGCTTGACCGTTAAGGGTGCTGTAACCCCCGAAAGTACACTCCAGTCCAAACCAAAAAAAAAATTATTTTCTGTGTTTGTGAATTGTGTGCGCAGTAGCCGCACGTGCATCAACAAAGTAGTGCCAAGCGTGCGCCTGTGTCATAAGTAAAGGGCCGGCTGGCTTGACCGTTAAGGGTGCTGTAACCCCCGAAAGTACACTCCAGTCCAAACCAAAAAAAAAATTATTTTCTGTGTTTGTGAATTGTGTGCGCAGTAGCCGCACGTGCATCAACAAAATAGTGCCAAGCGTGCGCCTGTGTCATAAGTAAAGGGCCGGCTGGCTTGACCGTTAAGGGTGCTGTAACCCCCGAAAGTACACTCCAGTCCAAACCAAAAAAAAAATTATTTTCTGTGTTTGTGAATTGTGTGCGCAGTAGCCGCACGTGCATCAACAAAGTAGTGCCAAGCGTGCGCCTGTGTCATAAGTAAAGGGCCGGCTGGCTTGACCGTTAAAGGGTGCTGTAACCCCCAAAGTACACTCCAGTCCAAACCAAAAAAAAAATTATTTTCTGTGTTTGTGAATTGTGTGCGCAGTAGCCGCACGTGCATCAACAAAGTAGTGCCAAGCGTGCGCCTGTGTCATAAGTAAAGGGCCGGCTGGCTTGACCGTTAAAGGGTGCTGTAACCCCCGAAAGTACACTCCAGTCCAAACCAAAAAAAAAATTATTTTCTGTGTTTGTGAATTGTGTGCGCAGTAGCCGCACGTGCATCAACAAAGTAGTGCCAAGCGTGCGCCTGTGTCATAAGTAAAGGGCCGGCTGGCTTGACCGTTAAAGGGTGCTGTAACCCCCAAAGTACACTCCAGTCCAAACCGAAAAAAAATTATTTTCTGTGTTTGTGAATTGTGTGCGCAGTAGCCGCATGTGCATCAACAAAGTAGTGCCAAGTGTGCGCCTGTGTCATAAGTAAAGGGCCGGCTGGCTTGACCATTAAAGGGTGCTGTAACCCCCGAAAGTACACTCCAGTCCAAACCAAAAAAAAAATTATTTTCTGTGTTTGTGAATTGTGTGCGCAGTAGCCGCACGTGCATCAACAAAGTAGTGCCAAGCGTGCGCCTGTGTCATAAGTAAAGGGCCGGCTGGCTTGACCGTTAAAGGGTTCTGTAACCCCCAAAGTACACTCCAAACCAAAAAAATATATATTTTCTGTGTTTGTGACTTGTGTGCACTGTGGCTGCACGTGCATCAACAAAGGAGCAGCGCCAAGCGTGCACCTGTGTCCCATAAGTAAAGAGCCGGCTGGCTCATTTCTTAAAGGGTGGTGTAACCCACAAAGTGCACTACTCTCCAGCAAAAATAAAAAAATATTTTCTGTGTTTGTGTGCGCTTTAGCCGCACGTATATATATCAATATGACATAAATGGAGGACCAAACTTTCTCTGATAAAAATAAAATAGGGAAAGATCAAGAACCACTTCCTACTAGTGCTGTTGCTGCTGCTGGGAGTTGTTCATCATCCCAGAGAGGAAGTAGGAACATCACTACTTTTACTAAACAATTGACCCTCCAACAGTCCCTAGCGATGAGGATGAAGTACGACAGCAGTCATCCGGAAGCAAAACGTATAACTGAGGTCTTGACTGCTATGTTGGTGTTAGACGTGCGTCCGGTATCCGACATTAGTGCAGTGGGATTTAGACAATTGATGGAGGTAGTGTGTCCTCGGTTCCAAATCCCGTCTAGATTCCACCTGCATCCTCAAAGCAGCAGCGACAAGCGTGCGTCTGTCTGTTAAAGGGTGGTGACACCCTCAAAGTGTGCTACACAAACAATTAAAATATTGTTCTTTTTTTTTCTGTCTTTGTGAAATGTGTGGGCTGTAGCCGCACCTGCATCCTTAAAGCAGCAGCGACAAGCGTGCGTCTGTCTGTTAAAGGGTGGTGACACCCTCAAAGTGTGCTACACAAACAATAAAAATATTCTTCTTTTTTTTTCGGTCTTTGTGAAATGTGTGGGCTGTAGCCGCACCTGCATCCTTAAAGCAGCAGCGACAAGCGTGCGTCTGTCTGTTAAAGGGTGGTGTAACTCTCAAAGTGCTCCAAAAAATAAAAAACTATTTTTTTAATGTGTTTGTGACTTGTGTGCGATGTAGCCACACTTGCATCCTCAAAGCAGCAGCGACAAGCGTGCGTCTGTCTGTTAAAGGGTGGTGACACCCTCAAAGTGTGCTCCACAAACAATAAAAATATTCTTCTGCTTTTTTCTGTCTTTGTGAATTGTGTGGGCTGTAGCCGCACCTGCATCCTTACAGCAGCAGCGACAAGTGTGCGTCTGTCTGTTAAAGGGTGGTGACACCCTCAAAGTGTTCTACACAAACAATTAAAATATTGTTCTTTTTTTTCGGTCTTTGTGAAATGTGTGGGCTGTAGCCGCACCTGCATCCTTAAAGCAGCAGCGACAAGCGTGCGTCTGTCTGTTAAAGGGTGGTGTAACTCTCAAAGTGCTCCAAAAAATAAAAAACTATTTTTTTATGTGTTTGTGACTTGTGTGCGATGTAGCCGCACTTGCATCCTCAAAGCAGCAGCGACAAGCGTGCGTCTGTCTGTTAAAGGGTGGTGACACCCTCAAAGTGTGCTACACAAACAATAAAAATATTCTTCTTTTTTCTGTCTTTGTGAATTGTGTGGGCTGTAGCCGCACCTGCATCCTTAAAGCAGCAGCGACAAGCGTGCGTCTGTCTGTTAAAGGGTGGTGACACCCTCAAAGTGTGCTACACAAACAATTAAAATATTGTTCTTTTTTTTCGGTCTTTGTGAAATGTGTGGGCTGTAGCTGCACCTGCATCCTTAAAGCAGCAGCGACAAGCGTGCGTCTGTCTGTTAAAGGGTGGTGACACCCTCAAAGTGTGCTACACAAAGAATAAAAATATTCTTCTTCTTTTTTCTGTCTTTGTGAATTGTGTGGGCTGTAGCCGCACTTGCATCCTCAAAGCAGCAGCGACAAGCGTGCGTCTGTCTGTTAGAGGGTGGTGTAACCCTCAAAGTGTGCTCCACAAACAATAAAAATATTCTTTTTTTTTTCTGTCTTTGTGAATTGTGTGGGCTGTAGCCGCACTTGAATCCTCAAAGCAGCAGCGACAAGCGTGCGTCTGTCTGTTAAAGGATTACATCGGTGACAGCATCCAAGTAGGCATGTCAGACAGTCCGTACCTGTACTGGCAGGAAAAAGAAGCAATTTGGAGGTCCCTGTACAAACTGGCTCTATTTTACCTGAGTTGCCCCCCCTCCAGTGTGTACTCCGAAAGAGTGTTTAGTGCAGCCGGGAACCTTGTTAGCGAAAGGCATAGGAGGTTGCTTCCACAAAATGTGGAGAAGATGATGTTCATAAAATGAATGATCAACTCTTCCAGGGAGACCAGCCTCCAGAACGTACAGAGGGACCTGTGGTTCCAGCAGGGACGAATTAATACTCTGTGAGGATGAGGATGTACATAACACTGAAGAGGGTGAGGAATCTGTGGATGAGGAGGATGAGGACGACTTCTTGCCTCCGTAGAGCCAGTTTGTGCAGGGACAGATTAATTGCCAGCTTGTTTTGTGGGGGCCCAAACGAACCAATCATTTCAGCCACAGTTGTGTGGCAGACCCTGGCGCTGAAATGATTGGTTTGTTAAAGTGTGCATGTCCTGTTTATACAACATAAGGGTGGGTGGGAGGGCCCAAGGACAATTCCATCTTGCACCTCTTTTTTTTCTTTGCATTATGTACAGTTTGGGGCCTAGTTTTTCAATGCCATCCTGTCTGCCACTGCAGTTTCACGCCTAGATGGGTCACGTGTTTGTGCCGCCCACTCGTGTCGCTTAGCATAGTCATCCAGCTACCTCGGTGCAACCTTTTGGACATAAAAACACTATTGTGAGGTGTGAGGTATTCAGAATAGACTGGAAATGAGTGGAAATTAAGGTTATTGAGGTTAATAATAGCATAGGAGCAGAAAAACCTACAAATTCTGTGATTTTAGCTGTTTTTATGCTTTTTTTCAAAAAAAATACAGATCCAAAACACAAAACCCAGAACCCAAAACACGGAAGGGTGGTTTTGGCAAAACCAATCCAGATCCAAAACACGAAGAAAGATCCAGATCCAAAACCAAAACACAAAACACGAAAAGTGGCCGGTGCACACCCCTAGTATATATATATATATATATATATATTTAGATATGTGTGTGAATTTGTATATATATATATATATATTTATAGGATGTATATGTATGTATATGTGTACAATATATGTGTGTATATATGTGTGTATTTATATATAAATATATATATACAGTATATATATATATATATATATTATACATGTATCTGCAGTAAATGGCGTCACTCAGCGTCTCCAGTGGAAGAAGTTACTGTTTATCACCAATGTTTTCGGGTGTCTGCCCGTTATCAAGGATAATAAACAGTAACTTCTTTCACTGGAGACGCTGAGTGCCGCTATTTACTGCATCTTGTTGTTGGCGCTATATGCTCCTCGGAGGGCACGTGAACAAATAAAATAATTATTGACGTGAGTGCCGTAGACTTAGACATTTTGATTATATATATATATATATATGTTTATTTAAGAATTGCTCTATGTTGTGGCTTGCTACTTCTACTAATCCTCGACAGTCACTCTGCATTGGTGTGTTCTAGTATAATATTTTTTTATTTTGTCTGTACTCTTCAATAATGGGAAGCACAGTGGCGCAGTGGTTAGTTGTGCTGCCTCACAACATTGATATCATGGGTTTGATTCCCATCAGGGCCATCTCTGGGTGGAGTTGATATGTGCTTCCTGTGTCTGCATGGGTTTCTTCCAGACGCTCTATTTTCCCACAATCCAAAAACATACTGATTGGATATTATATTTTTAACATAACCTAACTACCCAGCACTTCCTTGATTGAAATTATGCAGCATGTTCAGGTGCCTTTACTATAAAATGAATGTAAGGTGTAAAATTAGATTGCACTCAGGAACCCCCAGTTAAAAGAGATCACACTCTGAAACATTGATCTAAGTAGCTGTGTCAGCATTCTTATTGCTGGGGTTTTTTAAATGCCGTCTGATTTTGCATATATATATATATATATATATATATATATATATATATATATATATATATGGATATATATATATATATATATATATATATATCCAAAAGCAAAGCGGCACTCTCAGACTGTTTTTTTCCAAAAAAATATTCTTTACTGTATCTTGAATATTTTTTTGAAAAAGATACAGTCTGAGAGTGCCGCTTTGCTTTTGGATCTATGTGGAGGGGTTGTTAACCTCAGGGTGAGCACCTCAGCAAGACAAAATGTTTTTTCTACACAGTGAGTGCCGGTTCTCTACACTAATATATATATATATATATATATATATATACAGTCAGGTCCATAAATATTGGGACATTGACAGAATTTTCATATTTTGGCCTCTATTCACCACCACATTGGCTTTGAAATTAAACAAACACAATGTGCTTTAACTGCAGACTTTCAGATTTAATTTGAGGGTAATTACATCCAAATTAGGTGAACGGTGTAGGAATTTTTGCCGCCAATATAACTACATCCGTGTATAAACACTTAGATTGCTGGTGGGATTATCTGCTAGGGGGCACCACTCAAAATTTTGCCTAGTGCACCAAACTGGTTAGGGCCGGCTCTGTATATGTGGACATGTCATTTTAAGGTTAATTCCAGAAGTATAAAAATGATTGAAACCAAGTAAAATAAATGTGATAGTACATGCCAGCACAGTCATTTAGGGGTGCAAAACTGATTTTGTGATATTAGAGTGTGAGATCCAACTTGTATCTTGACATAGGATGTCATTTGACGCTTCCAGTATAAGTCTAAGCTTATACTCAGCAGAGTTAAATATAATAACAAATGAAATTGGATTGTTATTAAGAGACTGCTGCCTTGAAATGATTTCCCAAGTTGTAGGACAAAGTCTGTTCAGATTACTGAATTCATTGAGCAATATAAAACTGCACTTTCAAAGGTCTGTCGGGGATCATTTATTAGTCTGTTGCTCTAGCTTGATATAACAGACTGGGATGTGTGAAACTTATCAATGAGATCCTTTTCACATTACAATACTCTGTTTTATTTATTGTGGAGACAGAAATGAAAACATTACATATAAAATTAGAAGAGAGAATGAGTTTACTAAACTGCAGAGCTCAGTAACAATGGAAAACCTAAAAATGTATTCCAGGCTTTGGTCCACCCTGCAGTTTAGTTAGCGAGTGGGTAAAATCTAGTTGTTGTGGGCATATAAGGTATTTTATTACACCAGAGCCCACATCACATCTATTGTGACCTATTAGTGTCCCCAGCTTCATGGAATATGGATATCCATGCCTCTAAGAGATCTACTAAGGAAGAGATGTACAAGAACACGAGGACATGCACTGAACTGGAGGGAGGTAGGCTCAGAGGAAATTTGAAGAAAAAATACTTCACAGAAAGGGTAGTGGATAAGTGGAATAGCCTCCCATCAGAGGAGGTGGTTGAAACTAAGACGGTGGAACAATTTAAACATGCTTGGGATAGGCATAAGAATATCCTTAAGAGAGACCTAAGGAGCAAATAGGGTTGAAGTTGCCAAAAGGATAAATGAAAAAGGGCAGACTAGATGGGCCAAGTGGTTCTTATCTGCCATCAAATTCTATGTTTCTATGTACTAGACTAGATGGATCTGAGGTTAGAGTTACCATCCTAATGCTAATATACTTTTCATTAATGTAAAATAATAATGTATTTTCAAAATAAATGTAATTAAACTAATATAAAATACTTTTTATTCATTTTATCTATCCATTTATTTTTAATTATAACTATTCAGGTCCAGCTTCTAAACAATGTATACACATTGCAGGTTAGCAAGAGGCTCTCTTCACAAAGTTTTCTTACAAGTTGCTATGTCTGACCTTTCATTGCTTCTGGGGTAATGTGGCCCATACATCAGCAATCACAAAAAATTTCACTTATTCTGTATTTTTCCCCCAATGATTCTCCAATCCACCAATATGTGCCCATACACTGCCGATATGTACCAGCGACTTGCAGATCATTTTCACCAAAGAACGGAAATGAGTTGACAATCATTTGTTGAGGCATCTGTGCCATTTGTAGTGCTAAAGTAAGTAGAGGTTGGCATGTTAACTCTCTAGGCCAGTGATTCCCAACCTTGGTCCTCAAGGCACACTAACAGTCCTGGTTTTAGTGATATCCATGATTCTGCACAGATGGTTAAAGCAATATAACTGAGGTACTACTTAAGTCACTTGTGCTCAAGTATGGCTATCCCTAAAGCCAGGACTGTTAGTGTGCCTTGAGGACCCTGGTTTGGGAACCCCTGCTGTAGGCTTTTCCTCCTGTTACATCATTTGCAAGTTCATTCAAGATGTTAATCAAAATCTGGAAAATCATATATAATAACAAGCAGTCCAGCATCATCGTGGATCATTACCAGCACATACTGTAGATTCTCCACACAAACACCTTCATCATCAACCTCCTCATTAGCCATCAAAAAATCCTGCAACCAATTTGCAAAGGCAAACTGACTCCCCTATCCATGATTTCCAAGATGAATCCTTGCATACTAAGGTTGCTTCTGCTGGGGCTGAATCTACATCACAGTAGGGGTACAAAAAGACTAGCAGTTTCAAGCAACAACTACCTGAGAAACAATAATTTGCAAGAGGACCCAAGTATGACAGCTACCTTCCTGTTGCATAGCAGATCACTGAAGCCAAGATGGCTATGTTAGCATTAGATCTGTGTCTAATATCCACCATCAATGCATCTGGTTTTAACTGATTAGTTGAGGCCATGTTACCAAATTCCATCTTGATTATATTTTAACAGAACAGCAATTCCTCACCTGTACCATGGTACAAAACAAAATGTTAGTCTTTGCTTAGAAAATGCAAAGTGGTACTGGTCAAACTAAAAAAATGCATGAATGTGATTGCCCACTGGTTGGGTGTATCACCTTTAGCAGCAGGCTCTAACACACAATGCCAGCTCATTTCCATGCAGACTACCCTCTGTATCACTGGTATACAAGTATCAATCCATTCGAAAAAACTCAGGAAAGTGATAGCAAAATGGCTTACCCCACTAAAGATTCTCCTTAGGATTTGGTATTTCTGATACTGCAAGTAACGTTTTATGAGCATTACAACTGGGTGTATTTAAACACCTATCATGTTCTGTGCTCACAATAAACGTGGTGGTTCAGAATATCATAAAAATTACAGGTTATGATGATTGTGGGTATAAAAATGTATGGGCATTTTCAGCATTCAGCAACTGCAAGTAATATTTTGCAGAAGCTGCAAGAAAAGTTCACTTTGCCATACTACCAACTGAAGCTAATGATAGTAACCAGGTGAAATTTCACCCTTTATATGTTTCAACGACTGAAGAAACAGCAACATCATAATGTACACATCAAGCCATGAAATACAGTAGGGAGAGGAGGACATGTTACATCTTACTGCAGTACACTGAACAGTTTTAAGCAAGCTACTGAAACCATTTGAAATAGTAACTTATAAAGTGAGTTCAGGCACTGCCAGTAGTTTAATCAAGGGTATGATCAGTCAGGTCATGCCCTTGATTAAACTACTGGAAAAGCAGCTAGCAGAATTGCTTAGAATCCCCTTTCATCTTCTCTAAGTATGTTGGACTTTTAGATCTTCTTTATTTGCTTTGCCAGGACCAAAACATTTGCAACATCTTGCAATTGGATCACTACATTTTGCAACCATGCTTGATCCTAGCTTTAAGTCCTAATCAATGTCTTTCTTTCCAACTGATGCAGGTCTTAAGTGTTGCAAAGACCTCCTTGTGAGCAGCTCAAGTGGTACATGACACATTTCTTGCTTCAGTTTCTCCTATAACTGGTGCTATCAGGAAAAAAACTGGCCTTTTCCAAGAGACCCACTGATGATGATGATGAGTCAACAAAGCACACCAGAGAGAAACATCCCATCGGTATGCAGTCCGGAAGCCGGCAGACCTAATCCCAACAGCCGGCTTCCCGACTGTAATATCCCGGCAAGGGTCTAAAGACAAGCTTCGATATGCCGATGCCTGTCATTAGACATATGCCGGGAGCCCAACACCCAGCATCCTCATCGAAGGGACACCGGGTGCCGAGCACTGATAGCCAAGGGGGTGAAGGTTAGGTTTAGGGTTCCCGGGAGGACTTAGGGTTAGGCACCCCCCCAGGAGGTTAGGTTTAGGCTAGTTGAAGGTGGATTAGGGTTAGGCACCCCCAGGGGGAGGTTAGGGTTAGGTACCCCCCGGGGCACTTAAGTTTAGGCAGTGGGGAAGGGTGGTTAGGTTTAAGCACTTAGAAGGGGGATTAGGGTTAGGTACTGGGGGCGGAGGTTAGGGTTAGGCACCCCTAAGGGTGGGTTAGGGTTAAGTTGGTAGAATTAGGTTAACTAATACTTAGCTGAGGACGATCAGGATTTCCACTGCTGCCGGGATGCTGGTGTTGGGATTCCAACCGCCGGACATACGTCTGGCGATAAATCATACCGATTCCATCCCATCTGGTCAGGCTTAAAAGAAATGCCTGCATATATTGCCACCACTACAGTGAGTCAATCTGATACAGTAAGCATGTATAGAATGGTGGAGGATTACCTTAATGATACTGTACAAATTAGCATCTCACACAGTCCCTTTGAATACTGGGAGAAAAAAGGCAATTTGGAGCCCCTTGCACAAACTAGCTATGGTGTACTTAAACTGCCCACCCTTCAGTATTATTGTATTTGAAAAGAGTGTGTAGCTGGGAACCTTGTGAGTGATTGCCATAGGACACTACTTCCAAAAAATTTGGAAAAACTGATGTTAATCAAAATAAATTACAAATTAAAAGAGGAATACCTTTGCTGCTAATTACAAACAGAGACTGCAATGGTGGATTCCAGTGTAGATGGTCTACTATTGTGTGGTGATGATGATATTAACAACAGTGGTGATGATGATGATGACATCTTGAACTTTGAGGATAATTAACACTGTTAACCTTAAGCTCATTTTAACCAAAGCTCAGCACCACAGCACTGAAAATGCCCTCACAAAAGTCAGCAATGACCTCGTTGGCCTTTAGTAGGCTGGAAGCCTTGGCTGGACTGCCCTATCTAATAAGTGTCCTATTTAAAAGTGCCAATTACATTTTAAATCGATTATTGGCATTATATCAGTGTTATTAATTATATCTACAGCTGCTATTGCTTGTGAATTGATGCGTCCTTCTCCCTTCTCTCCCCTGTAGGTAAATGACTACAGCTCTCAGCATATTCTTGCTGCATTGTATTTGTATGTCCCAGCCTCAGCTGTATTTGGTAAATGACTACAGCTCTCAGCATATTCTTGCTGCACTGTATTTGTATGTCCCAGCCTCAGTTGTATTAGGTAAATGACTACAGCTCTGAACAATTAACTTAGAAGTAATGTTAAGTAGTTTATCACTGCATACTATCTCTAGCTGATGGTTTTGAATATAGTTTTTTGTGTTTTTGTTTTCTTTGTTAGCTTATAGATATATAGACCCAGGTGTTAGCTTATTGGTATGTGCTATTTGTTTTATTTAAGGTAATTTATTGCTAGCAATATTAGTGGGAGTGTTTTGGGAGTAGTTGGCAATCAGTGGTTTCACATGCCAGGTCTCCTATGTAAGGTTCATTAGAAGCCTGGAAGCCTTGGCTGTACTGCCCTATCTCATAAGTGCCCTATTTAAAAGTGCCAATTACATTTTACATCAATTATTGGCATTATATCAGCATTAAACAGAAGTGAAACAGAAGGAAACCCACCGATCAATAAACAATCAACAACCCAAACTTTAATTTGACAAAGTGGGATGAACAATTGTGATTTCAAAGTCTCCATACTACAAGATCCTGTGGACTATATAACCAGAACTTTCATTACTGAACTCTCTGTTTGGTGGCTACATAAACCTGGTGCCTCCCTTGCTACTATTTGTGCTGGCTCTGTGCTTTACATACAATATTAATGCATACTTATCTATGTTAATGTCTGTTTACCTCTATAATAATGTACTTTTACCTTAGCTCTTTTTCTAAATCTTATATCATCTAGCTCCAACCACTTTCTACTTTATTATTTAATTTCTGCTCCCACCATATCTCCAATTTTATTATACTCAACAATAAACTTTTGCTGTACAGACACTTTCCCCACACTGTACTCGCATTCGGTATGGGATCCTGGCTGCCGCATGACCGGCAGTTAGATTCCCAGCTGCGGCAGCCCAACAAAAGAGTAGAGCCTGGCAGCAGAAGCCCGACAGCGCTGGAAATCCCGATCGTCCTTAAGGTAAGAATAAACTAACCTAACCAACCCCTCTAACCCTAACCCTCCTTAGGGGTGCCTAACCATAACCTCCCCCCCAAATGCCTAACCCTAACCTCCCCCCTCTAAGTGCCTAACCCTAACCGCCCCTTCCCCGCTGCCTAAATCTAAGTCCCCCGGGGGGGTGCCTAACCCTAATTCCCCCCCGGGTGCCCTAAACCTAACCCTTCTCCCCCCCGCGGCAGTCCGTTCGCGGCGACCAGCATCCCTTCGATCGGGATGCCGGGCGTCTGTCTCCCGGTGTCGGGAAAATGACAGGCATCTAGATTTTAGATGCCTGTCATTTAACCCTAGGCGCGATAGAGTATCCCCTGTACTCTTACTTGCATTTCTTGAAATCTGAACTCTCTCTTTCATTCTTTCTTCATTCCTACTTTCAACTTTTTCTTCCCCTATTTGCCTCATCCTTACCATGACCATGTTTTCTTCAACCTTCAGTCCGTGTCTACCTAATCATTTGTTCTGCCCCTTGCTTCCACCTTTATCCTTTCCCCCTTGTCTCCTTCACTTCCTCCTCCCCTTATCTCCTCTCTTGTTTACCTTCCTCCCCATCTTCTCCCATTACTCCACTTTCTTTCTCTTATACTCCACCGGCGTCCTACTACCTAACTGCTAATCTGTCCTCTCACCCCCCTTGGCCTATCACTTCACCCCACCTCCATCCACATATCATTAATCTCCCTCCCTGCCCACCTTCTACTGGCTCCCCTTCTAGCACTGGAGACCGCACCATCGCTACACTCTATTCATCTTGGTCACCCAAATTAATCTCACCTCCACACTATAGCAACAATGATAATCGCATTCATATCTCTCCAACAAACTTTGTCCCTCTATCCTGTGCTCTCTGGAATGCCAGGTCAGTCTGTAATAAACTGGTCCCAACCCATGACCTTTTCATCTCCAACTCCCTGAATCTCCTAGCCATTACTGAAACCTGGATTTTACCCTCTGACACCACTTCTCCTGCAGCTCTCTCCTCTGGGGGCCTCACCTTTTCCCACACCCCACGACCTGGGGGTCGCCATGGTGGTGGTGTTGAGGTCCTTCTATCCCCTGGTTACTCATACTAACCCATACTCTCGGAACCATCCCTTACATTCTCTACATTTGAAGTCCATGCTATATGCCTCTTACACCTCTGAGTAGCTATCATTTACCGTCCCCCTGGCCCTCCCTCCAAGTTCCTTGACAACTTTTCTTCCTGGCTCCCTCACTTTCTCTCCTCAAACCTTCCTTCCATTATCCTAGGTGACTTCAATATTCCAGTTGATATCCCCACATAATCCAATGCCTCCAAACTCCTCACTCTCACATCTTAACTTGGTCTCTCCCAATGGACCTCCTCACCCTCCCATGTGAGTGGCCATGTGCTTGATCTGGTCTTCACTCACCATTGTGATATGTCTGATTACTGCAATTCCCCATTCCCCCTTTCTGACCATCACCTTCTCTCTTTTAACCTGTCCCTGTCTCCTTCCCCTCCTCTACCTCCAAAAGCCACCATCACAAAGCATAACATTGAGGCTATCAATACTGTTTCCTTTTCTTCCCTGCTTGACTCTCTTCTCTCCCCTAATCTCTCTCTCTCCTGTCCTGAACAAGCCACTTCCCTATACAATGCCTCCCTTACTTCTGCTCTAGACTCACACTCGCAGATCTACTCCTCAACCCTGGCATTCCAAATACACCAGAGTACCTGCAAAAGTGCTTATGAACCGCCGAGCAACAATGGAGAAGATTACGCTCTAAGGGAGATTTTCTCCATTTCAAATTTTTGCTCTCATCCTATAGTGCTGCTCTTTCCCTCTCTAAACAGTCATATTTCAGAATCCTTATCTCCTCTCAGTCCTCTAATCCCCAGCGTCTCTTCACCACTTTCAACTCCCTCCTTCGCCCACCCCCTCCTCGTCTCCCCCTCCTCCTTGCTGCCAAATTGAAAGGCCACTACTCTCTGCTCATTTTCCTTGATCTCTCTGTTGTTTTTGACACTGTGGTCCACCCTCTCCTGCTGCATATCTTTCACTCCCTTGGTCTACATGACACTGCCCTCTCCTGGCTGTCCTCCTACCTCTCTGATGGATCTTTCTTGGTTTCCTCTCATGACTCCTCTTCCCCTCCACATCCTCTTATAGTAGGTGTTCCCCAAGGTTCTATTCTTGGACCTCTCCTATTCTCCCTCTATATTTCCTCTCGAGGTGAACTCATCAGCTCTTTTGACCTCCATTATCATCTCTATGCTGATGATACTCAAATCTACCTTTCCTCCCCTGATCTCTTTCCCTCTCTTCTGACTCATATCTCCAACTGTCTCTCTGCTGTCTCTTCCTGGATGTCCCAGGAATTTCTAAAACTTAATATGTCTAAGACAGAGCTGATCATCTTCCCACCCTCCCACATAACCTCACTTCCCACTTTTTCTTTATCAATTGATGGCATAACTATCTCATCTAGTCCCAAGGTGCGCTGTCTTGGAGTTATCCTGGACTCATCCCTCTCCTTCAAACCACATATCCAGAACTTTTCGCAGTCCTGTTGTTTCCATCTCAAAAATATTTCCAAGATCAGACCCTATCTCATCCAGGATGCTACTAAAACCCTTATGCACTCACTGGTCATCTCCAGATTAGACTACTGTAACCTATCTGGCCTCCCCAAATCCTATCTCTCTCCTCTCCAGTCTATCCTTAATGTTGCTGCATGGCTTATCTTCCTCTCAAAATGCTCTACATCTGCCTAACCTCTCCTACAAGCCCTTTACTGGCTCCCCTTCCCTTTTAGAACCCAATTTAAGGTTCTCATGCTCGCTTACAAAGCCCTCACCCAATCTTCTCCCATATACATCTCTGATCTCATCTCCTTTCATTCTCCTCTCCGCTCTCATTCATTCAACTAATGCATGCCGCCTTTCATGCCAACTGATTACTTCCTCCCACTCCCACCTCCTCACCTCTGGAACTCTCTCCCACTCCCCATCAGACTCTCCACCTCTTTGCAATTCTTCAAGACCCACTACTTCATCAAAGCCTTCCAGCTATCATTCTAACTCCCTGCTACATGCTCCTTCCTCCCCATCTACCCCATCTGTGTCAAACCTGTTTGTCTTTCCCTCCCTTTTAGAATGTAAGCTCTTACGAGCAGGGCCCTCTACCCTCTTGTGCTTCTCCCTACTATAGTTTCATCTACTTCTTACTCACCACTAGGGCACCTAACACTTGGTTGCTTATGCTCTGTTGCTTATCTGGGTGTTACGCTCGCTAATGTAGCAATATATATTATCCATGTCCTGTATTGTATTGTTCTGTAAGTTGCTTGCCAACAATTTGTTTATGTACTTTGTAAGGCTCTGCGGAACACTTGTGGCAACATATAAATAAATGATAATAAATAAATAAAGCCCCAAAATGTTTTCTTTTGTTGGGGGCCCAAACAAACCAAGAACTTCAGCCACAAAGGTTTCAGTCCATGTTGCTGAAGTGCTTGGTTTGTTAAACTATGTATGTCCTTTTTAATATAGAACATAAGGTTGGATGGGAGGGCCTAATTACAATTCCATTGTGCACCACTTTTCATTAAGGGCTTTTTTCCCACCTTGCTGTATTGGTGTAAAAACTACTATCCTATTATTCCATCTCCATTTACCTGTAATGGCCTGTGATTTGCTGTTTTGAGTAGGTTTTATGATGATCTAGTTTTCTACTTGACTATTCTCTGGCAGCAATCACCTTTACTAACCTGGTGCCTATGTTTTGCTGTTTGGAGAAGTGTGTTGGTTATATTTTCTACTTGGCTTTTACATTTAGGCTATTATTTCTTGATTAATGAAAATTTTCTATAGGGTCGTATAGTTTATTAAACTGCCATCCTGTCTGACACTGCTGTGCCACTATGTTTCATAGAAGTGCTATATTCTTTTAAACTGCCATGTGTTTGCAGCCTACAGTATTGCCAGTATTGGTGAAAACAATATTGTGAGTTGTGAGGTGGCCATAATTGAGTGGAAATTTATGTTATCGATGTTAATAATACTGTAGGAACAAAAACAGCTCAAAATTATAAGATTTTAGCTGTTTGTATACATTTTTAAAGAAATCCAAAACCAAAATCAATACATTTGAGAGTGGTTTTGCCAAAACCTAGACACAACAATGATTTAGAACCAAAACCAAAACACAACTGTATGCACACAACTGTATGCGCACATCTGTATGCGCAATTACAGATTTATTTAGTTAATAAGTTACAGATTTCCAGACCTGTGCACATTATAGCCGTGTGCAAAGGTTATCCTGCTGTCCAGTATTGTGGATATCTATAAAGTGTTGTGAATGTGTTGTGAAAATAGTTTGCTGGGTAGATTTTTGGAGCATTTATGAGAACATTCTTATCTTATTTCATAATAAAACTTTATTTTTAAGATTTATGAATATTGAGTGACTTAGCTGTGAAATCTTGTCAATTCATTCTGTTTGAGTTGTCAATCAAAGACAGTTAATAAAAGTTTCCAGTACCAGATTTCTTTTTGGCTAACGACCATTCAGTATTTTAAGTAGAGGAACAGCTCCATCTGCAATTAATCAATCAAACTAACAAATTATATTGTAAATAAAAACATCTTTGCTCAGAGGCATACTTAACTTATTTGGTGGTACAGGTTGAGTCTCCCATATCCAAAATGCTTGGGACCAGGGGTATTTTGGATAACGGAATATTCCGTATTTTGGAATAATTGCATATCATAATGAAATATCTTGGGAATGGGACCCCAATATACACACAGAATGCATATATGTGTTATATGCACCTTATACACATAGCCTGCAGCTCATTTTATACAATATTTTCAATAATTTTGTGGCTCAAGCAAAGTTTATGTACATACATGAAATAAATTTATGTTTCATTTACACCCTATACACACAGCCTGAAGGTAATTTTATACCATATTTTTAATAATTTGTGCCTAAGACAAAGTTTGTGTACATTGAACCATCAAAAATCAAAGGTTTTATTATCTCAGTCATGCCAAAATTATTCCGTAATTCGGAATATTCCGTATTTCGGAATATTTGGATATGGGAGACTCAACCTGTACTCATTGGAGGTCCTTCAATTGACACCCCAACACCATCTCCTATACATACCTCCCAGAAAAAAGGCATGGTCTCGTGGTGAAGGGGGCATGGTCTGTGGTCCCCTCTCTCTTTACTTACCTGCTCTTCGGATTCTTCTCCCTCTGTCTTATCTTTTCCCTGCAGCCTGTGCTACTGGTGTAGAGCACAGGCGTTTGCTCCTCTCTGTAGCTGGCTGCTGATCTACTTTGGGTTTAGACTTTATGGCATCATGATCTCATGGTGCCTCACTCCTCAGTCTCACAGAACAAGCACCTCCTGCAGCGGAACCTAGCCAGCCAGGAATAAGGGTGCAGGAGTCCCCTCAGTTGGCTTATATATGCCAGCGTGAGGCAGCGGCATGGCAGTCCGTCGGCGGGGAGGGAGCAGTGAAGAGCTGCTGAAAAAAGAAGATGGCTGAAGTCCTAGTTGGTGGCGGCCATGTAAAAGAGCTCAAAGACTGCCGCCCACTAGGTGAAGAGGACACCAGAAGCCCTCGAGAGGTGGCAGCCATGCAAAAGAGCTAATTGGCTGTCACCCTCCCAGATGAAGACACCAGAATCCCTGGTGGGTTGTCGCCCACCAGGCGAATACGTCGGTAGCCCTGAGGGTTGGCACCCACCAGGTAAAGATACCAGATGCCCTGGCAGATTGGCGCCCACCAGGTGAAGACGTTGGAAGCTATGGCGAGTTGGCACCCACCAGGTGAAGATGACAGACGCCCTGGTGGGTTCACGGATGCCCAAAAGAGCTAATTGGCTGCAACCCACCAGGCAAAGATGGCAGAAGCCCTGGCAGGTTGGTGCGCACCAGGTGAAGATGCCGGAAGTCCTGGGGCAGTGGCAGCCCCATAAGAGAGCATAAAGGCTGCCGCCCCAGGTGAAGATGCAGTACAATAAACTTTTAAAATATTGAAGTGTATTGTGTTTATTTTAATATTTTCTTTACATGTGGACTACAGGTTCCAGCGGGCCCATAATTCCCAGCATGCTAGTTCTTGTTATTCTCCAAGTACCAGCATGCAAGGGATGCTTGCTGGGACCTGTGGTTCACCTGCAAAAAGACAAAAATTTTACACACAACTTTACACAATCACCCCAGGGCTATTTGTGTTTAGGGAAGGGGTGGGCCACGTCCTTTTTTTTTTTTTTTTAAACGTACACTTATATCTGTGTCTTATTGATTTTATTTTTCCAGATGTATGCCCAGTGCCAGTGAGCCCCTCTGTCATCCACTGACGCCCCTGTGCACTGCCCCGCTGCTGCCACACAGGAGGATACAGAAGCAGACAGATTGGTGCGGATGAGGGAATACAGACTAGCACAAATGGGAGAACACACAACAGTATGGATTGGGGAAGACAGATTGGTGCAGATGGGGGGAAGACAGAGTGGTGTGGTTTTGGGGAGACAGAGTGGCAAAGTTGGGGGGGACAGAGTGGTGCAGATGGAGGAAGAAAGCGTGGAACAGATAAGGGGAACACAGAGCGGCGTGGCTGGGGGGAAGGCAGTGGTGCAGATGGAAGAAAACAGAGTGGCATGGATGCAGGAAGACAGGGCGGTGCGGTTGTGGAAAGACAGATTGGTGCTGCTGAGGTAGCACAGACTAGCACAGTTGAGAGACCACACAGCAGTATGTATTGGGGAAGATACAGCAGCATGGAGGCGTACAGGGAAAGAAAGTGTACATGCATAGATAGAGTATGATAGTTTTAGCAATTAGGAAGCTAAAAGTGTATTCTGAATGAGATGTATGTATGGCGTGAGAAGGATTTTGGAACTCAGTGGGATTGTTGTGGTGACTGAATGGGAAGATTGTGGGCACTGAGTGGGATGTGTGTGCAACATAACTGCTCAAACCTCAGTAGCATAGACTACATGTGTGTATTCCAATGAGCACACAATTCTGTGAATTAACAATTCCATTATTTTGTGAGTGACAGCAATCTCACTCTCTTATCTCTTATCTGCAGTAAACCACAGGGTGTGATGGCATACCATATCTGTATTGCACAAGGAACATGTCCTTTATGGCGTCAGCATTAATGTACGGAATTTCATTGATTTTTTAGTTTGGCAGAAATTCAGTAGGTTTTGTGAAATTTCAGATTATGTCTAAGAAGCCTTAATGGGTAATGTGAAACTGTAAGGTTTTTTGTCTATGGAATAAGTCATATGCATGAATGTATTGTGTATAACATCCATTGTGCAATTTTCTCTGGTATCTGTGTCTTTGACTAAACCTTTGGCATTTATTTTATCTTACAGAATTTTCATTCATTCAATATCCAGAGTGACAGCCACTGCAAAATGACGCAAATAGAAATCTATGTTTAGAACCTGTAGGTGGATGAGAAGATCTGACAGAAACTAAAGCTGAACTTTTCATGAAAACCGTGGGCAAAGACATCCATGCACACACTCAAAAACATGAATGTAATGAATATCACCATACAAATGCATAACATGTTTGCCCTGTTGAAAGCTTGATCTTGTTTTTTAAAGTCTGATTTCCCCTATCACAACCTTGAAATAAATCAAGTGTGTCTATTTAAACAAGATACATTTCCCCCTCCATCTAGGTAATAAAAAAGATCAATGACTAATTAATAAATAAAATAACTTAATATGAACAAAAAGGTGGTAACTTGCAGCTACCATAAGAAATAAAAACATAACATAGAATATACATTGATAAATGCTTGGTTTGTATTCTAACATGAAGTACAGGAAAATGTCTTAGCATCTCAATAAATTTTGTATTTGTAATTTTCACAATTATAGGATAATACAAGATACCAGATTCTAATCTGCTAGCTAAGGATTTGTTCTGCCTAGAACTGGGGCACATACTCTAAGGGGTTTATTTACAATGCCTCAGGTTGTAATGTCAGGCTAGTAAAAGCATTGTCTTTTTAAATAAAAACGATCAGAAGTGCTGGTTTTCACAACCCAACCATTTGTAAATAAACCCCTAAGGCAGTAGTGGTTTTCACCAGGGACCCTTGCAAAGCTGTGAAGCCCAATATTACCTGTCTAATGTCAGAGTAGGCTTTAACTAGGCTGGACTGATTTGGATTTGGCACTAGAGTGACATCAGCGGTCACATGACCACATGTAGATAGTCTTGCAGAAGTGGCACACCTACTTCTATAGTATAGAGTAGCATACCAACCAACATGCACACACATGGTGGGAGCAGAGAAAGCAAGTTGTTATCAGCCGAATGAAGCAGCCTCATTGGACCTGGTACACTGTAAGTACCCACCAAGTTCCAGAGTTGATCAATATTAGAGAAATTACAGAATTCTAATAATTCTGCAACAAAAAAATATATAGGTCAGATATTACTAACAGAAACTTGCATCAAATAAAATAATTGTATAGTGTATACTGTAAATATGGCAATATAAATAACATGATGTGACATAGTAATGTTTTATTTTCCACTCAGAAAAAGGATATCCAAAAACATTTCAGTGTGTTATGAAATTCATACTGTTTAATAACTTTAGACAAATGATTATGCACTGAATAGGTTTACATTAAAAAGAACATTATCTGTTTGCAGCAAGAAGATTCTTGCACTGGATAGATGAAAGAGATATAACCAGTGATGATAATTGTTTGGATATAATGTTGAAATTTGCAAGGAATTTTAAAGAAATAGTTAAACTGCGGTGCTCCTTAGAGAAGGTAAATAGAATGAGATCAAGGGTAAAGAAAGACTCTGTTGTGGGATACTTATTTAAAATATTACTTTTATTGATCTAATTATAATAATGAGGCATCATTAGGACATGATAAGGAATTTGTTTTGATCTGGAGCTTATTCTTGGCCTTTTATAATTTTCAGATTTTTTTTTAAGGAGTGTAATTCAGTGATAATTCTTTGTCATATGTGTACCAACAAAAAAAAAGAAACTACTGTAAAAAAATAGCGCATCACTCTGCAGCATCTGAGTGTGCTTCTTTTGCCAGTATTGCTACTGCAACTTTTTGCAAAAACAGTGTACAGCCCTCCTTGACTAAGACACCCACTTTGAGCATCTTTAGATCCTAAGGTTTTGCTTGTTGGGTCTTTAGATGCAACCATCGGTCGTACCATGGACTCTTGCACCAGCCTCATGCTAGGTGCAGGTGCTCTGTCAGAGCATGGCCTTCAATGTGAGCAATTATGCATCTGAGTTCACAACCACTACAGAGACATGCCCAAGTCAAGGAATGCCCAGCACAATTCAAACTAGGGGTGAGCGGGTTCGGATTTCTGAAATCCAAAACCCCCCGAGCCCCCCCGATCCGAGTCCGATCCGAGTCAGGCTCGACTTTTCCTGCCTGACTCGGATCTGAAATTGAGGCAAAACGTCACCATCCCGCCTTCCGCGTCTCGCAGGTTTTGGATTATATATAAGGTACCCGCGTCAGCGCCATTTTCTCACTCGGCTGTGGACAGTGAAGAGGGAGGGTGGGAGTTAGGGCTGGCTGGGATGTGTAGTGTAGTGTAGTGCAGTGTAGTGTTGTGCTGTGCTGCGCTGTGCTGCTGTTGTCCATAGGGGCTGTGTCCACTCCTCCAAAGTCAATAGGGGCTGGCTGTGTTGTGCTGCTGTTGTCCATAGGGGCTGTGTCCACTCCTCCAAAGTCCATAGGGGCTGGCTGTGTTGTGCTGTGCTGCTATTGTCCATAGGGGCTGTGTCCACTCCTCCAAAGTCCATAGGGGCTGGCTGGACTGTGTTGTGCAGTCAGTTGTCCATAGAGGCTGTGTCCACTCCAAAGTTCTGTGCAGTGTCCCAGTCCTAAAGGGGTGCTGTAGTGTTGTCCAGGGGGTGCTCTATCCATCAGGGGTGCTCCCCCCAAGTGCAAAAAAAATAAATATTTTTTTGTGTTGGTGAATTGTGTGCGCAGTAGCCGCACGTGCATCAACAAAGTAGCGCCAAGCGAGCGCATGTGTCATAAGTAAAGGTTGGCTTGACCGTTAAAGGGTGCTGTAACCCTCAAAGTGCACTCCAAAGCAAATAAAAAAATATTTTCTGTGTTTGTGAATTGTGTGCACTGTGGCTGCACGTGCATCAACAAAGGAGCAGCGCCAAGTGTGCGCCTGTGTCCCATAAGTAAAGGGCAGGCTGGCTTGACCATTAAAGGGTGCTGTAACCCCCAAAGTGCAATCCAAACCAAATAAAAAAAAATTTCTGTGTTTGTGACTTGTGTGCACTGTGGCTGCACGTGCATCAACAAAGGAGAAGCCAAGCGTGCACCTGTGTCCCATAAGTAAAGGGCCAGCTGGCTTGTCCATTAAAGGGTGCTGTAACCCCCAAATTGCACTCCAAAAAAAAAATAATATATATATATTTTTGTGTTTGTGAATTGTGTGCGCAGTAGCCGCACGTGCATCAACAAAGTAGCGCCAAGCGTGCGCCTGTGTCATAAGTAAAGGGTCGGCTGGCTTGACCGCTAAAGGGTGCTGTAACCCCCAAAGTGCACTCCAAACCAAATAAAAAAATATTTTCTGTGTTTGTGAATTGTGTGCACTGTGGCTGCACGTGCATCAACAAAGGAGCAGCGCCAAGCGTGCGCCTGTGTCCCATAAGTAAAGGGCCGGCTGGCTCATTTCTTAAAGGGTGTTGTAACCCACAAAGTGCACTAGTCTCCAACAAAAATAAAAAATTATTTTCTGTGTTTGTGTGCGCCTTAGCCGCACGTATATATCAATATAACATAAATGGAGGACCAAACTTTCTCCGATAAAAATAAAATAGGGAAAGATCAAGAACCACTTCCTCCTAGTGCTGTTGCTGCTGCTGGGAGTTGTTAATCATCCCAGAGAGGAAGTAGGAACACCACTACTTTTACTAAACAATTGACCCTCCAACAGTCCTTAGAGAGGAAGATGAAGTACGACAGCAGTCATCCTGAAGCAAAACGTATAACTGAGGCCTTGACTGCTATATTGGTGTTAGACGTGCGTCCGGTATACGCCATTAGTGCAGTGGGATTTAGACAATTGATGGAGGTAGTGTGTCCCCGGTTCGAAATCCCATCTAGATTCCACTTCACTAGGCAGGCGATACCGAGACTGTACAGAAACGTCAGAAAAAGTATCCTCAGTGTCCTGAAAAATGCGGTTGTACACAATGCCCACTTAACCACGGACATGTGGACAAGTGGAACAGGGCAGACTAAGGACTATATGACTGTGACAGCCAACTGGGTAAATGTATCACCTTATGCAGCAACAACAGCAGCGTCACCAGTAGCAGCATCTCAGAAACACCAGCTCGTTCCAAGGCAGGCTATGCTGTGTATCACCGGTTTCAGTAAGAGGCACACCGCCGACAACCTCTTAGAGAAACTGAGGGAAATCATCGCCCAGTGGCTTACCCCACTTAGACTCTCCTGGAGATTTGTGATATCTGACAACGCCACCAATATTGTGCGGGTATTACATCTGGGCAAATTCCAGCACGTCCCATGTTTTGCTCACACAATAAACTTGGTGGTGCAGAATTTTCTGAAAAGCGACAGGGGCGTGCAGGATACGCTTTTGTGGCACAAAAAATTTCTGGCCACTTTTGCCATTCAGCGACTGCGTGCGCCTGTGTCATATGTAAAGGGCCGGCTGGCTTGTCCGTTAAAGGGTGCTGTAACCCCCAAAGTGCACTCCAAACAAAAAAAAAAATAAAAAATTCTGTCTTTGTGAAATGTGTGGGCTGTAGCCACACCTGCATCCTCAAAGCAGCAGCGAAAAGCGTGCGTCTGTCTGTTAAAGGGTGGTGTAACCCTCAAAGTGCGCTCCACAAACAATAAAAAAATTCTTTTTTTTTTTTCTGTCTTTGTGAATTGTGTGGGCTGTAGCCACACCTGCATCCTCAAAGCAGCAGCGACAGGTGTGCGTCTGTCTGTTAAAGGATTACATCGGTGACAGCATCCAAGTAGGCATGTCAGACAGTCCGTACTTGTACTGGCAGGAAAAAGAGGCAATTTGGAGGCCCCTGTACAAACGTTTGTGTGGCAGACCCTGGCGCTGAAATGATTGGTTTGTTAAAGTGTGCATGTCCCTTTTATACAAGATAAGGGTGGGTGGTAGAGCCCAAGGACAATTCCATCTTTCACCTCTTTTTTTTTCTTTGCATTATGTACTGTTTGCGGCCTAGTTTTTCAAACTGCCATCCTGTCTGCCACTGCAGTGTCACTCCTAGATGGGCCACGTGTTTGTGCCGCCCCCTCGTGTCGCTTAACATAGTCATCCATCTACCTCGGTGCAACCTTTTGGACATAAAAACACTATTGTGAGGTGTGAGTTGTTCAGAATAGACTGGAAATTAGTGGAAACTAGGGTTTTTGAGGTTAATAATAGCATAGGAGCAGAAAATTCAACACATTCTGTGATTTTAGCTGTTTTTATGCTTTTTAAAAAAAATATACAGATCAAAAAAAAAAAAACCCAGAACCCAAAACACCGAAGGGTGGTTTTGGCAAAACCAATCCAGATCCAAAACACAAAGAAAGATCCAGATCCAAAACCAAAACACAAAACACGAAAAGTGGCCGATGCACACCCCTAATTCAAACACATTTCTGATACTGTGCATTTCAATCATAAATGTGCCTCTGTGTGTACACACTTGGGACTCATTGCATGACCTGGTGCTTCCCTTCCTACTATTGCTGCTGGCTCTGTGCTTTACATATAATCCTAATGCATACTTATCTGTGTTAATGTCAGTTTACCTCTGATAATGTACTTTTACCTTAGCTCTGTTTCTAAGTCTTATATCATCTAGCTCCAACCACTGTATATTTTATTATTTAATTTCTGCTCCCACCAAATCTCCACTTTTATTATACTCAATAATAAACTTTTGTTTTACATACACACTTTTCCCACACTGTACTCTTACATACATTTCTGGAAATCTGCACTCTTACATTCTTTCTTCATTCCTACTTTCAACTTTTTCTTCCCCTATTCACATTATCCTTACTATTACCATGTTTTCTTCAACTCCCACCTTCACTCAGTGTCTACCTAATCTCCAGTAGGTGTTCCTCAAGGTTCTGTTCTTGGACCTCTTCTATTCTCACTCTATACTTCCTCTCTAGGTGAACTTATCAGTTCTATTGACCTCCATTATCATCTCTATGCTGATGATACTCAAATATACATTTCCTCCCATGATCTCTCCCCCTCTCTTCTGACTCGTATCTCCAACTGTCTCTTTGCCAATTCTTCCTGGATGTCCCAGCGATTTCTTAAACTTAATATGTCTAAGACAGAGCTGATCATCTTCCCACCCTCCCACATAACCTCACTTCCCACTATTTCTTTATCAATTGATGGTACAACTATCTCATCTAGCCCCAAAGTGCGCTGTCTTGGAGTTATCCTGGACTCATCCCTCTCCTTCAAACCACATATCCAGAACCTTTCACAGTCCTGTCATTTCCATCTCAAAAATATTTCTAAGATCAGACCCTATCTCACCCAGGATGCTACAAAAACCCTTATACAGTCATTGGTCATCTCCAGATTGGACTACTGTAACCTCCTCATATCTGGCCTCCCCAAATCCCATCTCTCTCCTCTCCAGTCTATGCTTAATGCTGCTGCATGGCTTATCTTCCTATCCAAACGCTGTACATCTGCCTCCCCTCTCCTACAAGCCCTCCACTGGCTCCCCTTCCCTTTTAGAACCCAATTTAAGGTTCTCACGCTCACTTACAAAGCCCTCACCCAATCTTCCCCCATATACATCTCTGATCTCATCTCCCTTCACTCTCCTCTCCACTCTCTTCGTTCAACTAATGCACGCCGCCTTTCATGCCAGCTGATTACTTCCTCCCACTCCCGCCTCCAAGATTTTGCCCGCACTGCTCCCCACCTCTGGAACTCTCTCCCACTCCCCATCAGACTCTCCACCTCTTCACAATCCTTCAAACGAGCTCTCAAGACCCATTATTTCATCAAAGCCTTCCAGCTGTCATTCTAACTCCCTGATACATTCACCTTCCTCCCCATCTGTGTCATCCCTGTTTGTCTTCCCCTCCCCTTTTAGAATGTAAGCTCTTATGAGCAGGGCCCTCTAACCTCTTGTACTTCTCCCTACTTTAGTTTCATCTACTTCTTACTCACCACTAGGGCACCTAACACTTGGCTACTTATGCTCTGTTGCTTATCTGGGTGTTATGGTCACTAATGTAGCAATATATATTATCCATATCCTGGTCCTGCATTGTATTGTTCTGTAAGTCGCTTGTCTACAACTTGTTTATGTGCTTTGTAAGGCGCTGCGGAACATTTGTGGCGCCATATAAATAAATGATAATAATAATAATAATAATAATAATAATAATAATAATAATAATGACTTAGACGCATGCACAGTATCAAAAAATTGCTCAACTCGGCATTGTGTCCAGCTCAAAATTAGGCCTATCATGTGTACCATACATACAAGACCTGATGCTGTGTTGGACAGATCTCTTATCACGGGCACAAATAGAGATTTTTACCCTATAGAGCATGCGCAGAAGCTAGTTTATGCATTTTATGCATTTATGCAGTTTACCTATGATCAATTCTGAGTCAGCTGGATCTCTACCAGATCTCACTTTGGGCCTGATTCTGAGTCAGATGGACTTTTACCAGATCTCACTTTTTGCCTGGTTCTGAGTCAGATGGATCTCTACCAGATCTCACTTTGGGCCTGATTCTGAGTCAGATGGATCTCTACCAGATCTCACTTTGGGCCTGATTCTGAGTCAGATGGATCTCTACCAGATCTCACTTTGGACCTGATTCTGAGTCAGATGGATCTCTACCAGATCTCACTTTGGGCCTGTTTCAGAGTCAGATGGATCTCTACCAGATCTCACTTTGGGTCTGATCCTGAGTCAGATGGATCTCTACAAGATCTCATTTTGGGCCTGATTCTGAGTCAGATGGATCTCTAGCAGATCTCACTTTGGACCTGATGGGAGTAATGCAAAAAAGAGCAAGTAACTGTGCACCTGGACAAACCCTGCTGCAATGCAAGGGGTGTAAATACATTTATATTTTAATGCATGCAGACTGACTACATACAGTCAGGTCCATAAATATTGGGACATTGACAGAATTTTCAGATTTTGGCCTCTATTCACCACCACAATGGTTTTGAAATGAAACAAACACAATGTGCTGTAACTGTAGACTTTCAGATTTAATTTGAGGTTAATTACATCCAAATCGGGTGAACGGTGTAGGAATTACAACAGTTTCAATATGTGCCTCCCACTTTTTAAGGGGCCAAAAGTAATGGGACTATCAACTCAAAAGCTATTTCATGGACAGGTGTGGGCTATTCCCTCGTTATTTCATTATCAATTAAGCAGGTAAAAGGTCTGTAGTTGATTCTAGGTGTGACATTTGCATTTGGAATCAGTTGCTGTCAACTCTCAATATGAGATCCAAAGAGCTGTCACTATCAGTGAAGCAAGCCATCATTAGGCTGAAAAATCAAAACAAACCCATCAGAGAGATAGCAAAAACATTAGGTGTGGCCAAATCAACTGTTTGGAACATTCTTAAAAAGAAATAACACACCGGAGAGCTCAGCAACACCAAAAGATCCGGAAGACCACGGAAAACAACTGTAGTGGATGACAAAAGAATTATTTCCCTGGTGAAGAAAAACCCCTTCACAACAGTTGGCCAAATCAAGAACACTCTCCAGGAGGTAGATGTATATGTGTCAGGGTTAACAATCAAGAGAAGACTTCACAAAAGTGAATATAGAGGGTTCACCACAAGATGTAAACCATTGGTGAGACACAAAAACAGGAAGACCAGATTAGAGTTTGCCAAACAACATCAAAAAAGCCATTACAGTTCTGGAACAACATCCTATGGACAGATGAGACAGAGATCAACTTGTACCAGAGTGATGGGAAGAGAAGAGAAGGAAAGGAACTGCTCATGATCCAAAACATACCACCTCATCAGTGAAGCATGGTGGTGTTAGTGTCATGGCGTGGGCATGTATGGCAGCCAATGGAACTGGTTCCCTTGTATTTATTGATGATGTGACTGCTGACAAAAGCAGCAGAATGAATTCTGAAGTGTTTTTTGGGCAATATTATATGCTCATATTCAGTCAAATGCTTCAGAACTCATTGGACAGCGCTTCACAGTGCAGATTGACAATGACCCGAAGCATACTGCAAAAGCAACCAAAGAGTTTTTTAAGGCTAAAAAGTGGAATGTTACGCAATGGCCAAGTCAATCCCCTGACCTGAATCCGATTGAGCATGCATATCACTTGATGAAGACAAAACTGAAGGGAAAATGCCCCGAGAACAAGCAGGAACTGAAGATATTTGCAGTAGAGGCCTGGCAGAGCATCACCAGGGATGAAACCCAGCGTCTGGTGATGTCTATGCGTTCCAGACTTCAGGCTGTAATTGCCTGCAATGGATTTGCAACAAAGTATTAAAAAGTGAAAGTTAGATTTAGGATTGTTTAGTTTGTCCCATTACTTTTGGCCCCTTAAAAAGTGGGAGGCACATATAGAAACCGTTGTAATTCCTACACCGTTCACCTGATTTGGATGTAATTACCCTCAAATTAAATCTGAAAGTCTGCAGTTAAATCACATCTTGTTTGTTTCATTTCAAAGCCATTGTGGTGGTGAATAGAGGACAAAATATGAAAATTCTGTCAATGTCCCAATATTTATGGACCTGACTATATATCATATAAATGCTGGATAGCTTATTTTTATACTGTAATTTTGGTTTGGGTTTGGACACACCCCTCTTTCAAACTGAAATATTTCTGCATTTTAATTCTGCCCCACCTGCAGTGCAGCATGGTTTTGCCAAGGTGCAAAATTATTATTTCTTTTTTTTGCTTCACTTCCAACTAAGAATTAGGTCCTTTGCTTGAAATAGGTAGTAAAAGGATGGCATCTGGGCAGTGTCATTGGTTTGTAGCTCAGTGTGATTTTGAGATGTACATACTTACATACATACTAGACAGCCAAGCTTCCCACTGGAAGATACCCAGACCCCAGCATTAGCTGTACGTAATATCACAATAGCATAAGGAACTCGATCTGGCTTCAGCAGCTTCATGCAAACACAGTCACTTTGTTTCCAACTCAGAATCAGGCCCACAGTGTTTAAATGTAATTTCTTTTGTCATCGCACTCACCTTAATAGCCATTATAAAAGCGTTGGACAATCTTTTACTCAGACACACCATCTGAGAATGCGCCTACCCTATGGCAGGTGTATTTTTTCCTTTGGAACACAGCTTGCGGGGTCAGTGCAACTGCGTCGCTAACTGCAATATGCCTTTGACACAACCGCATCTGCCTTGCCACTCTCATTACTCCCTGAAACGCCCAACAAAGTTGCATATCTCTGCATGCAATTTCGATCTACATCTTAGGGCCTGATTCATTACGGATCACTTTTGCGATCGCAGCTGCGATTACACACACAGTTCTGCTGCGAAAATATGCTAAAGTTTGCAACTGCTCACCCAGCATAGAGACGCCCACTACCACTTTCTCTAATCCGTAAGACTTCGCAGTCTTGCGTATACATCGGTAACATTGAGTAACATCGGCCCCTCACGCAGAATTACAGCAATTCTGACCTGTCTCAGAAATTGCAAGTCTTGTCATACGCAGTTAGTACTCAAGCTGCGTATGCTGTCTCAGTGGCTAATTTATGCATGCCCAGGAAAGAGCATTCAAATGGACAGGCATGCCTGCGTTTCTCCAAACACTCTTCGGTCACCACCCCCAAATGCTGACGGCCTGTCAATTACTCTGCGATGGCTTTGTATCTGCATATGTGATCATAGCGCAATTGAAATGCTCAGCTGTCCATGCGCACTGCGGTGCATACTCATGCGCAGTATGCACCATCAGCCGATCTGCGTATGATGTTGCAATTGTGATCCATGATGAATCAGTCCCTTAGCGAGGTATCTATTAGCCCACATGTGCAGTGCGACTCGGCAGCTTGGGTGGACTGAAAACATCAGGCACTTGCATATGGCATCGACATTAAGAGCACCACTGAATCAGGCCCACTGTGTTTTCTCTTAATCATTAAACTATACTGTATGCATAAACAGTACAGTACATTTATCACTGTCAGGGGTGCACCTCCACATCTGATATATTTATTACCCACTAGCTTAAGTACCCGGCATTGCCCAGGTTTAAATCTTTAACTTATTAAGTTTAATTATGTGATATCATCCAAATCCATCCAGTTGAAGACCCAGAACAGACTCCCTGGGTCAAGGTTCTGCCCTGCGCACTCTGTCATCCAACTGGGATGACCACAACTCCAGGATGCATGCCAGAGCACTTGCAACCCCTCTGTGAAGTTTTCATCCAACTCCATCCAGTGGAACAGGCTCCCCAGGCAAAAAGTTCTGCCCAGAGTACACCAATGGGAGGTCTGACTGGGACCCTAACCCCCCTAAAACCTGGCCAAGATCCAACTGGACCACCTCATGTTGGTTTCATCCCAATTGGTGCAGGGGTGTATCTTCAAGTTATTAAGTTTTATTTGATGTTGTCCAAATCCATCTTGTTGAAGGCCCAGAAAAGGCTCCCTGAGTCAAAGTTATGCCTGGCGCACTCCACTGTGAGGACCTACCAGGACCCCAACCACTCCATTAGGCATCCCAGACCAATTGCCACCCTTCTGTGAAGTTGTCATCCAAATCCATCCAGTGGAAGGCCCAGAACAGGCAATCCAGGTCAAAGTTCTGCCCAGCATACACCAACGGTAGGTCCAACTGGGACCTCAACCCCCAGTATGTCTTCTGGGATCCAATGTTACCACTTTTGTCCAAATTCATAAAGTGGAAGGCTCAGTACAGGCTCCCTGGGTCTGAACAGGATCCCTGGGTCAAAGTTCTGCTCTGTGTACTCCGCTGTGAGGTCTTACCAGAACCTCAACCACTCCATTAGGCATCCCAGACATATTGCCACCCCTCTGTGAAGATTTCATCTAAATCCATCCAGTGGAAAGCCTAGAACAGGTTTCCCAGTTCAAAGTTCTGCTCAGCGTACACCAACGGGAGTTCCAACTGGAACCTCATCCTCTTAGTATGTCTTCTGGATCCAATATTAGCATTTTGTGAAGTTTTTATTCAAATCCATCCAGTGGAAGGCTCAGAACAGGCTCCCTGGGTCTAAATTCTGCCCAGCTTACACCGACGGGAGGTCCGACCCCCCTAAAACCTGGCCAGGATCCAACTGGACCACTTTGCTTTGGTTTCATTTCAATTGGTGCAGGGGTGTATGAATGCATAATCGGACAGACAAACAAACAAACAGGCCACTTAATTTTATATATAAAATTTCTCTGGGGAATATACTACTTTATGATGGATACAACTTTATAATTCATAAAATTTTCTCTGTGTCTAGTGGTTAGGATTCTCCCCTTTCCCCTTCCCTGTGGTTTGCTTAATTTATATAGTATAGCCAGAGAATAAACCCTACACTGTAGAAATCATTTAAAACCCTATTTTACCAATTTATCACTTACAAAACAGAGGGATCACATTGTCATCATTCCAAGTAGCATTCTGACACTTGCAAAAAAAAAATTCAGATGGAATGGCCTGCTGTATGGTGTAAGCAGACCTACGTACAACACATTGTGACCGGGTCACTCCCAGGCACTCCATAGAAAGCATTGTGCCACTCAGTGAAATTATTGCTATCTGACTGACCTATTGTTTGCTTTATTAATCTTCCATGTACTTTATATTTTTCATTTCTATTTTTTGTTTGTATTCCTTGCTTTATTTCTTTTTGATCTTGGCTCGTCTTTCCCTTGTTTTCTATCCCTCTTCTGTTTTCTGTTTTCTTTATTTTTGTTTATTACTGTATATATTGTTAATTGTTCTGTCAACATGCCTCAAAGTGGCTGTACCCCCCTGCATGCAACTAAGTAAGTGCGCAGCACCCCAAATCACAGCTTTCATGTCAGGCTTTTGCCTCTAGGGCCAGGCCAGGTGTACCAGTACCTCTGTTTCCCTTTTGCATCTCTTTGCACAACTCGAGGCAGCTGTGCAGTATCCCCACAGCTCCCGTGTCCTCTATCTCTATGGCCACACTGGTGCCAGAGCTGGTGATGGCCTCCTCAGCTCAAGACACACTGACACAGTTAACTGTTGTGTGGAGGTTGGTTTTGAGGGCCCTGGCTCATGCTACTGCAGTGATCACATCCCTCCACTCCCCCCCCTTCTGTGGCAGTGATGGAATGGTGATGAGGTTAGTGTATACCCCATCTGCCTCCACCACCTGAAGATTTGTAATTCATACAGGGCTTGTTGGGAGGGGGCTGAGGTTCTTGTTGCAGTAGCCTCAAGTGCAGCCCCCACTGCCACATCCATCATGACTTCTGGAACCCTCCCTCCCATTCCTATTTTCTTGTGTTGCTGTTTTTGCATGGTGTGGCGGAAAGAACAGTTGTTTTATAGTTGACTGTTTATATTTTGTAGCTGAGTGCACTCTCCTTTGTTCAATTAGAATTTGTTTAGAATGTATTCTCTCTCGAGCAGGGACCTCTTCCCTCATGTGCTTCTCTTTACATATTCTTCTACTCCTTACTCCCCATTAGGGCACCTAACATGTGACTGCCAACTCCCTGCTGCTCATTGTTAGTTCTTTAATTTCTATTGCAGCAATATATATAAGTCGTGTCCTTGCACTGTAATGTACTGTAAGTTACTTGTTTCTTGTTTACGTAATAGTTTTATGTACTATGTAAGGCGCTGCGGAACACTTGTGGCGCCATATAAATAAAGCATAAGGATAATAATAATAATAATAATAATAGTAATAATAATTATAGGCCGATTGGTTCCTACCAGGAAATAATACAGCCCGTCTGTGAACGCAAATGAGTGTTTTTGTATTCTTGGTATTGTTGTAGTCACCTGATCTTTGTTTTCCGCCACCATACTAACTTTAATTATATTAATTTAATTATATTTAACGATTAAGAATTTAAATTCAATTGGTTGATGTCAAAATAATTTTGACCTAAATTAATCCCAACTTCTGTTGTTTATGAATTTATTTAAAGTATTTAGAGTTGTGATAAATCTTAGAGGTAAACTGCAGATATTAGGAGTTTAATGGTTAAAGACTGGAAACAAAGTTGTACAATAAAAAACAATTCCTATAAGGCAATGTAGGGCTAGAGATTTGGGGTTCTATGTTCTAAGCCTTGGAGCGAGATAAAGTAGATGGATATAAAGTACCAACCAATAGTTCCTGTCACTTTACAGGCTGTGTTTGAAAAATGACAGGAGCTGATTGCTTGGTACTTTATCTCCATCCACTTTTTCTCTCTCAAAGGCTTAGTACATAGACCCCTTAGTATCATGGATCAATCTTCTCTTACTTGGACATTTTTGTGAAGGGTGATTGACCCATATTCTGTCTCCTTAATCATATTAAATGCATAGTAAGTTATCCCACTGGGATCTTTGTTGTGACAATCCAAAAAGTATGCTGATAGAATATGTTGCCTTGAGGCCTATATAAAAATATTATGAAAAATAATGGAAAGATACTTCTTTTGAGCATTTTGATTTATCTGTTAAATTATTTAAAAATCTGTATTGGATCATATAACCTACACTTTTAGTGTTACACAGAGCCGTAACTAGACTTTTTGGTGCCCTATGCCAGAAAGAGCATTTGGTTGCCCCCCACATTTTTCAAAGAGACATAATGCACCCTAAAAATTGCCATGGCTTAATGGGGAAGAGCCAGGGAAGAGATAGGAGAGGCAAGGAGATGCTGAGTATGAAATAAGAGGACGCTACAAGCAAGAATGATAATAAACAGAAATTTGACAGGCCCAAACAGCACCCCCTGACCTGTGGTGCCCTGTGCAATGGCAACGGCCGCACTACCCTAGCTACAGCCCTGGTGTTAGATATGGAAGAAAATTTAATTGGAAGCTTCTTATGCAGTGTTGTCTTCAATTTCATCTAGCAGAAATTGCAATCTTCATAGCTATGAAATCCCGCTGCGTTAGCCAATGTGACAGCTTAGTAGTAGCACTGGGGTCTGTAAGACATTGGGCAATTAATAAACCAAAATTAGGAGCTTTTCTAAATACTATGAGCTTCGTTGAAAGTTAGGCTCAAAACAAGTTAAAATGCTTCAATTTGTATCTGAACAAACCATATTGTAATGTAAGCGGTGCCAAAGCAATTTTTTTATTTTGCATTCGGGGTAAATTTGCTTGTACAGTAGCATAGAAATAGTAGGGAGATGTCAGATTAAAGAATTTATGAAACATAATAGTAAGAAATGTATATACTTAACTGAATATGGATGTGGTAAACAATATTTAGGCAGATCATTAAGTATGTTGAAAGAGAGAATAATGGAGCAGGAAGTTTGATGTGAATTAGCCAATAGCCAAAACAGAATTATAATGGTTTAATGGATTTTTCATCCCAGTGCATTACATACAGTTTTTTAATTTACGTGTTTTTTGTAGTAGATGAGGTTATACAATATATTAGACCAGTGGTTCCCAAACTCGGTCCTCAGGTCCCCACAAATGTCACGTTTTCCTGGTTACCCAGCAGGTGTACAGGTGTAGTCATTACTCACTGACACATTTTAAAATATCCACAAGTGGAGCTAATTATATCACTTGTGATTCTGTGAGAAGAACTGGAAAACATGCACTGTTTGGGGTCCTGAGGACAGAGTTTGAGAACCTGTGTATTAGACCATTCACAGGTTGGAAGCCAGAAGTTGTGTTGCTATACAGTATATTGCAACATTTGTTACAGAGTAGTGATGTTTGTGTAAAGAATCTGTTATTGAAGAATAGATGTGAACTTTTTTCCCAGTTGTATAAATGTTCCCAACAGACATTGTATTCATTAGTTGGGTGGGTAAGTCAATTGATACTACCACATTTTATTTCTTACTGAGAGTCGGTATATTAGAAAGCACAGATAAAAAATTAAGCATCATTTTATTTTATTGACTATTTTTGCATGAATTGTCTGAACAATTCACTTCCATGTAGCTATGTTGTTTAGAATCCGGGTATAGGGTTGGTGAGAATGCAGTGTTATCTTGGTAATCTTGCATCATTAATGTAATGAGGAGAATGGTGCTCACATTTGTTTACCTTACCATGGTCGATACGGTAAGCAGATAGTAGAGGGATGTAATGAGAGCTGCATCTTATGATTTTACCATTTGATTTTTAATATTTATTGATGTGTTGTTCACTAAAATAGAACATTTGTTTTTTGAATGTTTTAATTATAATATACAGTAATATAACTGTTGCTGATACCACATCATATTAGAAAGAGGGAGTTTAAAAGATTTTTTTTTTTTAACTTCAGTCTCCATCTTGATAAAGACTTGTCAGTTGAAAAATGTTGGTAGATATCTATTAGCTGTAGTCACCTGACCCCACCACTGACTTATTGCATGCAGCTACCGAGGACTAATCCTGGGAGAAAAATCATCATACCCTTCATTGTCTCAAGCATAAATTACATCTAAGATTGGGTAGGAGACTTGCTACAGGACACCCACATGGGGAATATTTAATTTTTTGAGCAGTGCACATGCTTATTTTGTGAGTGTATATATTGTATTTTTATAACTGTTGTATTAAAGGTAATGTATTTGGGGATTTCTTGTTCTCTTCAGTTTTAGATGAGATCACATATTGGAAACAAGATTGCATAGGTATCATGGTTATAGAGTTCACACTACTCTTCAGTAATGGAACATCCTAAAGATAGTTTTAAAAGTAGATTGTCAATTGACCCTGTCACATTTGTCTTTTGGATGCTATTTGGGGTTCATGTGGACACACAATTTTTGCATGTTGTGTGGGGTTTTGTTAGATGGTTTTTTTTACTTCATCTTGGTGGTTGAATTTGTTTACTACCTGACATATTATTCTAGACATACAGTATTTTCCTTTTATTCATCTTGAAAATACTTAAAATTGGCCACTAAATTAGATATAGTACTCCATCTTTGATTACTAATACCCCTTTTACACCGGAGCTAAAACCCGGGTTATTGCAGGGTTAACCCGGGCAGCTCCCTGGTGTAAAAGGGGAAAGGGTTGGATCGCCAGTTCGAGTGACCCGGCAATCCAACCCAGGTAAATAGCAGGGTTTAACACAGGCGTAGCCCGTGAAACCCTGCTGTGAGAACAGTGCACTCCGGGTCACGATGACCTGGAGTGCGCTGCAAGCCGGCAGATTGGTCCGGCTTCAGTGGCGCTTGGAGATGACGTCATCTCCAAGCGTCCAATTTCATGCCGGGAAAGCCGGGTCTATGCAGACCCGACTCCGGTGTGAGCGGCGCCAACTCTGGAATATCCCGAGTTGGCGCCGGCTAAATTCCGGGTCTGATCCGCATAGGAACTCTGTTCCAACTCCGGGTCAGACCCGGAATTTTGGTGGAAAAGGGGTATAAGAGACCTTTTGGATAGTTACATATGTATATGCTAGATGCACTACATATATCACTTATAGGGAGAGATGTATCAAGCCTTGGAGAGATATACAGTGGAGAAGTTGCCAAAGCAATCAATCAGCTTCTATCTGTCATTTCTCTAGCACTGTCTTTGAAATGACTGGTAGACTAGAAGCTGATTGATTGCTTTGGACACCTACTCTGTTTTATCTCTCTCCAAGGCTTGATACATTTCCCCCATAGAGTTCTAGGATTTATTTTATATAATTTTATTGAACTTTCATTGTCCATTATATTAGTGTTTTGATTGATCGTCATGATACATTCAACATTTACAACAGCTGTCTAATTATATAAAACTATAACAATCTATGTTAAGGCATTATAAAGAATGTAATAAATACAGTATAATGTGACAAATTCAGATAAAATAACATTGTTGATTGATATCTTCCGGAGCACCAGATTTGTCAGAAAGGGTTAGATACATGTCAAATAAATGTATCCCCAGAATTTTCTATAAGAATATTCATGTAACGGAGCAAATCTGTTAGCTACAGTATTGTGGATCCTAAGATTTGTAAGTAAAATTAACATTCAAATGTACATTTAAAATGAAAAGAAATGAAGTGTCAAATTAAGTTCAAAGTTATTATTATTAATTATAAATACCATTTGCATTTCCAACAATAAACCTGCATAAGTAGGGACAAAATGTACAACTTGACAATCATGTTTTTTGATAATCAGATATAGTGATGGTAAATCTAGGTTGGCTAGGACATTTTTTTTACAAAAGATTGCAATGTTGAAGGAACTGATTAATGTATTGGGACTGTCTTGAAGTTAATGAACCAATTACTGATCTAATGTGCTCACCCAGGGGTTGTCTGGATTTTTATAAGTAATAAAAACTTAATCTGTATTCATGTTCATTTAGAGCGTTCTGGCCTAATTCATAGGAGGACACTGCCGCATCCACTTTTGCATTGGTTGCCAGATTGCAGCTGTGATAATATGCATAAGCTGGTATCAGCCTTCCCCTGGTGTAAGTAGCCTGAATCTGAATGAGCAAGCCCTGAAACAGCCACTTTCAGTATCTGTGCATACTGTCAGGGGTGTCGAGAGGGGGAGGAGTGGGTACAATTTACCCGGGCCAGGGCATGCTAGGGGGGCCCGGAGCACACCAGTACCCAGCCGTCTAACGTTTTTAAAAAATTAATTTTTAATTAATTTAAAATTGTTTCTTATAATTATCAACTATACCACCGCAGGCACGGGTAGGAGGAGTTGGGAGTTATCCGGTATGTTAATGTTCTTTGCTCCCTCACAGTGACCACACACACAGCAGCCGCGGAGCCTCTGACCTCGCGAGATTATGACATCATCATCTCACGAGTATCTCAACTGCCCGCAGCTTCAACTTACCTCGGGGTCCCAGCAGAGGGATCCAGAGCTGCCCACCCCATCTCCTGCCACATGATGATGCTGATATGGAGGCAGAGCTGCAGCATGAATGACTCGCTCCGCCCTCACTGCAGTTCTAGGGGCAGCAGTGCAGCATACATCGCAAATTTCTGAGCAGAGTGCGGGTCTGAGGTAGGGCCCCTGGCCTCATCCCTGGGTACCTCTCATCACACCCAGAGTCCCAGACAGTAGACATAGGAGATCTCTAGCACTATACATACAGATTAAGTCAGTGCCATCACTGCACTAATACTGTATGTGCTAGTTAATATACTGTGAGGACAGGTGTGTTTGTCCCATCTACAGACAACATCTCACCCCCCCATGCCCAAAAAGAGCCCCCAGACATACCCCTTCCTTGCCTCCATACACCTCCCCACCCACCTATGTTTCCAGATACTCTGCTTCCAAACACCCCCTTTCCTCTGTTCAGAACACCCCTCCCCCATGTGCCAGTACCAGCACAGATGATAATCCTTCCTGTTATCAGACATAACCCCTCTCTGCTGCCAGACACTCCCCTTATTGCTGATACCCATACTGCCATTCCACCCTCCATTCTTCCAGACTCTCCTCCAGTACTGCCATACCACCCTCCATCCTTACAGACTCTCCTTCCATACTGCCATACTTCTCCCCCTAACTGCCAGAACCCCCACCATTCTGCCATACACCCTACACATACTGCCATACTCTGTCCTCCCCATCATACCTTATAATAAAGATAGTATTCAACTAGATAGCCCTGATTTATGCATGCCATTACTGGTGTATTTTTTTTGTAAGGATATGCAAACATTCAAAGGTAGTATTACACTTTTTGGTATGTAAGTAGAGAAGGGATTGCATTTGCAATTCCTACACTGCTAGTTTTGGAGTTAATCGCACTACTGGCCATGAGCAGTCTTTTGACCATGCATGCGCAATTACAGAGAGCAGTCTCGGTACTTCTGGGAAAATGTAGCCTATGGGCTGTAATGGGCTAACGCCATTAACTACTGGCATCACATTCTGAAGCTTGGTAAATTCGGATAAAAAGCAGCCTTCATGAAAACCTTAGGGGCTACTTTTGCAAGCAACAACAGGAGACTGCAGCAGTCATATCTGCTGTGGTCCTTGCCTCAAATATATATACAGAGTTCCAATACGGTGCTATCAATATGTATTATACAAAAGGAAAGTCTCTTACATCTATATTAGTCCCAATTGGGCAAGATGTCCAAATGATACAAGTAATTTGTTTCCAGAATATGTTCTGTTTCACTCTTGTTCATCTATCTTTGCTTTCAAAAACAAGGCTCTCAAAAATAGAGAAGAGGACAAGAAAATAGTGCAGTACATCAATTTATTACAATATTGCACTCACATTTCAAATAAAACAACAAGCATATAGCATTGGCAATATGATGCACATTTGGGGTCAGTTATGTTAGGGATGCCGGTAAGTCTTTGATGGGAAAAGGCAAGTGGTTGAGAGTTCCAGATACCAGCTACCACCTCACAAGGTCCACGGTACCTCAAATCACAAAATTCCCGGATCAGGTCCCACTTGATTAACGCATTTCGGATTTAATAATCCTTCATCAAAAGCATAGTGGGAGGTTCTCCTGGTCTGTTTAATATACTGATTAACTCACAAATGTCACTTCCGGTGTGTGGATTCCCGCCGTTTCTGGAAATCACTACTGCTGGAAGTGACTTGTGAGCGCTACTCATCACTTCTTTAATGTTCAATTGTGTTCCTTTCACCAGAAGTCATCATTGGTAAGCATCCTCCATAACTCAGTCTCTTACTTCCGATTTTTTCACTGGAAGTGGTAAACATTTTTCTCCGGGATATTTACCCTTGTGTTCCACAACAGTGAACATTAGGAAGTATTCATCCCATCATCATCTGGGGTCACAATGTCAATAAGGTGGGGTGCCAAGAGTTCATTAAAAAAATAACAAATAAATAAATGTTATCATTAAAAAATAAATAAATTAATTTAGCATTATAAGGAATATGGCAAAATTAGATACATCATATACGCAAAATTCATAACATTATTAAAGAATCAAGCAAAATAGATATTTCATAAATCTAAAAGGAGATATTTCACATATATATAAGTAAAATATATAAAAAATATTTATAAAATTCACATAAAATATCATAAACTCAATAAAAAAATGTTAAAAATGAAAATTAGTCTAAAGATGAAAATGATTCCATGATACTATAAAAACCCCTTCAGCTCAAACCCCCCATTCAACCCTTTGGGGACCAATGTTTGGAGCTTATGAATCCATTTAATTTCAGTTTTGGATAACCTCAATTCCAAATCTTTTGATCTCCATGTTGGATTAACTTGTTGTATTCCCCGAAAAGATTTTAGGTGACCGGTATTTGATACGTGTATAGTTTTGAAGTGTGCAGACACTGTGTGTGTCTCAAGTTCTTTCCTAATATTATAAATGTGTTCTGCAATTCTTAATTTCAAATTGTGAGTGGTTTTGCCAATGTAAGCCAAACCACATTGGCATTCTAAAACATAAATCAAATTTTTCGAGTAGCATGTTATAAATTCTCTTATAGGATATTTGACACCTTTAACCAAGAAATCTTTGATTCTTGAGGGGCCTTTCACAGTTTTGCACATAACACATATACCGCACCTATGGAAGCCCATATTCCTCTCACTTGCTCTCTTATTTACCTCAATAGAGTATCTTTCAAAGACTGGGCTTTTCTATAAATAAATATAGGTATATCAGGAATCGTATCTCCAATTACAGGATCTTGTTTTTAAATCTTCCAATTTTTCTTAAAAACGGCCTCAATCTCTTTATGTTGGGAATTAAAATTGCTTAAAAATGACCATTCAAATTGGTTATGTTTTTAACGCCTTCTTTAGTAGTTTTTTTGCTTTTTAAAAGGTCAGGACAAGCTTTTAGAACCTTCTCTTTACTATAACCTTTACTAACAAAACGCTCGGTCATTTCTTTCTTCCATTTGTACATCACATACTGCTTTCTCTGAGCAGTTACATTTTAATCTCAGAAACTGGCTGAAGGGTACACCATCCAGCCAGTTTCTATGGTGTTGACTATATCTCATAATAAAACTATTTGAATCTGTCTTTTTCCTATGAGTTTTCAGTTTGTACAGCTCCTTCCTTAATATATATATATTTAGATCCAAAAATATGATCTCTGTTTTACTGGTAGAGAAAGTTAATTTTATATTAAAATCATTTGTATTTAATGACTGGCAAAATAAAAGAAATTCTTCTTTGTTCCCTCCCATATGAATAAAACATCATCAATAAAATGTTGCCAGGACACCAGACTTGTCCTCAGCTGATCTCCATGCCAAATCACCTGGTCCTCCCAGTACGCCATAAAGAGATTGGCATAGCTGGGGACAAACCTGGTGCCCATGGCTGTCCCAACTTGCTGAAGATAAAAAGATCCATTAAAATAAAATAATTGCTAATTTAAATGAATTTGATGCTTTCTAAAATAAATTCCCTAGTTTCACAACTAAGGTCTCATGACTCTAAAAACTAGGACACGGCTCTAAGACCTTTTTCAGCCTCTATAAATGTATAAAGAATGGAGACATCTGCACTAATCATCGTATAGTTCTCTTCCAAACAAGTTCCATTCAGCTTGTTGAGTACATCACTAGTATCTTTAAGAATTGATTTAGTCTTTCTAATTAATGGTCAAAGATATGAATCAATAACTGCCGAGAGGTTCGAAGTTATACTATTCCTACCAGAAATGATCAGTTTCCCTGGTGGGTGGAAGGGTTCTTATGGATTTTTGGAAGGGTGTGCATGGTGGGGATCGATGGATATTTTAGATTGATAAAATCATATTCCGATTTACTCAATATCCCTTTTTCTAATGCTTTTACAGTTAGTGTTAGAAGTTCTTTTGTAATTCTGGATGTGGGATCACTTTTTAATTTTTTTATAAGTTTCACCACTATTTAACTGACCATTGATCTCATATCACATACTTGTCTTTATCCATAAGGACCACCACTCCACCCTTATCAGCTGGTTTGATTACCAACTCATCATCTTTTTTGCAAAGCTTGAAGGACTGAGAACTCATTTTTTGTTAGATTATACTTTTTATTGATTAACTTCTTAGTTACTATCTTTTCTGTTTCATTATTCACTATTTTCCTCAGTCTATGAAACTCCCCTTTTGATGTGCAGGGGGTGGTCCTTGCCTGTATACATTCGGGGGATACTTATTATTTGCGGGTATGCCCCCCACCATGCTATGGCCAAACCCTCTCCAGGGATGCCCCATGTAGTTGCTGCACTGTGGGCCCAAGATTTCTCTTGGCAGCCCTGCACACTGTAACATCTTTGGTAATTCTTGACACACCACCATTGGTGCACCATCGACACTTGCACCATCATTACGGCAGTTTCTTTGTCTGGGCATGGCCTCTGTGGCTGCAGCTCTGTGTCTAAGCTGAGAATGCAGCCACTTTCACTGACTCGCCCGTGGCACTGCTATACCATGTCCCAGGTACAGACTATTTTTGTGCTCATTTCAGGTCACCTCCCAGGCACACTCTGGGTTTCTGATATTATCTGACATGATCGCAATAGTGTTTGTAACAGATGCATCAATGGGGTTTTCTGAACATTTTGCACATAAACAGTTGCAAATAATCACTGAACTACGTTAACATCGGCTCTATGTCTGAGCTGCATACACCCATTGCCTGCATCTTGTAATTGTTACAAGCTGGCTGGAGGGTGTGGGGCTAATTGGCCCAATGTGAGCACCTGTTCCCTGGCTCATGGAGAGATGTGATTGGATGACTGGTGACAACTTGTTTGAATTATTCCAACTGATTGGCAGAGCCCGAATCCATTTGGATTCAAGCCCACCAGACTTGGAATACGGTAGGAAGGGCAAATCCCATCACCAGGTAGCCCCTCTACACTTGCAAAGACTTTGTTTTTTAGTTGGTATCTTGAGATATGCACTGACTACAGTACCTTCATCTTGTCCAATATCAGTCCCTGAAGAAACCAAATGGCATTTGTTTTGCAGTTGGACATTTTCTTTGCCTTTAGTAGTACAACCTGACATATTAACAGGCATAGCTGCTTCAGAACAAGTAGGTGGACTTTTTTCAGGAGTTAAAGCTATTTTCACCTTCTCGCCTTTTTTTAATCAATCAATAAATTTTTATTGTCATTACGAAAACATAAACAAATGCTATAAAACTGATTCTTACAAGACTTCCAGGTATAAAATATATAGAAAGAACAAACTAAAACAATATATTACAAATTAATGTAGCATTCACTAGAGGGCAGTAAGGAAAATAAGGAATGACATGGATGTCTAGAATCAGCGTGATTTTAGTCACTTTCAATAAACTCCTCGTAACATTAATATTCTCCACATGGGACAAAGTTCAACCATTAGTTCTCTCTGCTGCTTTAACCGCCCATTCTATAGGTGTCATCAGAGCCATAACTAGACTTTTTGGTGCCCTGTGCCAGAGAGAACATTGGTGCCCCTCTCTCCTATTTTTCAAATGGGGACATAAGATGAACATCTGAAAAAGAGCCATGGCCTCATGGGGAAGGGCCAGGGAAGAGATAAGGGAGGCCAGGAGATGCTGGGGATAAAAGAAGAGGAAACTACAGGTGAGAATGATAATAAACAGAAAATTGACTGGCCCAAACACCGACCCCTGCTCTGCGGTGCTCTGTGCCATGGCACAGGTCGCACCACCCTAGTTATGGCCCTGGGTGTCATATCTGATATTAAACTGCTATGTGTTTGTGCCACTGCTCTAGACAGCCAGCTCCCTGCAGCATTTGGACAATATTGATAAAAAATTTAAATATTGAACGTTTCCAGGTGTGTATTTATAAAATTGTCAGTAAATGACTATAAATGTACACTAATGATATTAATAGTAATGTAGGAACTAAAAAAAACCTACTGTACAGATTACATGATTTTCCTGTTTTTGGAAATTTGTAATGAATTCTAAAACTAATCCCAAAACCAAAACCCAAACAGAATTTTGGGCAACACCACGACTAAAGCCTATAAACAGAAATGGTTTCAGAGCCAAAACCAAATATGTGAGTTAGAGCACATTTCTAATACACAGTATAAATAAAAATATAACTGGATGGATTTATTTTACAAAATACACCGGAGGCCTTTTTGACAGCAAGATTCCCCTATTTATTTATATTTACATCATGTAACAACCTATGCCTTTTTAACGTTTCTTTAAATCTTTGTTTCTATGGCAAATACTTATTTTTATGTCTAGCTACTACAGTATATTAAGGACTGGGCAATGTGAGTGTCAATTACTTCTGTTTTCCAATAGTGTTTATTTGCTACATTAAATGTTGCCATGTTAGTTATTATCATACAGGCAATTCAAGCATCACCACTAGTTTGTACGCTTTGATAACCTGGATTTAGCAAAGTACTAATGCACCAGATTCAAATTGCTATGCATTAATTAATTATTTTTTATTGAACTGTGCCCACTTAATACACGAATTGCCAGGGAACAAACAAATCCTATTACCATAAAGAGAGCACTGAGAAGCACAACATTTTCCTTTGCAGTGCACTTGTGTACAAGTATTATATTGTTTCAATTCATGAAGAACATTATCTTTATTTCATTTTATTAAAGTCCACCCATTTAGTATCTATTAATTCTGTTAAACCAGCAAACTATGGTAGAGATGTATCAAAATGGAGAGAGAGATAGATAAAGTACCTAACTATCAGTATCTAACTGTCACAGTACCGACATCTCATCTGCCAGAGTGGGGGAGTGAAAACTCCCCCTTCCAGTGATGGTTAGGTCTAAATTGAATTGAGCTGAAGGACGTCTGATGTCACAACCATGTGTCCCGCGATGGTGATGGAAATTTCAGAATATGGGACCCAAAGTTCACCCATCACAGGTTACTATTCCCAATAGATGTCCAAGTGGATAGTAAAAGTGCTAGCCCACCAGCCTTGCCCCTCCCCCTTTAAATGCGGGTCACATGTTTGTGACATCAGAGGTCCTTCAGCCAACTTTGTTTTAGCATTATTCCTTCAGCGTTCCCTGTCAGAGCCCACAGCGCATCAGCCTAGTGACTTACCTCCCAGCTGGCTCCACTGGGCATGCACGAGATCTCGCAAGCAGGAATTAAAGTGGACAGTAACAGGGTGGAACTGAGTTCCGTCACCTCTAATGGTAGGTGGAACTAGTGGAGCTAGTTCCACCTCCACCAAGTCACTGCACAGAAGTCCCACAGTCAGAGAGCCACTCACTGTCTGCTTAGGGAAGCTCAATTTCTTCAGAGAAACCAACATATAGGTAAGGAAAGAACCAAGCAAAGGCAATGCATTGGGGTTGCAAAAAAACATTGGGCATCCAAGTGACATAGACTAATTTGTGGGGACCCCATAAAAAACGCAGAGGCACGGCAGAAAAATAACACTGATGATATAGAAATAATTTTTTTCTTTTTAAGTGATCTAAAATTGTAGTCTCAGCTGATGGCAGGAGTGCTAAAAAAGCATCTAACATGTATTTCACACTGCCATAGCCCCCAAAGCTTCTGGGGGCCTAGGTGGCCCCCAGCCAGTTTCTTTGCCATTTCCTATACACAACAGTGTGTTTGTGTAAAGAACAGTTTTCACACTTGTTTTGGCCTGTAAGACAAGCGTGGCGGGGGGTGGGGAGTAGGTGGCGGTTAGAGATGAGTTACACGCAGGGGCGCCAAGAGGGGGAGCGGGTACAGATTACCCGGGCCCGGCAGGGGCCCGGGACCACCGCCGCCCCCCCCTCCCTCACAGCAGCCCAGCACACAGCGTGTGCTGAGCTGCAGTTGGAGACTGCTCGTGGCTGCTGAGCAGAAGCCACAGCAGTCTCCTATGCCTGTGCGAGGGAGCGGTCACACTGATCGCGCCCCCCCTGGCTTTGCGCCGGACTGAGGGGGCTGCAAATCTTTTTTATTTATTTTTTTTTTGGCAAGGGTGCGTGGCCAAGCCTCCCGCTATTAGGCCACGCCCCCTATTACCGGTGCCCGCCTTGGCTCTTGGCGGCCCTGGTTGCACCACCTCTCCAGGATCACTTTAAGCCCTGCTCGCAAGCATCGCGGGATCTCATGTGCAGTCCTAAGCCCGGCAGCCTCCGCAGCCAGGGACAGTGCTGTCCCTGCTGTGGTAATATGGCAACAACAGCTGCCGAAATCAATAGCTGCAGCTGCTGGAACGGTCAGTGCAACTGACCATTCATACATTGGGTGGCACAACTTGGAGACAGCAGCGCCGATAATTACAGGGGCGCATAGCGTTCCTGTCATTTTCCACCCAACCCCACATTAATACATGAGGAGAAGCGGTATCAGTGCACATAACATGTGCTGATACCACTAAACCCCTATATTACCGGGTGATGCATCTCTTTCTCTGTTTGAAAAATGACAGTTAGGAGCTGATATCTTTCTTTGGGATCTTTTTACTAAGCAGTATTAGGAGACAGATTGAAATGTGATAAGGTGCCAGCCAATCAGCTCCTAACTGCCATCTCACATGCTGTGTTTGAAAAATGACAGTTGGGACTGATTGGCTGGCACCTTATCACTTTTCACTCTATCTCCTAACACTGCTTAGTAAATAGACCCCTTTATCTCTCTCCAAGGTTTGATACATCACCTCTTATTATTTTGATTGTGAAATATACAGGGACAAATGTGGTGAATAAGAATTTCCCTCTTAGTAACTCTAAATAAAGGCTTTAATTGAAGAAAATATTTTAATCCTGAGCCACATAATGCATCTTCAAACATACTAGAAGGAAGGTATCTGCTATGATGAGACAGACAATATAAATTCATACTTAGTAAGAATATGAAGTATTCTACCTGTCTCTAACTAGTGCCCCCTCTTGTATAGCTGTGCTTGTTAGCTGTTTCCTGTTGGACATAGCCATAGCAACTGACTCTGGGGCCTAGTTATTATAAAATGCAGCCTGCCCACAAAAATTAAGATTCTCTATTGCCGTATGTCACGGCAATAAGGATTTTTTTCAGTAGAATGTATTAAGGTACAGTTACTGGGACATAGGCTACAAAACACAATCACTTCTTGGTTCCGCCCAGGCACAGATATTGCACATGTGTAGATGTCTGTTTGCACATGTGTAGGTAGAGATTACTGGAGAGAAATTTATCAAAATGTAGTCTTTAAATATGTCAATAAATATGCCCTTCTTTCCCTGGTATCTCTATATTCATAAGTGGTAAGTATCTACACATCTCATTTCCCCTTTGGTTAATGCCCTAAAAGGCACTCATGTATAACATCAAAACACGTTTTACTGTTGCAGCTTTCTCACCTTGAAAAATCAATTGTCTTGTAACATTGCCACTGCTAATATAGTAATTAGGGATGTGCAGACTATTTTGCTGGATTTGGATTTGGCTCTGATTCGTCATCTGGATCTGGATTTGGATTTGGCAAGCCTGCCGTGACTGGCTTTGGATTTGGATTTTTTACAAAAATCTACCAAAATACCTAAAATCACATAATTTGGGATTTTTTTGTCCCTAGAGTATTATTAACCTCTATAACATTAATTTCCAGTCATTTACAGTCAATCTAGACCACCTCACAGCTTATAATATTGTTTTCACCATTATTGGCCAAAGGTTGCAGTGAGCGACAGAGCAGCGGCACAGCAGCACAGACACCACATTTAAAGCACATCTATTAAACATTGACACGCAGTGCCAGAAATGAAAGGAAGTGCAAGATGGAATTGTCCTTGGGATGTGGGATATGGCCAGCAAAGTCACAGTAAATGTATACACAGTGAGCTACGGCCTAAGGAGTCACAGTGCTCGTATACACAGAGGGGTACTGTCCAAGGAGTCACGGTGCTTGTTTACACAGAGGGCTAAGGCGCTAGGAGTCACAGTGCTTGTATACACAGAGGGCTAAGGCCCAAGAAGTCACAGTGCTTTTATACACAGAGGGCTACTACCCAAGGAGTCACAGTGCTTTTAATTGATACACAGAGGGCTACTGCCCAAGTACTCACGATGCTTGTGTACACAGATGGCTAAGGCCCAAGAAGTCATGGTGCTTTGATACACAGAGGGCTAAGGCCCAATGAGTCACAGTGCTTGTATACACAGAGGGCTTAGGCCCAATAAGTCATGGCGCTTTTATACACAGAGGGCTATGGCCCAAGGAGTTGCGGTGCTTTTTATACACAGAGGGCTAAGGCCCAATGAGTCATGGTGCTTTTATACACAGAGGGCTAAGGCCCAAGGAGTCATGGTGCCTGTATACATTCACAGTGAGGTACAGCACCAAAAAAATAAGTTTTTCTTTTGTGTTTTTGTATACACAGAGAGCAACTGCACAAGGAGTCATGGTGCTTGTATACACAGAGGGCTAAGGCCCAATAAGTCACAGTGCTTTATACACAGAGGGCTACAGCACAAGGAGTCACGGTGCTTGTGTACACAGACGGGCAAAGGCCAAGAAGTCACAGTGCTTTAATACACAGAGGGCTACTGCCCAAGGAGTCACAGTGCTTTTATATACAGAGGGCTAAGGCTCAAGAAGTCATGGTGCTTTTATACACAGAGGGCTAAGGCCCATGGACTGATGGCACTTTTATACACAGAGGGCTACTGCCCAAGTAGTTACAGTGCATTTATACACAGAGGGCTACTGCTCAAGTACTCACGGTGCTTGTATACACAGAGGGCTAAGGCCCAAGAAGTCATGGTGCTTTTATACACAGAGGGCTAAGGCCCAAGGAGTCACAGTGCTTTAATACACAGAGGGCTAAGGCCCAAGGAGTCACAGTGCTTTTTATACACAGAGGGCTATGGCCCAAGGAGTCATGGTGCTTTTTATACACAGAGGGCTAAGGCCCAATGAGTCATGGTGCTTTTATACACAGAGGGCTAAGGCCCAAGGAGTCATGGTGCCTGTATACATTCACAGTGAGATACAGCACCAAAAAAATAAGTTTTTGTTTTGTGTTTTTTAACTTTTAACTTTCTTGAAAGCTTTGTTTATTTTTTAAAGCTTTTTTTTGTACACACAGCCACTTGTTAGTCTTGACACTTTAATCAGCAGAGTATAGCGCAGCATACATCAGTGTGCAGTGTGCCCCCTATACACAGTCACTTTGCCAGCTCAGCCACTTGTAAGTTTGGACACAGTCAATTTAATCAGCAGAGTATAGCACAGCATACATCCCATTTCATTTCATCCCTCAGGTATGTGACTGTCTCATCTTGCTTATTGGACCGATATTCTGCATAGAACCTCATGCTTGCAATCGTGTGTGGATTCAAATGTATGTGACTGTCTCATCTTGCTTATTGCACCGATATTCTGCATAGAACCTCATGCTTGCAATCGTGTGTGGATTCAAATGTATGTGACTGTCTCATCTTGCTTATTGCACCGATATTCTGCATAGAACCTCATGCTTGCAATCGTGTGTGGATTCAAATGTATGTGACTGTCTCATCTTGCTTATTGGACCGATATTCTGCATAGAACCTCATGCTTGCAATCGTGTGTGGATTCAAATGTATGTGACTGTCTCATCTTGCTTATTGGACCGATATTCTGCATAGAACCTCATGCTTGCAATCGTGTGTGGATTCAAATGTATGTGACTGTCTCATCTTGCTTATTGGACCGATATTCTGCATAGAACCTCATGCTTGCAATCGTGTGTGGATTCAAATGTATGTGACTGTCTCATCTTGCTTATTGGACCGATATTCTGCATAGAACCTCATGCTTGCAATCGTGTGTGGATTCAAATGTATGTGACTGTATCTCTTGCATAGTTTTTTTTTTTTCTCTTCCTGTATAGTCTGTATTGGTCAGTGAAGCATAGTTTATGGTATATATCTGGCCTGGTTTTTGCTCCAACTCAGAGCAAGTTATCTCCTTTGATCAGCAAGCCAATTGAGTCAGTTGTAGCCTGTCTTAATCAAGGGTTACCACTCCTTATATTCAGTCTAGGGGCAGCTGGGGCTGTTTGCAGCTGGGGTTAAAAACACCAAGTGTTAAATGCACAAAGTGTGATTACATAACAGTTAATCAAACAGTTGAACAAACATTGACCAACATCTTAGGTAATTTCAGATTAAGATACCATTACTTAAAATTTGTCTAAAAAAAACAAACCTAAAACTCACCATGTACTACACATTTCTTTTTTTCAAATCCCTCCTTTGTATTTTCTCTAAGGATATAACATCCCTAACTCTCCCTGCATCTCCCCTCTCTGGGCACACTGCCGCCCTATTGAGTCACTCACCTCCTCTAAAAACTAATGAGATTTCTTTTCATCAAAAATTGACAATTACAGCCTCATTGTGTCACTATAAAAATTTTTTACACACCTACAACTATATGTACTTCTCCATTCTTCTGCTTTTATTATCTGGTGACATATCACCAAATCCAGGCCCCACACACGGACAGCGGATATACTATGGAATAAATATCCTGCAAACCTCACATGTCTCCCATCACCCTCCAAATCAATAAATGTGCCTTATAGAATTCACACTTGATCACAACTTATTATTTTACATCTGAACATCTCTTTACAATAACTACTTTTACCAATTTCTACATTTACTTGAGACTGCTGGTTTATACGTTAACCAAACTCTCTAAATAGCCCTTCACAAAGTGGCTTCAGCTACCTGTCAGACTTCACGTAAACTGATATAACAGCCATGGCTTTCCACAGACACCTACAAAAACTGCCTCTTAAAGTAGAATGTCAGTGGCATAAATCTTAATTCAAATGACTTCCACACATACTGTAAAATAGGAATCCACCCATCTGTCATCCTAACCCTCTGTCCCATGCTCACTTTCTACCCCATCCGTGTCACCCCTGTCTGTTTGCCCATCCCCTCTAGAATGTAAGCTCTCACAAGCAGGGCCCTCTTTCCTCTTGTTCTTATCCTTTCTTTACTTATATTATCTGCTCTATACTCAAAAGCACCTAACCCGTGACTTTTGCCATCCTGCTTCTGTTGCAGCAGTGTTTATATACCATGTACTTGTATTGCATTGTCTTAAACTGTATGACACTGTTTTCTTGTTCTGCTCAACTGTCTATGTACTATGTCTATGTACTATGTTTGTGCACTATGTTTATGTACTATGTAAGGCGCTGCGGAACCCTTGTGGCGCCATATAAATAAAGGATAATAATAATAATAATAATAATAATAATAATAATAATACATTGGCATGCAGAGTGCCCCCTTACACAGTCACTTTGTCAGCACAGCCACTTGTGAGTCTCTGGACACAGCCACTTAATCAGCAGAGTAAAGCGCAGCATACATCATCGTGCAGTGTGTCCCCTTACATAATCATTTTGCCAGAACAGCCACTTGTGAGTCCCTGTACACAGCCAGCTATCAGCAAAGCAGTGCACAGCGTGCGGAGCATGGGAGTCCTGGTCTCGGTGCCTTATGGTGGCTCGGGTGGACTTGGATCCCAGCTGTTCAGAGTGGTTCGGATTCCACCGAATCCAAACCGCTCATCCCTAATAGCCATGGGCTAGATGGCACAAGTTGACCAGGGAAAGAAGGTCACACACACATAAGCAGGAGCCCAGTAGAGATGAGCAAACTCCAGTAAGTCTGAAGTATCAGCTCTGGAGAGAGATTAGTCTGAGGAGAGAACCTCATAAGGAAAAGAAATTTGTTTCCTGTGTGTTAAACCACTACAACTAAAGTGTTATATGGCATAGCTGTCCACTGGATAGTGAGGGTGGTTAAAGTCCCTAAGCCATTCTATTGAGGTTACGGTAGATTTATTATTTTTCTTTGTCATCAAATTAAAGTTAATTTTAATTTTAAAAAAGCATAAAATTGTAGTGGGACCCTCTTGTCCACCTAAGATAACTGACTAAAAGGCTACAAGAGATAATTTCCCAGTTTACAGACACAATATTTGTACAAAAATTACTTATAGAAGGATTGGTAAGATTATTTAACTATATAGGGAGGAATTCAGTTGTGTCCCCTAACCCAAATGGCACTTTCACATTGTGGGCAGGACTGCTATGCGCGGCTAAACCCAGTATTTTGGGTGCGACAAACGCAATAATTATAGTGAGTCTGAAAAAATTTTATTTCACTGTCGGGCGCCCATTAATTAGCGTGGCCACCAAACAATTGAATTTCCCTCAAAGTGTCTATTTCAAATGAACAAGCTCATGTTAAATTAATTTAAAATAATTTAAACAGGAGAAATTTAAATCATCTATTAAGTTTAAAAGTATCTCAAGAGATTTACTTTTGCATAATTATTCATAACATAATGTTTGAATATAGGACAGTTACTTAGCACAAATAGACCCACTGAGAGCTTCACTATATGGGAATTTAGTGACAGTCATATAATTATATTTGCTGTTCCTGATTTATTTGTTTGCAGGTCTGTGCTGGTGAGCTTGTAATTCAATCATATTAACTGAAAGAGGTAACTCTTGAGATTCATTTTTGGTCATTATTATTCATACATGATTTTTGGTAAATATGTATTAAATATTTTTTTTTTCTCTTAATGGACAAATCATAAATTAAGTGTAATCCTTTCTTGATAAGGGTATTCTTAAAAAAGTGCCCACACTAAAACAATACTAGTCAATGAGTGGATTACATGCTTATTTTAACTAATTATTTATGTTTTTATTTCAGAGATTTGGATTGTAACAAATCATACATACGAGTATGGGTACAACTGGTGTTTTCCAATATACATTATTGTTAAATCCAATATCAGTGCTAACCAACAGTAGTGCTGGTTGATAGATAAAGTTACGCGTAGGCAGAGGAATTTAGTTATCAGAGTCCTCCAGCTGTTGTTGAACTACACATCCCAGCATGCCTTGCAACAGTTTTAGCATGGCCAATAGCAAAACGGAGGCAGGGCATGCTGGGCTGTCTAGTTCTACAACAGCTGGGGGGGTCGCTTATGCCCACCCATACATTAGAGTCAGGGTCACCATAAAATTTTCAGGCCTTGGTAATAAGGGAGACATGACCAAGCATGTGAGGTGAGTTCATACAACATTGTTTGTAAATATTATGTTAGACATATCATTTGGGGGTTTGGCTACTCTTTGGTAGGTCTATCTCCACCCTCTCTGCTCTTTAAGACGAGTTCATACTTTTACACGTAACCTATGAAATATATATATTTTACATGTCACTATAGTTATTCGTTACAGAAATTTATCATTGTCAAATGTTGGACAATTAATTTTCATACTAAGGAAAAGGGTAACAAGAGTCAAATATTCAAGTTGCAGAGTTAAATTGTAAGCTCCTTTGGGTAGAATTACTTTCCTCATGTGATTTTATTTATATACTTCATACTTTTGCAATCTCCCCTGCTATTTTTCTAACGTCATGTGCCCTCTTGCAATGCTGAGCTCCTTTTTTAGTGATATTTACTGTATAAACAATCTTTCATTCTATACATATGTGTATATATAACAATTATACCAAATAAATTTTCACTAACTTTCAGTAGTATCGATTTTCCATGAAATCACTACTGTAATTAAAGCTGATTGCATCATATCCAATCCACAGTGTTTCAAAACAGACATCACTTAAAAATAAATTGTATTTTTATGTGTTAGCAGTACTACACTAAAAAAAAGATTTGTATTGCCAATCGTGTCAATTGTACATGTTGAAGTAAGCTTTTTTAAGTGATTTATTACATGACTTTCCTAATCTAAAAAACAAAAATAGCATGAACGGTTAAATCAATATCGCTCCAGTCAACAGCTGCTTCAAAAAATGTTTCCATGGCAACTAGTAGAGACTTATTCATATACTCTCCTATTTCTCACATCTAGTTTAATTAAAGCACACATAAGCAGCAATTAAATTATTTTAAGGTATACAAAGTGAAAGATTTTAAGATACAATTTCACTTAATAATATGCTTTACAATACGAAAATTAAAATCTATGACTAGTATTGAAAATTACTTTATATAGTTTTTAATGCTCAACAGGGGATCACTTATAAATAAATGAGGATGAATGTACACACATAAATCATGACATAGCAAAGCCATACACAGTAAGATATAGGCACAGTAAGATAATGCCCCAGCCCACAAGAGCTACATACATGGGGAAGTTGGGAGTAGTAGTCCTGCTTCCTCTAAAAGAAGCACTAATTCAATCTATCTACTGGATTTCTAGAAGTATTAGTGGTGTATTTCTCAATTTTTCCTATTACTTTGTATCTCAGATTTTTGCAGCATTACAGAATGTGATAGTCAGGGTTTATCAAATCTGCACTAGTGGAAAAAGCACTGTGCAAACCTACCTATACCGGCATTAGCATAAAGGGAATGGGAAATAGAGGTGTCCTGATAAAGCCTCACAAGCCCAGTAAAACCTGTGTACTGTCCAGTAGTGCAGTTCACTAATCCGATCAAGGGGCAAACCACTCAACACAGTTTTCCACTATTGTATTACAGAGGGCCAGTGTTTTTTCATTTTACAGGTTAGATCTCCAATTACCAAAATGATTGGGAACAGAAGTACATGGAGTTCTGAAAGCCCTTCTAGAGTGACTGTGTGCGAGTGGGGCTGCAGCACAGTCCAAATTTCAAATATGGGAGCCACTTCAAGTGCCACCCCAAACACTGGCAAACATCGCAGGCCGGAACTTACTGGCAGTTGGTGTGGCTCCCCTATTTGAATTTTAGACTGTCACACACTTAGCACACAGTCACTGCGGAGGAACTTTCTGAATTCCCTGTATTTTGGATATCGGATTTTTCCGTCGTTTGGAATATTTGCTTGCCATATTGAGATGTCTTGGGGATGGAACCCAAGTCTAAACACAGAATGCGTTTATATTTCATATACACCTTTACCACAAGTCTGAAGGTAGTTTTAGGTAATATTTTAAATAATTTTTCAAAAAAAGTTTGTGTACATACACAAAATTTATTTGTTTCATATACATCTTATACATGCAGCCTGAAGATAATATTATACAATATTTTCAATAATTTTGTGCATTAAACAAAGTTTGTGTACATTTAACCATCATAAAGCAATGGTGTCATTATCTTAGTGGCCGGTATAAAATTGTGTTTCTTTTTGGATGTAAATGCATTATCATTCCAAGATGTACTTGTCTCATTCTGCCAGAGCAAGTTATGTAAAAGCTGTGTGAGGAAGTTACTGAAATCTACATCACTCTCTTGTGCTTAAACAGCGTTGCTTAGTAACCGATGACCTTAAAGATCTATCCTTTAAGCCTGACTCACCAAGCTCCATCAATAGAGTATTTCCAACCTCTGCTGTGACACCAGATATTTGGTAGCAGATACACATGTTCTAATTTGGAAAGTACTCAGTGTTTAAATCAATATAGACAGCGCTCCAAATACATTTAAATGATCATCTGCATACACTACGGTTTACATATGGATTTTGCATATAATGTCCATTTTGCAGTTGCTGTATTGACTTTGCTGTAAACAAACAGCAGGAATATGATTTCCACTGTGCTTTAATAATTAATAATATTTATGCACAGACTTATAAATATATTCAAAATGTGATGTTTGAATATAAAATCAATGTCACACTGTAAATGCTACCAATCGTTTCATTAAGCAAAAAAAAAAATGTTTTTAAGAATGGTTCTATCATTTAAATAATAGCAGATATTAATTATTAACAGTGCATACTATTATACACTATAGTAATGTATTTTATTTCCCTCAGGCTTTTCACCTTCACCGCTTGTATACAGTGATTTCTTGTTTTTACTGACAATAGCATCAATTCATTGGATATACTGTACTCCAACCACTGATCACAGATGCAGGTTGTGACATGCCACACCTCCGTTATCTCCCACAAATGCTCCCTGACTGACAATTACGCTGTGAGTGACTACAGTAATGTACCTTAACGCATGTGCAGTGAAACTCAGATTTTGGCATTGCGTACAACTCCAAATCAGGCCCATAGGTGGAAGCAGAGAGTGATGTAGGCTAATCCACATGGTAGATAACTTCACCAAGCAGAACAGGTGTACAGGATGACACAGGGTTAATACAGTAGGTATGTATAACAAGTACACAATGCTGTGTATAATGTATGCACAAAATCCAGCCAGGAATGTATAGGGGAGCGCTGGTGGTGTGTGACAAGTGGGGGCACACACCTCTACAGTGGTGGCAGTGGAGTATGCACACTGGCTCTGTACATATATAGCGCAGGGCGCTCTCTCCTAATAATTACGAGCGCTTTAGCAATATAGGGCTAGATTTACTAACTCGCAGTTTGTCAAAGTCACCAATGACTAGTGGCTTTGACTGATAGTTTTAAAACAGCAACAGAAATAAAAGCTAAACCAGCCTTGTTTAGCATTTATTTCTGTTGCCATTTTAAAACCATCAGTCACCAATCATCAGTAGCTTTAACAAACCGTAGGTTAGTAAATATAGCCTATATACTTTTCGCCTGCTCAGACTAGAAAAAAACAATTACTTTCCACAGAGTAATTTGGTTCAATGGAAAATTGATTTAACAATGAATCAATTAATATTGCATATTGTTTTCTTTTATAACAAACAATAAACAAATGATTCATATTTTCTCTTGTGCAAGACCTTACCGATTACCATTTCATTTTCAAAGAAATAAGCCATGTTGGTATGAACGGTGCAATTCCAAACACTTATTGAAACAACAAAGTACTATGGGCCTGATTCAGACACGGTCGCAAGCTCTGAGCTCTCGCAACCCGGGTCGATGTTTGCCCACTGGGCATGCTCACGACGGAGCCGGCTCCGTCTTGCGCATGCGCGAGACCTGGCTAGCGACGGGTGCTCTGTCGCTCCGTGTCTCGCACCAATGGGGCGAGCTGTTGATGGTGATTGACAGCTCGCCCCGTTTGGTAGGCGTGGACGGGGGGGTGGCTTCACAAACGGAGGCGTTCCCAAGCGAACGAATGCCATTTGTGGGCGGCCCCACTGACATCACCAGTGATGTCAGTGAGAGAGTTTTTGGCTGTATTAGAGCTAGAAGCTCTCTGGGGCTTCTGGCCATGAGACCCTACCACAAGGGTCTCATCGCAAGCCCGATGGTCGCGATGATCTTGACCATCGCGACCATCAACCTGGCCGCTCGCTATAGCTGTGGGTGGTTACCCACAGCTATACGAGCACCCAGGAGGTCTCTCCAAAAAAAAAAATGCCCCGATTCAGAGCGAGGGCTCTTTCAGAGCGTCCATCTCTGAATCAGGCCCTATGTGTGTTAATAATTTAAAATTGCTCAGATTTTTTTAAACCAATAAAAGTCTCATATTGCTAATTGTAAAGTCACATGAGTACACATAACTGACAATATATCATATAATACACAATCTGACATTTGACTAGGTAGTGTTGTGGGTCAGTCATTTCCAATACATTGCATCATGGTGTGTACAGTATATTGGTAAAATGGTGTGTACAGTATATTGCCACATTACTATAGTTGTACACAGTATAACAATGTATTAAAACATGTTTTATTACATTATTAGGTTGTGTACACATAGAGTATGCCCCTTCTACTGTACCTAAAGTATTAATTAATAAATTTCAGACCTCAATAGGTAATTGTGATATAATACCATCTGAGTAACCCTATGGTCGCTCAGAATGGCCGCGTAAACTGAGACTCTGGTGCCATGTTTTCTGCGTACTGGATCTCAGTTGTAGACTGCAACATGCCCCTGGAAACGGTTGCGACACACCTACATTTTTGTATCACCTCCCTGTAACCACTCCAAATGGTCCCTGACTGTCAATTAGTTTGCAAAGAAGTCCTCACTTCGAGCGGCATCTCTTGGGTACCTTGGCACAGGTGCAGCGCAACCTTGAAGCATGCACAGTTGGCTGATAATCGTTCAACTGTGTAAGTATTGGAATATCATACATCTCTAAATCAGGCCCCTTGTTAACGATGCAACAAGCAGGTGTTATGGATACTGCGAGTGCACCTTCTTCTTTATACAGGTTTTGCAGTGTCCATAACACATTTTCCCCCAGAGTCACAATACACACCACTATTGTTGATTGTATACATAATATTAGATATTATTGATAGATGATCATTGATCATGTATTGCATTGTTACGAATTGTTGCCAGATCATATATTGTATTTATGAATGTCAACATATCATACCTAACCCTATTAGAGCAAATTCTATGTGACTGTGGTATAGTACTACCAGCAGTTACCACATGTACAATACTCCCAGTGTACAATATGCCCAGAGGTAACATTATGATTAATATTATTCTTAGTATTATTTTTCCCACAATCATGTTAAATATATTTTTCATGCATAATTTGCTGCTCATAAAGAAAGTCTTGTTGTCTGTGTCTCAAAGCTAAACACAAATGTCTGCAGTGACATTAATAAACATGTCACATTTCCAGATTTCTGAATACAAAAATTGATAGCTGGAACTGATCCAAGAATGACTACTGATAAGATTGGTCTAACAATAGAAGAATGGGATTTAAATGGTAGACTTCTCACTGTCTGTAATGTAAAATCCCACACTAACCCACTGCTAATAGAAAATGTTATTTTATAAGAATATGTGTTTGTGTAATTTACCGAACATGAGCACAATCTATTACATTTTTCCAATTTTTTTAAATTAAGGAAGGAAATGAAAGTAATAAGTTTCACCCTATCTTAACTTATTTTAATTTTCACACACTAGTAAGTATAGGGAAGAAGAAAGCAAAAGGAAATGTGTAGCCCTTTTCTATCTGTGTCGCATAATACAATTCGGGGTCTATTTACTAAGAAGTGTTAGGAGACAGAGTGAAAAGTGATAAGGTGCCAGCCAATCAGCTACCAACTGTCATTTTTCAAACAGCCTGTGAGATGACAGTTAGGAGTTGATTGGCTGGCACCTTATCACTTTTCACTCTGTCTCCTAACACTGCTTAGTAAATAGACCCCTTAGTCACCTAACTGGAGATTCTCATACTCACCATTTAAAGAGCACACAGGCCCACCTCGCGTCAGCATCTGTCTCCTGGCATAGACTCCTCCCCTAACTATTCCTGACCCCTCCCACTTTAGTCTATGCTCTTACAAATGTAATTAATATTAGAACAACAGACAAGTACACATCATTATCTATTAAAATACATACAACAGAGCACATCCTGCATGGGAGTCAAACATTTGGTATTGTGTTGGTTCTGTTAAGTTGTGCAGACACCTATAGATATATCTGTCCAATTCGTGTGGTGGGACAGAAAATCTGGGAATGTGTGGGAGCAAATAACAATAGAAATTTGCTCCCAGATGCTGGAAAATGGACCAGATTTTCTTTCCCACCAGACAGATTGAACAGATATCTGTAGGTAAAGCTGGCACTTCACTGGTGTAGGTCATACACAAGAAAGGGGAAGGCATTTTCCCAAGCGATAGTTTAGCAGTTGTAGAAGATTAGATAGTGTTCACTGTAGGACTTTTTTAGGGCAGGGGTGCCGAATGCAGAGGACACCTCTGTGCACACCAAAGCAGAGCCACAACTACACATTTTAACAGAAGAGTGTTTGTGCCGCCAACTACAAGGGAAGCAGGGAGAGCGAGTGCCGAAGGCATGCACAAAAAAAATTCAAGCGTAGTTTTACTGGGAAGGGGCGTTACGTCACACAGTAGTGTCCCTTTTTCACATTACGCCACATGGTAGTGCCCCATAGTCACATTACGTCACACAGTAGTGTCCCTTTTTCACGTTATGTCACACAATAGTGTCCCTTATTCACATACACATATGAATATTTGCACATATTATAAAATAGAAATATAATAAGCAATATATTGTATACAATATTAATACTACATGGATCTGCAGGTTTGAAATAGCAACATACTAAAGGAATAGAGAGACAGGAAAAAGAGAGGAGGAAAGGTGGGCGCCAGGAGAAAAAGAGAGGAGGAAAGGGGGGAGCCAGGAGAAAAAGAGAAGAGGAAAAGGGGGAGCCAGCAGAAAAAGAGAGGAGGAATTTGGGCAGCTGGGGAGAGAGAAGGAAAGAGGGGACCCAACATAGGAGAATTAGGGAAAGACAGGAGAGAGAGAGGAGGACTAGGAGGAACTGGGGTAGAGAGAGAGAATATGGGGAGCCAGGAGAGACATAGGAGAAATATGGGGAGTAGGATTAAGAGAAGAAATAGGGAGAGCTTCAAGAGAGTGAAGGAACAGGCTGAGTCGAGAGAAAGGGAGGAGGAACTGGGGAAACTAGAGAGACATAGGAGAAATAGGGTGAGCTGGGAGAGAGAAGGAATAGGGGAAGCTGGGAGAGAGAGAGAAGGAATTGGGGAGGCCGGCAAAGACATAGGAGAAGGGAGCTGGGTGAGAGTAGGAAAGAATAGGGAATGACGAGAGAGAGAAGAGGAATAGGTGGAGACAGGAGAGACATAGAAGCAAGGGGAAGCTGGGAGAAAGAAGAGGAATAGGGGGAGACATAGGAGAGGGGGAGATGGGAGAGATGGAGGGGGAGAGGGGGACAGGAGAGGGGGAGATGGGAGAGATGGAGAGGGAGACAGACGGGAGAGGGAAAGAGGGAGAGAGGGAAAGGGGGAGACAGAGATGGGAGAGGGGGGAGAGGGGGGGAGAGGAAGGGGGGGAGGAAGGGGGAGAAGGGAGAGGGGGAGACGGGAGATAGAGATGGGAGAGGGGGAGACAGAGACTGAAGGGGGGAGAGGCGGAGAGGGAAATGGGAGAGGGAGACGGAGAAGGGAGGGGGAGATGGAAGGGGGAGAGGGAGACAGAGATACTAGAGGGGGAGAGGGAGGGGGAGATTAGAGATGGGAGGGGCATACATAGGAGAAAGAGGGGAACCTGGGAAAGAGAGAGAAGGAATAGGGGGAGACAGGGGAGACATTGGGCTCGATTAAATTCAACGCAAATTCAATAGCACCGGAAATGAGTTCCCGGAGCTATTCAATCCATTGCACTACTAAGCCCGACTAAGGATTTCTTCTCGTATCCCTCCTGGGATGCAAGCAAAAATCCAACAAAAGTCCAGGCGCAATGCTGTTTTCTGCCCTAAGCGCGGCAGAAACAGCATCGTGCCGGAAAGTTTAGTCAGAGAATGCCCGTTCTCGCGACTAAATACCTTGTTTAAGGCGCGAGGCACAGGAGAAGGGCATTCTCCAACCTAACAACACGCAGAATTGAATTGAGCCCATGGGAGAAAGAGTAGGAACTGGGCGAGAGAGGAGGAATAGGGGGAGATGAGAGATAGAGGGTAGGAATAGGGGGAGAATTGAGACAGGAGGAATAAGGCAGGCAGCAGAGTTTAGGAATAGGGGGAGATGAGAAGGGAATAGGGGGAAACAAAAAAAAGAGAGAGAATAAATCAGGGAAGATAGAAGAGAGAATAAGAGGAGGAGGAATAAGGTGAGATAAGAGAGAGACAGAAGGAAATTAATGGCGGAGATGGCAGAGATACCATATGCAGTCCCCCGTGAAGCAGCGTCCTGCTGTACTGTAGCTGAAAACCGGAAACCCAAGAAGTGCGGCTCCTCTGAATGGCATGTACTCCTCGTGCGGCTCCGCTTCCCGGGCAGCAGACTGTCTGCATAGCGCTGCCCCAGATTCCTTCCCACTGACCCCAATCCCATGGGGCTTGGTCATGGCCAGGGCAGTTTGTAGGGTCTGAAGCTCCCAGTGTGAGCAGTCAAAAAGAAGCGGTAATATTGCCTCAATGTGAGGGAGTGTGGTATCACAGTAAGGGAGCATGGTCTCGAAAGAAGACAGAATGTCAGCCGCTGTAAACCCCCCAACTGACATAGCACACGCTGTACATCCCCCAACTGACATAGCACATGCTGCACACCCCCCAACTGACATAGCACACGCTGCACACCCCCCAACTGACATAGCACACGCTGCCCACCCCCCAACTGACATAGCACATGCTGCACACCCCCCAGCTGACATAGCACACGCTGCACACACCCCAAATGACATAGCACATGCTGCGCGTGCACTGCCCCAGACCCAACATCCTGCTGCAGGCTGCACTGCACCCCGAACAACTGATATTATTTACACATGCTGCTCGCACCCCCCCTTCCCCCTGCTTCCCCGCGTGGAGGTGTAGTTACCTGATGAAGCTGCAGCGCAGTGCATCTCCCTGCTGTGCGCTTGCCTCATGATCCTGCCCAGTCAGTGGCCAGTTCGGAGGGTGGGCGCGGCAGATTGGAGTGGACAGCCTGGCCCCAACCACCATCCAGAGAGAGGACAGCCCGGACAGACTGAAAAGTGCAGCCAGCAGCAGGACGCAGAGGCCAGTCTCAGCCAGCGTCCGGACTCTTCAGTGCGGCTGCGCTGGTCGCGGCAAGGCAAGGTACTCGCCTTGCTCAGTAAGAAGATTTCAGGGATGCGCGGCCGTGTCATGATGCAGCGTGATGACGTCACTGTGTCATGACGCAGCTGCGCATTTGTGCAATCTGTTTACTGAGCAAGATGCCGCCCTTCTGGCATTTGCCCGATGGCCAGTCCGGCCCTGCTCACCACCCTGGATTAGACCTCTCCTTCCCTGGACAGGCCCACCGAGAGCCGCAGCAGGCCCTGGTAAAGGGGACATGGCCTAATTGCGGGAGGCATGGCCACGCCCCCTTAGAGAGAAAAAATGTTTTGCAGCGCCGCAAAGCGGCACTGCGCTCTGGCGAGGGGGGCGCTCTGAGCACCCTAAGCCCGATGCATAACCAGTGGGGGGGCGCGATCAGCTTGATCGCTCCCCACACAGGCATAGGAGACTGCTGTGGCTGCTTCATAGCAGCCGCGAGCAGTCTACCAGTGCAGCCCAGCACACAGCAGCATGTGCTGTGCTGCTGTGATCAAAGAGGGGGGGTGAGCGGTACCGGACCCAGGCCCCCGCCGGGCCCCTCCAGCAAGCCTGGGCCCAGTAATTTGTACCAGCTCTCTCCCCCTCGCAGCGCCCCTTTCCCTGGATATAGGGCAAGGGCGTATTAACATTTGTTCATGTGCAGCAGACCCCTCCTCTGACCATTGGGCCTGCATCTTACATTGCTCTGGCAAGTGAAGCAGGTCCCTTATCCTTGGCAGCGACATCTTCCCAGTGATATTGAGGAAGATGGAGCATGCGCACAAAACAGCACAGGCTTTGCTTTTACTGCATAGTAGCATCTTCCCGAAGATGTCACTGAGAAGATAAGGACCCACTTGCCAGAGCAAGGTAAGTATTAGGGTGTGCAGTGAGGTGCTCTCCTGGTCCCAGGGGCCCATGTGCACCGCACACCCTGCACCCATTATACATATAATATTGGGCCTGATTCAGAGTTGAACGCTGTAGCACAGCTGCTGTGTCTGTGTGCGCACTTGCTATGCTAAAATATGCAAAAGTTGCAGGAGGTATCTTGTGTAATTAGATGCCTCCTGCTGCCTTCTATGATCCGCTGATGCATCCGAAGATGCAGCATCTGATAATTTTGTGACCATCAGACTTTTGAGTAACCCTAATCATGCTGCAGAGGGCAGGAAATCTGCATCAAAAGACACAGACTCTGGCCTCGGCATGCCTTGAAAAAGTTTTCCGGAACGTAGCCCGTCGCCACCTCCTCATCACTCCCATATGGCTGCATCATGTCAATCAATGCTGCAGCCTATGGTGCACTGCAACCATCGTCACATGCACAACACTAGTTTGCAGGTATCTACAATCTGAAAACCTCTTTGTTCTAGGGAATAGGATAGCCACCTAGCAACAGCTTGTGGGTTAGGTGCAAGCATCCTGACGAGCGCTGAGAAGGTAAAGTGAAAAATCTTTCACTTACTTTCTACACAGCCAGGGGGGAGCAGGGCACAGGAGACCAGCAGGTGATGGGTGCTGATGAGTGCACACGCTGGCCACGTGCGAGCGCTTAGTATAAGAGGCGGAGCCATACCCTCCCTGCTAGATTTTACAGAAGTTTACAGATGGCAATCCCGACTAGAACAAGAGAGAGGTTGAGAAGGGTGAAATCACCCTAATTCCTGTAACCTAAGAACAAAGGACACAGGAGACCATGTTGATGCAGAAACAAATACATTTACTAGAAACAAGCAAACTGTAGCATAAGGTAATCAGGAAAGCAACTGGGAATGGCAAAATAATGATCTATGTTGCCTTGAAACTGGAACATAGTCTTAAACTCCTGCGCACTTGCGGTGACTGTAGAAGATAAGGGTAAAGCTACATCTGATCCTTAGGTAGCTGTGACTACTGATGCTTCTTCTGAACCTTTGGAGTACCTGAAAGTAAAGGAAAGGTAAGGTATAACTAATAACTGACATTAGAGCTTACAACAGCAGACCTAGCAAGGCATAGGGTAGGTTGAGTGGGAGCTGTTACTAGGTGGCAATCCTATTCCCTAGAACAAAGAGAGTTTGCAGATCATAGATTCCTGAAAACTAGTGTTTATTCATAGGGAGGCTTGCCACCTAACAACAGCTGGTGGGTGGACTACCACATACCTGGTGGTTGCTCTAAGGAATTCAATCCTTTGTGTAACGGAAAGCCTCCAATAATGTGTCACGCTGGGAGGCGGGTTTCTGAAAAGCTGAGGCCTGAGGCTGTGGGAGGAAACGGAGGCGAGGGGCCTGAATGTATGACCTCCGCATCCACCGATCTTGGTCATTGGCGAGACCTAGTCAAAGGTGCAGAATCTAACCCATGAGATGGTGTTCGCCAGTGACCCCACCAATCGGGAAATGGGCTTGAGCTGCACCTTGAAAGCAGGTCGCGGTCCTTTGACTAGGTGACCAAAGCCTGCGGGAAAAAGGAGAGATGAACACTCGTGGTCCAAAGGGTCGGTGCCAGTAAGAGGCACATAAGGACAGGGGTGGAACCCCTAGTTCGGGATACTGTACTTGAGGTACAAGGGAGTGTGCACTACGGACACACTCTACAGGGTTGCCGGTCAGAAGGAGTGCACCATGGTGCGATACTGTAGCACGTAGGTAGGGACCACAGAGTCCAGTAACGAGGTGGGTAGTAGTGCTGGAGCCAGCCAGAGATGATGACACTGGAGAGGTGGGTACATATTACTACACTCAGGCTGTGATGGTAAAGCACTGGTGAAATGGATAGTATACTACACACAGGCGGGGATGGTAACGCCTGGTGGAATGGAGGTATACTGCACACAGGCGAGGTGGTAATGCACTGATGAGATGAACGATATAACTGCACACAAGCTGAGGTGGTAAAGCACTGGTGAGATGGACGATATAGCTGCACACAGGCTGAGGTGGTAAAGCACTTGGTGAGATAGACGATATAGCTGCACACAAGCTGAGGTGGTAAAGCACTGGTGAGATGGACGATATAGCTGCACACAGGCTGAGGTGGTAAAGCACTGGTGGATGGACGATATAGCTGCACACAGGGATAGATCACTGGAAGCAAGGGAACCTGGAATGAGAGACCACTAGTAACACTAGCAGCGACAATGGTTGTTCAGGCAACTACCTGATACACAGGAGCCGGATGTATACCCCTGGAAGCCCACTGATTGGTCCACAGCGTCAGCTGACCGGCCAGACTGTCAGGGAAGGAAGGCTAGTCAGAGAAGGAAGTGTTATGGTGGCGCCCATGACAGAGACTCCGATCCCCACGCACCAGGGCGCCTGACACACCAGCATCAGGGAGAATGCTCAGCACCTCCCACGTTGCCGCACCAGCCGCTCGACTGCCCGGGAAGTCAGAGGAAGCCTGCAGGATGGTAAGGGATGGCCGATCCCTGGCTGAACCCCCCCCTTTCAGGGTGGACACCGGACACCCACCAGGTTTACAAGGAAATCTAATATGGAAGGCTCGAACCATATGAGGCGCGTGAACATCTGTGGCTCTAATCCATGCCCTTTCTTCTGGACCAAACCCTTTCCAGTCAATGAGATATTGGAGGTTGTTAGATTTGGTAAGCTGAGAGTCCAAAATCCTCCCTACCTCGAACTCTGTACCTTGAGAAGTTTGCACTTGAGGTAACTTGGGAGCATAAGTTTAAAAATGATTCAGCACTAGAGGATGCAGCAAAGAAATATGAAAGTTATTGGATATTCTTAGTTGAGGAGGGAGTTCCAACTTATACGTGACTGGGTTGATGACCTTGCGAACACGGTAAGGACCAATGAAGCATAGGGCTAGCTTCATACTGGGTACTTTCAATCGGATGTTCCTGGAGGATTCCCAGACTTTATCTCCAACTGTCAGCAGTGGAACAGCGATGCATCATCTATAAGCAAATTTTTTGTAGTTCTTAGATGACTGCTTCAGAGAAGAATGAACCCTCTTCCAAATGGTTGCGAAAGACTCCACCAATTTAGAAACTGCAGGGACCTCTACTGTAGGTAAATTTTGAAAATCTGGGTGGGACTCGAGGATGTCTCCCAAACACCGTAAAAAAAGGAGTGGCTATGGAGGAAGTGTGATATTTGAAGTTGTGTGAAAATTCTGCCCAAGGTAATAGATCCAGCCAGTTATCTTGTGAGAAAGAAATGAAGAGTCTTATGAAAGTCTCCAGCTCTAGGTTAACTCTTTCGGTTTGCCCATTAGTTTGTGGATGATAGGCTTATGAAAATTTTAACTTGGTTCCGCAAGTGCTACATAAGGCTCTCCAAAATTTAGCTACGAATTGGACTGCACGGTTGGAAATGATCTCTATAGGAAGTCCATGCAACCTGAATATTTCCTTAACAAAAACTCTTGCCAACTGAGGAGCAGAAGGGAGACCCATCAATGGAATAAAGTGTGCCATCTTAGAAAAGCGATCCACCACTACCCATATGGTATTGTATCCTTGGGAGCATGGTAGTTCAGAGATGAAATCCAAGGATATATGGGTCCAAGGAGTATTAGGAATGGATAGGGGTCGCAGGAGACCTGCTGCCTTCCTGCGGGGAGTCTTATGCTGAGCGCATTTTACACATGAAAGAATAAATTCTCGAATATCCCCTTTTGTTGTGGGCCACCAATAGGAACGCTCAAGGAACTTGTAAGTCTTGAGGATACCAGAATGGCCAGCGAACAAAGAGCTATGAGCCCAAGTTAGTAATTTTCCATATAGTACCGGGGTCACAAAAATTTTCCCTGGGGGAGGAGTCAAAATTTGAGTAGAGGCGAAGACTACATGATCTAAAATTGGTCGGGAACGTTGATGATCCTCTTCCTGAGTGCTGGACAAGAAAGACCGTGAGAAGGCGTCAGCTTTTTTGTTTAGTCTGCCAGGACAAAATTGAAGTTATAAATTAAATCTTGAAAAGAACAAGGACCAACGGGCCTGTCTAGCATTTAAACGGTGAGCCGTTTGGAGGTAGACTAAATTTTTATGATCCGTGATCACGGTAACTGGAAAGTTGGCTCCTTCCAACAAATGCCGCCATTCCATTAAAGCTAACCGCATTGCTAGTAGTTCCTGATCACCAATTCTGTAGTTTTTGATGGCAATGGAAAATTTAGGAGAATAATACCCACAGGGATGGTACTTTCCATCACTTGAGATTTGAGACAGCACTGCCCCTACCCCTACTGAAGAGGCATCTACCTCAACTGTGAATGGTTTGTCCAATTGGGGTTGGCACAGGGTAGGTGCAGTGGAAAACACTTCTTTTAATTTTTGGAAGGCTTGGATGGCAGTATCTGGCCAGCGGATGGAATTGGCACCCTTTTTTGTGAGATTAGTGATAGGTGACACCAGTGTGGAGAAATTTGGTATAAACCGCCGGTAATAATTTGAAAATCCCAAGAAGTGTTGAGTAGCCTTCAAGGATTTGGGTAACGGCCAGTCGGAAATGGCTTTTAACTTCTCCGGATCCATCCGGAGGGTCTTTCCAGAAATTATATGCCCTAGGAAGGGTACCGAGGTTTGTTCGAAAAGGCACTTGGATATTTTTCCATAAAGATGATGTTTCCGGTGGCATGACAAGACTTGGCGGACATGCTGGCGATGGTCTTGCAGATTTTTGGAAAAAATTAGAATATCATCCAAATAGACTATAACAAAGCTGTAGAGGACATCCCGGAAGATCTCGTTCACATAACCCTGGAATATCGCTGGGGCATTGCAGAGTCCGAATGGCATTATGAGATATTCGAAGTGGCCGTCTCTGGTGTTAAAAGCGGTCTTCCACTCATCTCCAGCTTTAATACGTATTAAATTATACGCACCCCGTAGATCAAGTTTGGTGAACAAAAAGGCCCCGCGAACTTTGTCAAAAAGCTCTGGAATCAAAGGCAGAGGATATCAATTCTTTACTGTAATCTTGTTGAGACCACGGTAGTCAATACAAGGCTGAAGCCCGCCATCCTTCTTGCTAACAAAGAAAAACCCTGCCCCTGCTGGAGAAGTGGAGGGCCGGATAAACCCCTTAGCTAGATTTTCTTTTATATATGCCGCCATAGTGGCTGTTTCAGGAACTGATAATGGGTAGGTTCGACCCCAAGGAGGGTTCTTCCCTGGCAGGAGCTCAATGTCACAGTCCCAGGAATGATGAGGTAGAAGTTTATTCGCAGCCTGTTCACAGAATACATCGGCAAAATCTTGATAAGCTGCTGGTAGACCGGGAACAGAGGAACACTTGGGCTTGTCAGACGGGGGGGAAGCTTGCATTACCACTGGAGGACACCACATTAGTGCGGACAGGGAGTACTTGGATGAGACATCCATGGAAACAACTTGGACCCCACTATAAAATTTGCATAATCGACCACTCAAACATAGGAATGTGCTTTTTTAGCCAGGGGAGGCCTAAAACTAGTTCATAGGCTGAGTCGGGAAGAACAAAAAAATTAAATTGTCTCCTGGTGCAGACATCCAATCTGGAGGAACACTGGCAGGGTCTTTGAGGAAATAGATCTCCCTAGCAAGTCTTGCCATCCACACTAGAGAGCAGTAATCTGTTTGGCAATGGAACCACCGGAATGCCTAGGGTCCGAACCAGTGACTTAGAAATAAAACTGCCGGCAGCCCCAGAATCTACAAGGGCTTTGACCACCCTTGTCCTGGACTGGTAGGAGAGCGACATGGGCAGTAAACTGTCATTTATCTGGGAGGAGTCAGAAGTAACCACCAATTGCATGCTCCCAACATCAATTAGGGTTTCGCATTTCCCGCCAATACAGGACAATTCCTTAATATGTGCTCTGGAGCAGCACAATACAAGCACAATTTATTTTGAAAACGCTGGTTCCATTCGGCGGTACTTAACCGGGATCTGTTAATTTGCATCGGCTCCTCACTGCTAGAGAAGGAAGGAGAGGAATGGCCTCCCAAGGATGGGCGATCCCGAGGACGATCTCCACGCCCCCTACTTCCCCACCACTCTCTATGGCGAAGGTTAATTTTAATACAGAGGGATATAATATCCGAGAAGGTGGAGGTAAATCCCTAGATGCCAATTCATCCTTCATCCTCTCAGATAAGCCATGTAGGAAGGCTGCCTTAAGTGCTTCCTCGTTCCATTTTAGTTCAGATGCATGGGTTTGAAATTGTGCTACATATTGCCCGACAGACCGGGTACCCTGACGGACACGAAGCAAATCATAAGAAGCAGAGACAGATCTCCCAGGTTCATCGAAGATACTTTTGAAAGTGGCCACGAACTCTTCATATCTAGATACGAGCAGATCTGCTCGTTCCCACAATGGGGAGACCCAATCCAGAGCTGCCCCGGTTAGTAATGAAATTACATACGCCACCTTAGACCGGGAGATAGGGAAATTATGGGGTAGGCATTCGAACTGGATCTCACACTGGTTTATGAAACCATGACATCGTTGAGGAGTACCATCGAACCTCTCGGGAGTAGCCAAGTGCAAATGGGATATTTGAGGAACGACCCCCAAAGGTAAAGCAGGAGAAACCATAGGAGCGACAGAAGGTGGAGCATGAGACATAGCTGCCAGAGTGTTCTGAATGGACAGGAGCTGACCGGATAATTCCTGTAGGTACTGGGCCACATGCTGCTGTGCCACCTCTTGGTTATACATGCGAGCCGTTAGCTCCTGGAGATTCCCAGTACCTGGGGAGCCTGCAGCTTCCATTGGGCCTGAACAAACTGTCACGGTGGGAGGCGTGTTTCTGAAAAGCTGAGGCCTGAGGCTGCGGGAGGAAATGGAGGCGAGGGGCCTGAATGTATGACCTCCGCATCCACGGGTCTTGGTCGTTGGCGAGACCTAGTCAAAGGTGTGGAATCTAACCCACGAGATGGTGTTCGCCAGTGACCCCACCAATCGGGATATGGGCTTGAGCTGCACCTCATAAGCAGGTCGCCGTCCTTTGACTAGGTGACCAAAGCCTGCAGGAAAAAGGAGAGACAAACACTCGTGGCCCAAAGGGTCGGTGCCAGTAAGAGGCACGTAAGGACAGGGGTGGAACCCCTAGTTCGGGATACTGTACTTGAGGTACAAGGAAGTGTGCACTACGGACACACTCTACTGGGTTGCCGGTCAGAAGTCGTGCTCCACGGTGCGATACTGTAGCACGTAGGTAGGGACCACAGAGTCCAGTAACGAGGTGGGTAGTGGTGCTGGAGCCAGCCAGAGATGATGACACTGGAGAGGTGGGTACATATAATTACACTCAGGCTGTGATGGTAAAGCACTGGTGAAATGGATAGTATACTGCACACAGGCCGGGGATGGTAACGCACTGGTGGAATGGAGGTATACTGCACACAGGCGAGGTGGTAACGCACTGATGAGATGAACGATATAACTGCACACAAACTGAGGTGGTAAAGCACTGGTGAGATGGATGATATAGCTGCACACAGGCTGAGGTGGTAAAGCACTTGGTGAGATAGACGATATAGCTGCACACAGGCTGAGGTGGTAAAGCACTGGTGAGATGGACGATATAGCTGCACACAGGCTGAGGTGGGAAAGCACTGGTGGGATGGACAATATAGCTGCACACAGGGATAGATCACTGGAAGCAAGGGAACCTGGAACGAGAGACCACTAGTAACACTAGCAACGATAATGGTTGTTCAGGCAACTACCTGATACACAGGTGCCGGATGTATACCCCTGGAAGCCCACTGATTGGTCCACAGTATAAGCTGACCGGCCAGACTGTCAGGGAAGGAAGGCTAGTCAGAGAAGGAAGTGTCATGGAAGCGCCCACGACGGAGACTCTGATCCCCGCGCACCAGGCCGCCTGACACACCAGCATCAGGGAGAATGCTCAGCACCTCCCACATTGCCGCACCAGCCGCCCGACTGCCCGGGAAGTCAGAGGAAGCCGGCGGGACGGTAAGGGATGGCCGGTCCCCGGCTGAACTCTGACATAGTGTTTAACGAAGGTACAAGTGGAAGACCAATGAGCGGCTTCCATTATAGACTGTAATGGCAAGCCCTAGCTGCTGGCAAAGTGACAGCAGCACCACTAAAGGACCCTTGAAGTGGAAGGTGTCTATCGCATAGCGGAAACTGTCCAACCCCTGATTGTGGAAGGTCTGGTGGGTTTACGGCATGTAATAAAAGGTTAGAATTGTCATCTCACAGTGGGGCATTGAGTTTTAGGTAGGTAGATAAGCAGTTGACTATGCAAAGATCCGGGTCTGACTGGTCTCCGGGTAGATCGAACTCCACCAGAGGGGTCTGGATGGAACTGGTCTTTGTGTGCCCTCTCAAAACTATATGGAAACCCAATGGAGTGGGTGTCATCCATGGTTCGGATTTGTATATTAAAGAAAGTTCGGCTCCTCTGGCTGCAATTGCCAGAGCTAGGAGTGAAGCCAGCTTTCTCAAAAGATTAGAGATGTCATCAGTGGAAGGAATATAGGCTAGGAAGTTTAAAAAGGGATTAATGTCCCACGTAGTAGAATATCATCTGAACAAGAAAATACCTTTAAGTAGTCTAAGGTATAGTTTATTTTCTGTGAGTTTTGGAATAAGGAGAGCCAGTGCCGAGCCATATGAACATATTGTGGCTAAAGCAAGGCTTGACTCACTCTTGGTAGCTAGGAAATCTAGGGCTAAGTTGGGCTCAGAAAGTGAGCCCAAGAGCAGAGCCTGAGCAGCCCGCCAGGCCATAAACTCATCAATTATGGATTGGTATCTGAATCTTGTTCTGGGTCTAAGAGATGTGTTTATCAAGGCCATAGATGAAGCCGAGAGGTTAGTAGAGATCAATAACCGAGTAATGTCGCTATCCACGTGCAATGGGGAAGATCCTGTAGGAGGCCTGGAGTCCCCTGGAAGCAGTCTCTGGACATGCCTAAGAGACGTTTGGGACCCTTGCTGAGAGGGGTGATCAAGTGGAACCAAATTCTGAAGGGCCAGACGAAGTATACTAGAATGAGTTGAAATACCAGTAGCATTGCAGGAGGGGGAAAGGTGTAAGGAAAAGGAAGGTCTGTCTATGAGAAGGACTTTGCGTCCATGTGCATGGCCCCTTGAGTCCAGATCCTGGAGACAAAGTTTGGAACATGAGTGTTTGACAGAGTTGCAAACAGGTTCACCTGTGGTTGACCAAATGTCTTCACAATGCTGAGAAAAACCACCGGTTTCAGAGTTGCATGATCCAGTGTGAGTTTTTTCCTGGATAAGGAATCGGTTTCCCCTTCTGTTGTGATAAGAAACTGTGGTCCTGTTGTCTAGGCAGAGCTGGACCAATATCTCCCGGGAATTCGGTGGGACTAGTGCAGAAAGAGCTAACCTGGCAGCCCTTAACTCCAGGAAAATTGATATGAGCTGTTGACTTTTGAGCGGACGACCTTCACCTTACTACTGTGTGATTTGTATATGCTCCCCAGCCCGAAATAGACGTGTCTAACATGATGACTATTTCCTGTAGAAAAGGAAGCAGAAGTCTGGGAAAGAATACAGGAAGGGCTGTCCAGCTGCAGATCTCTCTGTGAACTATGGGATCTAAGAGGATTTTGTCTGTCCAATTCTGACCCTGCCAAAGGAGAGAGATGGATCTGAGAGTGCCTACATACCAGGGGAGCATGGCAAAAACCTCCGATCTAAGGCTCTCATTTTGCCAATAACTTTGGCCAAATCTCTCTTTGAGAATTGGTGTTTGAGGGTTTGAGATATGAAGTCTTGAATATCCTTCCACTTGTCTGGGGGAACTGCTATTTATAAAGAAGGGATATCTATCAAGAATCCAATAAAAATGATTGACCGGGAAGTAGTTAACATGGATTTGTCAATATTTATGGTAAACCCTAGTTTCTGTAGGAGTGACAGTATAAGCTCCCTTTGGAGTAAAAGTCTGAGTGAACCACCCAGGAGATCATCCAGTTAGATTATACAGCGGACTCCCATCTGACGGAGGTGTGTAACTACTGCCTTCATTAGCCATGTGATAGCCCAAAAGCCATCACTGTTCACTGATAGAGGACACCTTTCCAGAGAAATCTTAAGAACCTCCTGTGATTTGGACGCATTTGAATTGTGTGAAAGGCCTCTTTGAGGACTATTTTGATACAAAAATCATTCTTGGCAAGCAGGAAAGGTACATGCACTAAGCCCTCCATATGGAAAGAACAAGGTTTTATATACTAGTTTAGGATCTTGACATTTAAAACCAGTCTATATGAACCATCCTATTTTTTTTATTGGGAACAGGTGACTGATCCAGTTTCTCCTGGAAGGATCTGCCAACTCTATTTGCCCTGCTGAAGGGCAAGGGATAGGACCCCATCTAACAAAGGACTGGCGTTCTTTGAGCAAGAATAAACCTGATGTGAAAAATGGGAAAGTTGGAGGGGCAAACCTTTTTCCACAATCCTTAGCAACCACCTATCTGTGGTGATCTGTCTCCAGGATACTATTGTTTGGGAAAGACAAGGAGGATGAAGCGAGGGTAACTGACTTACCATATCCTCGGTCTTTCCTGGAGGAGTATGCATTGCTGGACCCTGTGCCTCTTGCAATCTGTGTCTGGGAAAAACCTCCTCTGGGAGCTCTGGGGGTGCCCCATTGGTCTTGGGTTGAACTGCTGGCTCCTGCAGAACAAACCCCCTGACAAATGGGCAGTTTGGAAGGCTGGGGGCACTTAAGGTCTGCAAATGACTTACGGGCTTTATAGCAGACTTTCACTTCATCTATGAAGTCAGTACCAAAAAGATCAGAATTTTGTTGTTAGGAACGTCTAGTGGCCTGGGGGCTAGACTAGTCAGACCTGCACTAGCCAGCCAGCGAGTGCAATGGGAATTGGACGTAAAATCAAGTCTGCCCAATCATTAAAGTAGCCCTGCTTATAGCTTTTAAGAAGGCCATCTTTGAAGCTACCAGGGAATCTAGGGAGCCCCCTGAGACTCCTTCTTTTTCAGCTTTGTCTAGGACAAATAACAGAGGACCGGCTGCGTTCGAAATTGGAAGCTGAATTTTCCTAAGTAATTTATTTATAGAATCACTCTGGGCCTTATCCCAAATGAGTGACATAAGGGCTGGATCAATCCTTGGGGCAAACAGAACGAGAATGTCAGGAATTGCAGAGAACCATCTCGTCCTCCTTAATTAGAGATGAACTATAGGCTAATTGGGCAAAATTATTTACCTGGGACCACTCGCTCAGAGCCCAGTGAGAGGAATTCTTTTTTGACGGGTGCATTCAGCCAGCTATGCAATTTGTAAATCACTATACTCGCCTCTGCAAGAGGATGCGCTAGCCCTAACTACTGTACCTCCTTCGGCTCCCAACCTACTGAAGGGTAATTAATGTCCCTATGTGAGTGAGTCAGGTGCTGTGTGTGGTGGTGTTGACTAGCCCCTTTATGAGCTCGCTGTGGTGCAAACTGCAGGTTCAAGAGTTAATTAATTTTCTTCTTTTAAATATTATCTCCTCATCTGAGGAAGAAGTACTAGCAGCCTCATCCAGTTTATGCCTGGTAGACTGCCTAGCTCTTTTACTGATGGATGGGGACACCAGCAGCGTGCCTGTCGCAGATACAGACACTGTGTCCTCCATCTTGCTGAGGGAAAATCTAGCAGGAAGGGCATGGCTTAGCCTGTTATACTGAGCGCACGCATGTGCCCAGCATGCGTGCACACATTTGCTTAGCGTATGCGCACGTGACTAGTGCGCATTATCTTCACCCATCACCCGCGACTTGCAGGTCTCCTGGGCCCCGCTCCCCCTAAGCTGTGGAGAAGGCAAGTAAAAGATTGCTCATTGGGATTCTAGCACCTTTCCCACCAGCTGTTGCTAGCTAGTTCTTTATCTCATTGCAGGTAATCGATGGAAGGCCGGATGGTACAGAATGCCGACAGCGGTAGGTAAGTACTCTAACCTACCCCTTCCCTCCCGCTAACCCTAACCCTCCCTTAGGGGTGCCTAACCCTAAACTCCCCCACTAGTGCCTAACTTTAACCTCACCCCCTGGGGTGCCTAATCCTAACCCCCCATCCTTGCACATTAAACCTAACCCTCCCGGAAGGTGCCTAACCCTAACCCTAACCTCCCCCCAGTGGTGCCTAACCCTAGCCCCCCTTCCCCTAGCCTAACCCTAACCCTTCCAGGGGGGTGCCTAACCCTAATCTCCCGCCAGTGGGTGGCTAAACCTAAGCCCCCATTCCCCGGGGACAAAGCCATTACATACCCATCTGGACGATGGGGATTGCAGCACTTGGAGATGCTGGCGTCGGTATCCTGTTCACCTTGGGGATATTGGCATCTGCATTTTGCCGGGTGCCCGGCATTCTGTCCGCCAGCAATATGACTGCATCCCCATCGCAGGGCCGTATGCTAACTGCATCTCTCAGAATGATCTCTTTTTTGGTGCATTTCCTGTCCAACACTGTTTGGGGGCAGCCCCACTGACATCACAAGTGATGTCAGTGAGAGAGCTTCCGGCTCTGTTAGAGCCGAAAGCTCTCTGGGGCTTGTGGCCACGAGACCCTAGCACAAGGATCTCGTCACAAGCCCGATGGTCGCGATGGTCTTGACCATCGCGACCATCAACCTGTCTGCTCGCTATAGCTGTGGGTGGTCACCCACAGCTATGCGAGTGGCCAGGAGGCAGCTCCAAATAAAAAAAAAAAACGCCCTGATTCAGAGCTGGACACTCTAATAGTGTCTTTGCACACTGACAAAAGAAGCTGCTGAGGAACAGCAGTCTATAGATATACAGAGGTGGCAGCTGATGTCTGATACGGAGCTCTCCACTAGTGTATGGTGGCTTCTCAGGTGCCATGTATTGGGTGGCCATGACAGTACACTCTGGGGACATAGTTACAGCCCTAAGTGGGGTGAATATATTGTGGGCAATAGAGGAGGTGCCCCTTCAGTGCTGGAGCTCGGCAGCAGGTGCCTCCATTGTCTCCCATAGTTCTGCCCCTGCCCCCTGACATCATCATCATTTGCCGCAAGTGAACTCTGAAAATTGAATGTTTGTTGATAATGTGTAGGACAAGCAGTATCTTTCTTCCTACAAAAGGATGCCAATAACATTCATAGGAGTTAATGTATCTAGCAGTAAAAAGAGTGAAGTTGCCCATAGCACTTCTCAAATACATTATATAAAATGATCGCAGTTGCTGAATGGTTGCTATGGGCAACTCCTCCACTGGTCCACTTCTTGATACATTAACCCCATAGCTTCAAATCAGCAATGTAATGAAGACAGTCCAAAAGTTCACAATGTTAACCAATACAGTAATTATAATAAGCAACACAGCTTATTCTAGTTTTATTCGAGCCGCCAGCAGTGCCCCCAGTAGTAGTCCCCCCAGTAGTGCCCCAATAGTAGTCCCCCCCAGTATTGCCCCCAGTAGTAGTCCCCCCCCAGTAGTGGTCCACCCCCAGTAGTGCCCACAGTAGTCCTCCCCAGTAGTGGTCTACCCCCAGTAGTGCCCCCCCGATGCAGTGCCCCCAGTAATAGTCCCCAGTAGTGGCCCCCCCTTGAATGCAGTGCCCCCAGTAGTAGTCCCCAGTAGTGGTCCCCCCTGATGCAGTGCCCCCAGTGGTAGTCCCATCCGCAGTAGTGGTGTCCCACCCAATGCAGTGCCCCCAGTAGTGGTGTTCCCCACCCCTAGCAGACAAACATGTAAAAAAAATGAATTAAATAAAACAAATGAAATCCCCCACTCCGGCTCCTGCTCCCGCCAACTCCATCTGCTCCTCCGTCCGTCCTCTCGGGCCGGCCCTCTCTGCGTTATGAGAGAAACATCATGACATCTCTCCCATTACCCACTGTGGGAGCCAGAAGATGGAGCTCATGAGTGAGCTCCAGCCCGGCTCCAGCAGTTGGTGCAGCAGTCAATGAGAGTCTGTCTGACTCTCATTGGCTGCTAATTAAAACACACAGATGCTGGCGCCAGCAGCTGTGTGTTTGTCACTGTGTAGTGCTGACCGAATTCCGTCCGGTCAGCACTACACGCGCGGTGCAGCTGTGTCACAGAAACACAGTCTGCCCACGGCCTGCTGTTATAAATAAATTAGCATGGTCGCAGCCAAGGCGCCCTCCTCTATGTGGCACCCTACTCAACTGCGTACCATGCGTATGCATATAACCGGCCCTGTAGACTTGATGAATTCTAACTTAAAGCTGATTAGTTGCTATGGTCAACTTCTCCACTGGTCCACTTCTCATTCTTTTCACTGCCTGATACATCAACCCCTAGTCAGTGGCATCACTATGACTGGTGACACCCAATGCGACACATAGGGCCCCCTACAGTATACGTTTGAAAGGGGGGGTGGCCTCGTGCCCGAAAGGCCATTCATTCTGATGTGTGACAGTTTGGGGGTGTGACCATTTGTCATGCCTCTGTTCTTGTGATGCTGGGCACATGCCCAGCCCTCCGAGATCTGCTGGACAACCCCCAGCCTCTCCAAGCACAGATGACGTGTGCAGCACTGCTCAGTGACACCATCCAAGGGGGTGACACCAAAATAGTACAGCGGTATTGCTAATTTGCTGCCATCCCCTTAGATGGTGTCATCTGGTACGGCCTGCACTCCTCTAGTGACACCACTGCTCCTAGTCACTAAATTTAGAGAGATAGGTAGTTTCTTAGTGGGTTACTCCTTGCAGGGGCAAGGAGGAAAGAGTCATGATGGATACAGTAGACAAGTGAAAGGACAAAGAATATAACACTAGCAAAGGAGAGACCACTAGAAAAATATATGAACATACGAATGACAAAGATGCAAAGTGAATGTGCAGATATTGTATATTTAACAATTGCTATTTATTGTTATGGGGTAGAGAAGCACGAGTGACAGAAAGCCGAATTCAGAGGTGAACACAGTGATGATGTTTGCGCAGTTGAGCGATTATTGCTACCGCACATGCACAAAAAGTCTTGAGAACCCCAACGGCGCATACGTCACCCTGAGTGTATGGCTACACTGTGGTGTATGGAATTGCAGGCATTAAAGGTGGTGGAGCAAGACTATGGGCATTTATTGGAGGTGGCCTGATTTATCTTGGCTGAGTATGTCACATGATGATAATAGAAGACCCCTTACCATGACCTCTGTCTCTCAATACACAATTTTTGTTCCTATTTTTTAAACGTGTTTTCCTATTGCAGTAATCTGTGTAGAATTTAATAACTGGTGTCATTATCACATTAAACATCAATTAACTATTTCAGTAAAAATATCATCTTGAATAATAGTTTATTGTGAACAGGTGAGGGAATACAACAGTGTCTCATCTCCTTTAGCTATTTTTTGAGATCAGCTTCTGACTTTCTGATAGTTGTTTCTATGGATAAAGCAAAAATCTGCCTAATGCCAAGAACTAGCCAGTGGCTGCAGGGGCACTTAAGGGCCCCCCAATGTTTTAGAGAGAAGGAACATTGTGTATCGCTGCCATTTTTATCAGCACCAAAACTAGCGCTCCCGGTGCCTGGGGCAGACCATGCCCCCTTAATGTGATGTCATGTGGAAAGCGGGGCCACAATCGCCGGCGATTACAGCAATGCCTGGAGCAACCTTAGGATGCTCCGGGGGTCTGTAAGGGCAGTGGTGTGAACGTCTTAAGTGTCCTAAGGATACTCCAGGCAGCACTGCTGCATAGATTCTGACTGCAGGGTGCCACTCTAGGCAACCTGCTAGCCAGATGCAGAGAGCTGTGGGTGAGCGGCGGTGCCGCCAACATAGCGCTGCGTTCTGTGCGCCCAAGCCGCTCGCACACCCCTAGTTACAGCCCTGATCTTTATGTTCAGTAATGCGGCGTCGAATACGGTATTGTCTCCGTTCTCCCACACTGCTTCTGATCTGCAGCTACCAGCCTTGGGGAGGAGGCAAAGGCACAGTTGAGGATGGTGGTGGTTGCACAGTAAGAGATTGAGTGGGTGGTTCAGAGGAACGCATGGAGAGGGGGGTCAGAGGTGCACATGGTGAGGTGGCTCGGAGGCACACATGGAGAGTGTGGTTCAGAGGAACACATGGGTAAAGGGGGTCTAAGTCACACATGGGGAGTTGAGTTCAGAGGAACACATGGGCGGGTGGTCAGAGGCACACATGGGGAGGTGGTTTCAGAGGAACACATGGGAAGTGGGGGGTCAGTGACAAACATAGAGAGGTGAGTTCAGAGGCACACATGGGGAAGGGTGTCAGCGGCACACATGGGTATGTCGGTTCAGAGGCACAGTTTGGAATCAGGGTTATAGGCACACATGGGGGGTTGGTTTGAGGTACACATGGGAGTTAGGTCAGTGGCACATTATGGTAGGGGTTAAGAGGAACACTATGGGAGGGTATCAGAGGGACACTAGAGGAGGGATAAGGGAAGAGGCACACATGGGAAACTTACTATGATACTACTGTGCAAAGCAGGGGCAGGATGAGAATAAAGGATGAGAGATGGGGGTGGGGACACATGTAAATAGAACGAGTTCAGCATTTGTGGTGGTCTCTAAGGTGAAATCTCCTATGAGAGATGAGCCAGGTTAAAGTTATTTCTGTGCCCTCATCTAAAAATGGTTCTGTAGCCTCTTCTGAGAGTATCAATGTGTTAGTCAGGGAGTCTGCAGAGCTGTTGGCCTCAATAGCAAACTGCTTCTTAGTCACAGACAGACATCTGCCTGTAACTAAGAAGCTTTTGCTGTCGGGTCCATCAGCGCCACTGCCAGCAGTCTTTATCACACACATTTAATCACACCAAAGCGTCCCCACCACCCCCATCTTCCTGTAGCACTGCCACCATGGTGATATAGAGAAAGTCACCAGTGCTCGGAGCAGGAGAGCTGTGATCATCTGATCATCTGCTGTAAGTTCCAATTGTACGGCCAGCAATGCAACCATGGCCATGCAATGTGGTGAGTGATATGAGCTGGGTGCAGTGGGGGTGGACTATGTAGGTTCTCAGGGCCCCATAGCAACTGCACCTACAGTAACTATGGCCCTGAATGCCTGACTACACCAATTGTCTGTATCCATAAACATATATTCCAATCAATAGCTGAAATTGTCATTTTAATGCATTATATATGAAATATGCCCCCAAATTCTTTGCGTTAAGGCTTTTTTGGCTATTGTTGTCCTTATTTATTGTGTCTTTTGTTTGTTTATGATCTCGTCAATGTACAGCGCTGCATAATACATTGGTGGTTTATAAAGGATAATAATCAAAATTAAAATACAAAGTACTGAATAAAATGATCATTTGTATTCTGTTTAATTGTTGTTTTCATTTTAAAATGGGTGCAAAGCAAAAAAACCTACAAGTACCTTTGGCAAAATTATATTGCACAGCAGGTGGGGCAGATTTAAGGGTGCCACACATCTGGAAGCCAATTCCGATATCACCTGATCGGACCTGAACTGCCATCGATGGTCGCCGATCCATTGGGGAAACAGTGAAATTATACATGTTAACAATCCCCGATTTGCTGATCACGATCGGCAAATCAGTGAAATCCAGCATGTTGGATTTCACTGATGTCCTGACCCCAGCATCTGCGTATCGGAGAATTGCGACAATTTGACACTAGTGTATGGGAGTCTTTATAATGTGAGGAGAGATTTAGATTTCAGAGAGGAGTGTCCGAATTCAAATCTTAATTGCAGGTTAAAAATAAAGCTGTCCAGCATTTGTGGGCTACATGCAAAAGCGACCAGTATGTACCCTGCATGCAAGAAAGTTGTTTGCTTTGCTCCCAACTCAGTATCAGGCCCCCAGATGCTGAAAACTAGAATGAGCTGTGTTGCTTATTATTATTACTGTATTGGTTAACATTGTGAACATTTGGACAGTCTTCATTACATTGCTGATTTGTAGCTATGGGGTTAATGTATCAAGCAGTGGACCAGTGGAGGAGTTGCCCATAGCAACCATTCAGCAACTGCGATCATTTTATATAATGTATTTGAGAAGTGCTATGGGCAACTTCACTCTTTTTACTGCTAGATACATTAACTCCTATGAATGTTATTGGCATCCTTTTGTAGGAAGAAAGATACTGCTTGTCCTACACATTATCAACAAACATTAAATTTTCAGAGTTCACTTGCGGCAAATGATGATGATGTCAGTTCCCGGATGCTTGACCTTTCCTAATAGAAGATATTTTGGAGTACATTGAGGAGTGTCTCTTCAGAATTACACCACCAGCTTCCATCTCTGTGCACTTTCTGTTTATTTTTTTTTTTTATTAATACACTATAATTTATATAAACCTTTTTACATTCATTATATTGACTCTGAGAAATTTGAAGTGTAGTTTTCCAGACGTTTTAGCTAGGCTGTATTATTATTTCCAGTGTCAGTACAAACTAAAGCTGACTTTTGAGCATTCCTACCATATCAAATTAATGAAGATGAAAACTGTCATTATTTATTGTGACAAAATGAGCATGTTTACAGTAAAACCACCTGCAATCACAGCTTCAGCCACAGAATGAATGGGACTCTTGTTGTCATGGTAACAGATGGAATCTAAAGTGAAATGCGTGTATTCAATGCATGGGATACACTAGTACCATGGTCTAGAAATTAGGCCTCATTAGCATTTTAGTGCATGAAAAGCAAAATGATGTTTACAAGCAGACACAGTGTGCCTTGGGTAATTTACACATGATAAAATCTTTATTCTGGATAAGCCAAAATGAAATATAACAAAAAGAAAATATGTTTTAATTCCATTAAAAAAAGTAGATTTAAAAAATCTAGAACTGTAACCTGATTTAAAAATAGTCTATCAACAACTCTAAATGTAAAGTCATTATGGCACAGCAGAAAACTAATATAGCAACTTGATATTTTTTATAAAAAATTTTTTATTGAAAATATACCAAGCTTTATTTGGAAAATTTTGTATCCTCTTTGATGTCACTTATTATCCTAATCATCAGTATGGTACAGGATATCATATTTTGAGCCATTGCACATAGATTTATAGACCAGCACACAAGGGTGGATCCAGAACAAACTGACAGGGAGGGCACCACAATAGGGGAAGGTGTGTGCGGGGGAGTTTGCGCGCACCAGAGAGTTCCTGGAAAAGTGGGTGTGTCCTCATAGCAAGTGGCGTGGCCTTACAGGGAGTGCCATACCCACAAGCCATTTCCTCATTTTCAACATGCTGAGGTCATGGAGTACATACTATAACCAAGGCCATGACAATTTACAGTATGTCCTACCTGCCAGCTGGTGTTCTAAGCTCCGCTGGTAGTTGTCTAAATCTTGGAAAGTTTCAGACCTGTCTAGAAAAGAGATGGGGAATAAATAACTGCATTGAAAGGTGTCAAATAGTTTAGAGCCCTCCCCCTGAATCTATAACTGTCAGCCAACATAAAGCATTAGAATGTATGGATCTCTCGCATTGCCCTCTCCCTGCCCATATCTATATTACTGCCCCCTCCATAGCTGTCTCATTGCCCCCTCCCTCCATATTGATCTGATCACCCCCTCCATTGTTGTCTCATTGCTCTTGTATATCACGCCGAATGCCCCCTTCATAGCTCTCTTATCTAGTCCTCCCTGCATATATATGTGACTGCCCCCTCCATAACTGTCTCTCATTACCCCCTCCAAAGCACTTTCTCACTGCCAGTTCCTTTAATGTAACACTGGCCTCCTCACAGCTCACTTATGGACTCCCTCACTGTCCCCCTAACAACACCCACTGTCCACCTCAGAGCACTCACTGTCCCTTTTTGATTGTCCACCACACAGCACTCCCCCCTTCACTGCCACCTCATAGCACTCCCTTCCCCACCAAACAACATCCCCCAGTACCTTTAAAAAACACCTAACAGCACCCCCTCGGCCCATCCAATGTCCACATCACAGCACTCCCCACTCACTAGCACCTTGTGTGAGACTTTTTGAGTGCCCCCATCCAAATATGGGCCTGATTCGGCAAAGAACGCAACTGCGAGTACGCAAGCTATCGGCTGCGTGCACGAACCAGCCACTGTGATCGGGACTGCGATCACAGAGGCTATGCAGACCCATCGCAGAGTGATTGACAGGAAGTGCCATTTGTGGGTGGTGACGGGGGTGGTCGTGCGAACGCAGGCGTACCAGTGCATTTCAACGCCGTTGCATGGGCATGCATAAATTATCCACTGCAACGCCATACGCAGCCTGAGGTCTCTTAGTGTGCATGGCCATGAGCCATTTCTGAGTAAGGTCAGGGCTTGTGCAAGTGTGTGTATGGGCCCGATGCTACTCATTTGTAATGATGGTTTCGCTATTCTGTCAAGTATTATGGATGTGAGTATGGTAAAGTGGGTGTCCTTATGTGGTGCTGAGTTTGTATTGCGATTGCAGTGGTTTGGCTTGCTATCACAGCTGAACTGCATGCGTATGCAGTATTGCGATCCAAGCTGAAGCAGGCCCTCTATCAATGATTAATACTTTTACTATTTTAATAATAAAATAAACACACACACACATTGGCTCCCACAGGAAAAAAAATAAAACACACATATTGCCCATGGCCCGTTACTGGCCGGCTGTATTGCCCCTTCCCCTGGTATTACTGGCCAGCTTTGCACCCCCCCCCCTCACCCCCAATCCTGACTGTGTAACAGTGTAACATGTAACTATGTCAATCCTCCCTGACTGTAACTGTATGCATTCCTTCACTAGCCGGACTGTGTAGCTGTGTGTATTTCCCATTTACCATGATTGTTAACTGTGTGCATTCCTCAACTTACCCCCAGCACTGCCTGTCCGTAACCTCCCCCTTGTGCCCAATAATACCCCAGCTATCTACCCTTGCCCCCTCCCTATCCTTAGTACTGCCTGCCCCTAACATCTTCTTAGGGTACTGCCCCACCCTAGCCCCCTTCCTAACACCAGCGCTACCTCACCCTAGCCCCCTCCTTGCCCCCAGCACTGTCGCAACTGCTGTCTGCACTTACCCATCCCTACTGCCAGCTCTACCCTAGCTCCCCTCTAGCACCAGCTCTACCCCAACTTCTCCCTGCCTTTACACCAGCAGTGCCCCAACTGCAGCTTGCCCTTAACCCCCTGTTCCCCAACTGCTACCCCTGACCCCGGCACTGTCCCAACAGCTGCCAACACCCCACCCCCCAAAATATGACCCCAAATGATCAAAGTGATGGGTCCCACAATTTTTTTGGCTCACTGCAATCACTGGTGTCTCTCCATTTCCAGCCAGCCCCCTTTCTCTGTCACCAGCCCCAGCAGCCCCTTGTCTCTCCAGCTAGCCCCCATATTGTGTCTCCAGCCTAACCCCCTTTTGTGTCTCCATCACCAGCAGCCCCCCTTCTGTGTCCGCATCCAGCCGCAGCAGTCTTCTATGTCCCCATCCAGCCCCAGCAGCCCCGTCTCTCCAGCCAGCCCCCATATTGTGTCTCCAGCCTAACCTCCTTCTGTGTCTCCATCCCCAGCAGCCCTCCTTCTGTGTCCACATCCAGACCCAGCAGTACCCTTCTATGTCCCCATCCAGCCCCAGCAGCCCCCTTCTATGTCCCCAGCCAGCCCCCCTTCTGTGTCCAGAGCCAGCCCCAGCAGCCCACTTCTGTGTCCAGAGCCAGCCCCCCTTCTCTGTCTCCAGCCTCAGCAGCCCCAATTCTGTCTCTCCAGCCAGCCCCCAATTGTGTCTCCAGCCTGTCCCCTTCTGTGTCCCCAGCTCCAGCAGCCACCTTCTGTGTCTCCATCCCTAGAAGCCCCCCTTCTGTATCCCCAGCCAGCCCCTCTTCTGTGTCCAGAGCCAGCCCCAGAAGCCCCCTTCTGTGTCACCAGCAAGCCCAAGCAGCCCCCCTTGTGGCCCCAGCACCCCCCTCTATGTCCAGAGCCAACCCATGCAGCCCCACTTGTGTCCCCAGCAGCCCCCCCTTCTCTCTCCCCAGAAGCCCATCTTTTGTGTCCCCAGTCAGCCCCAGCAGCCCATCTTGTGTGTCCCCAGCAGCCCCCCTTATATGTCCCCAACCAGCCCAACTTCTGTGTCCCCAGCCGGCCCCAGCTGCCCATTTTATGTGTCCCTAGCAGCATGTTCCAAGCCAGCCCATCTGCTATGTCCCCAGTCAGCCCCTACAGCCCATCTTCTGTCCCCAGCGGCCCCCCTTCTATGTTCCCAGCCTGCCTATCTTCTGTGTCCCCAATCAGCCCCAGCAACCCATCTTCTGAGTCCCCAGCAGCCCCCCTTCATTTCCCCAGCCAGCCCATCTTCTGTTTCCCCAGTCAGCCCCAGCAGCCCATCTTCTGTGTCCCCAGCAGCATGTCCCAAGCCAGCCCATTTGCTGTGTCCCCAGTCAGCCACCTTCTATGTCCCCAGCCAACCCATCTTCTGTGTCACCAGTCAGCCCCAGCAGCTCATCTTCTCTGTCCCCAGCAGCCCACATTCTGTCCCCAGCCAGTCCCCACACTTACCTTGCTGGCAGCTGCTCACAAGGCTCCTCTGAGTCCTCTCCTCTCTTCAGCAGCGCGCGTGACATCATGACATCATGCGTGCCGGGTCTTAGAGAAAAAACAAATGAAACTTTAATGCACGGCGCCGGAAGGTGCACCCATCATCAGAAGCTGCGGGGAATGGGAGGGCTGACAGCAGCAGCCTCCTGGTGGTGGCTGTGCAGCACCAGCTACAATAAAAGTAAAAAAAAAATCTAAATGACAGGGGGGGCACGTGCCTGGGTGCCCCCCCACCACCACAATCCACCAGTGCCAGCACAGGCCTTTACTATATTAATCTGCTCAAGTGCTTTTAGGAATTATAAGAATCCAAAGTCCAAGGCAGAGAGAAGTGAAAATGTCATCACATACTGTAATATATTCTATTATCATGCATACATACCTACTGTCATCCCAGAAGAGCATCCCATGCTCCCATATCCCACCAACTTCCCTAGTTATTAGATGTGATTATCAAACCTAAAGTTTCGTTTTTTAGGTAATTTTTTACATATTTATGTAATAGTAGTATTCATTAAAAGACTTAACGCAGGAGATATGACTAATATCTCCTCGTTAAGTCAGTCTCCGTTAATTTCCACATTCCACATACTTTAGGGGCTCCCACTGACCGCTCCCAGCACAGGTGTTCCCGCTGACCACTCCAGCTGATGGCTCCCAGCACAGGGGCTCCCACTGACCGCTCCCAGCACAGGTGCTTCCGCCGACCACTCCCGCTGATGGCTCCCAGCACAGGGGCTCCCACCTACTGCTCCCAGCACAGGTGCTCCTGCCGACCACTCCCGCTGATGGCTCCCAGCACAGGGGCTCCCACCTACTGCTCCTAGCACAGGTGCTCCTGCCGACCACTCCCGCTGATGGCTCCCAGCACAGGGGCTCCCACCGACCGCTCCCAGCCCAGGTGCTCCCGCCGACCACTCCCGCTGATGGCTCCCAGCACAGGGGCTCCCACCGACCACTCCCAGCACAGGTGCTCCCGCCGACCACTCCCGCTGATGGCTCCCGGCACAGTGAGTGACACACTGCTTGCTGGCTGGTACTCCACGGTGCTAATTGCTCCCACTCACTGCGCCCCAACTACTTGCTGTGGCTGGTACTCCTGCGGCCCTGACCATGCCAGTCACAGTGTACAGGCTGCGCATGTGCAATGCAGGCATGGGAGCATTAAGAAGTAATAAAATATCACTATCCGAAAAAATGTTTACGCAGAAATAGCAATGGCAGTTTTTTGGATGTGATACTTATGTAGCTTCAACATGATGAATACAACCAAAATTTTTTTTTTAAATCAATGCGAATTCTAAACTAATTTAATACTTAACAATTTTAAGTGTTGATGAATAGGCCACCTAGTGATTAGATGGAACTTGATGCTGTGATTCATAAGGAATCTCAGCATTTCACAGTGGAAGGAGGGGTACTGCATTGCCAACACTTCCGCTAGTTGCCACTTGGATATGCCAATGAAATTTGCAAATTGGAACGATATATGTGTACCAGTAATGTGCGTGTGGTCAGGTGAGGCAGATCCTTTCCTGTCATACTTCAGTATACCCCAGAGTTTTAACAAGACAAATTACAAGAAAAATTGAAAGAAACTATTATAAATATCTTCTTTTTATTATTCTAATTATTTTTATAGTCAAAACTCTGGAGTAAAAAATGTATGGCAGGTGAGGCACTGCCTCCCCCGTCTACCTTTTGCGCACATCCCTGATTAAAACAAACCATATTTCCAGCAGTATATATTGCTGCACCTTTGTATAATGCCTACATGAACCCTAGGGTTCATATATGTATCTGTATAGCTGGCTCTGATACTAACCAGTGCTTCCCCATCCATTTACCTCACCACACGCCACTGGTGTGTACACCCGATCACGCCTGTCCGCAAGCCGTTCATCGCATTGTACCTTCTGCTGTGCAATGAACGCCACCATGCTGCTAAATGAAGCATAGAGCTACACATCGTGCTGTCATCTACTGCATCGTACGGGCGTGCAATGTATCGTGCAGTCGCATCATGCTGTTGCTGGGTACACATATCGTGTTGTGTGTACCCAGCATTACTTGCTTTTTTTGCTTTACTCCCACCTCAGTATCAAGCCCAAAGCCTCTTTTTCAAATGAGAGATGTCCGCGGACCCCTGTGTTTTGGATTTGGTTCTAAATCTTCATAAACAGCTATAAAAAAACAAAAACAAATTAAAGACATGGAAAAACTATTAAAACAATCTTCCAAAAACACAATGAGATTTTTAAAATGGTAACTGAATCCAAACAGCAAATCGCAAGCCTCAGGACAATACAAGAGCTTTAAGGTAGAGTAACAGCCTAGTCAAAGTCAACAATTATTAATTATATGATTATATGATTGTTTTATACTACTCTGTATTTGTGGAGATGCTGCAGGAGATGGAGACTATATGCCTTGATGAGAAGCAGGTGATGGATGGCCTTGCATGATACATAAGAACATGAACACCACAGTAAGCTGCCTATCAAACACACACAATCTTGCAAAGCCCATAATGAAAAGTGGTGCATGCTGGAAGTGTCCTTGGGCCCTCCCAATCACCTTATGTTGTATATTAAAAAGGTCATGCACATTTTTACAAACCAAACCCATTAGTGACAGGAACTGCCACTTTTGTGGCTGAAGTGCTAGGTTTTTTTGGGCTACCATAAAAAAAACCCAGCTGCAAATTGGCTTATCGTAGCTAACAGTGTTGCTAATCATCACCACAGTTAGAAGATGTCATTATCATCCTCATCATAAACTGTTGTTAATATCATCCTCACACAATATTAGCTCATCCCTACTTGAATAGACCACTACAGAAGTCTCTGTATTTTTTTTTGTAATTGGCAGCAAAGGTCTTTCTCATAGAATATGTACCTCATTTTTATGAACATCAGCTTTTAAAAAAAATTTGGAAGGAGGCTCCTATGCTCACAAGCTTCTGGGCTGTGCAACAAACTCTTTCTGAGTACACACTGGAGGATTAGCAGCTTAAGTACACCAAAACTAGTTTGTACAAGGGACTCAACATTGACTTTTTCTCCTCCCAGTATGCAAAACAACTGTGTGACATGCTAATGTACGCATTATAATTTAAAATAATACCTCACCATTCTACTGATGCTTACTGTATCACATTGAGTCATGGTAGAGGTGTCAATTACTGTGAGTAATTCTTTTAAACCTGACCACATAATGTTCCACTCTGGTGTGCTGAGTTGACTCATCATCATCATTACCACTGTCTCTCTTGGAAAATTACAGTTTTTCCTGGCAGTAGCATTTGCAGGAGAAACTATAGCAGGAGATGTCATCATCTCATGTACCACTTGAGCTGACAACTTGCTAGCCAGCAGCTCTTTGCATCTCTTCCAATCTTTGTTAGTTGGAAAGAAAAACATTACATAGGACTTAAATATAAGATTGGAGCATGGCTGCCAAAATATAGTGATCCAATTGCAAGAAGTTGAAAACCATTTGGCCCTGGTGAAGCAAAACATGAACTTGACCTACAAATCCAAATTATTTAGCTGCGGAGAATAGCTTAGAATCCTCCTTCAGCTTCTCTAGCTGCTTTTCCAGTAGTCTAATTAAGGATATGACATGACTGGCACTCACTTCATTGGTTACAATTTCAAATGGTTTCAGTAGCTTGCATTAAAAGGATAGTATTCTCCACTGTGCTGGACTAAGGAAACATGTCTTCCATCTCACACCACAAACTCCCAATAAGATAATAAGAAAAGAAGTCTATTGGGATAAAAAGGCGCTTAGGAAATAACAAAAAAAGGACCTGTTTTATCATCAATAAACACCGGTGTCTGACACGTGCCTTGAGGAGGAATCGTTTGTTTGGAGACCCATTAATATCATATGTGTCTATATTACCAACGAGTATTTGTAAGTTTCCTGTGTGGGGGGCAACCCCGTCTTTCGTACCACGGATATAATATCATTGATATGCCTGATAACATTTCATACTTGTGAGTGGAATGTATAGGGGACCTTCCCCATAATTATAGACCACTACATTAATTTCTATATGTATATTGTTTACGCATGTTAAATTATAAACAGTATTACACTATTGGATGTTTTTCTCCCTCCTTTTATGTGACCATGAGACATTGATCCATTGTATGGAATTGGGACTCAGGAGTTATACATAGAAGGAAAGTATTACTCTATCTTTTTTTGTTATTATTGAAAAAGGTGCTACATATTAATACTAACACCAACAATATTTATAAAAAATATATATAATTTGGAATGCAAATAGTAACAATGTCCAGGAATGCACTGATGATTGCAGATGTAACAGAATGTATTAATAATAATGTCTTGGATAACACTGAGGTTTGCAAATGAACAGGAATATAATAATAATATTCTGGTAGGTATGCAGAAAGACACTAGGAACCATTTGTTGGCAACGCAGAGAGGTCAAGAGTTCCAGAAGTGGATCCAACAAGGCAAACAGGGGTACATGACTCTAAAACAGAGAGTTTAAGACCAGAAGTCTGACACCAAGTTCTGAAATGATGATCTGGCAGGAAACACACTGTTGAGTAGCTTTAAGTCATTGAATCACAGGGGCAGCCCACAGCTGCTAATCAGACAATTAACCCAAGTTAGCAGGATAATAGACAGGCCAGGGGTCTAGACTGGCTAGAAGATATCACAGGGAAGAGCAACACCATTGGTGGGGAATGATACTACATCTTTTTGTGACAGTAGCCTGTCTGTGAATGGGCTGCTAAAGTTTTTATCCCCACCCAGTGGATTGTCACAGTCTTGTAATATTTAGTTTGATCAGTACCACTTGTACACATAACTGTAGTTAAATAAATTATTGGTTCAATGGTATTTTCCACACCAAGAATAACACTTTTTTAACATCCTGGTACAGGTGATGATTTACTGTTCTGGTAAAATGGAATTAAGATGGAAGTTAGTAGCAGGGACACATCACCGCAACTAATTGTCTAAAACCAGATGCAATGATGGTGGATATTGGATCTAATGCTAACACAGCCATCATGGCTTCAGTGATCACTGTGGAACAGGATGGTGTACAGTATGTTATGTTTGGATCTAATTGCAATTACTTGTTTCACAGCCATTTGTTGTTTGAAACTGCTAGTCTTCTTTGTCCCCTTATGTGATGAAGATTCACTGCCACCAGCAGCAGCCCTAGCATGCACGGATTCTTCTTGGGAATCCTGGATAAGGGAGGAGTCAGCCTTTGCACTTTGGATGCAGGAGGACTACCTCTGATCATTAACGAGGTTGATGATGAAGGTGTTAGTATGAGGTTGCATGTGCTGGGATCTATCCATGCTGCTGATAGCTGATGGTGAAATGCTTGTTAATATTTTACAGGATTTTTCAGATTTTTATAAATAATTTGCATGCACTTGCAAATGACATAACAGGGAGGAGGTGACTAGATGGTTAACACCCTTACCTTTATTTGTTTGACTTCACAAATGGTACAGATGGCTTGACAAATGTCAGGTTTTGGGATAAATTACTCTACATGGAAGAGGTAGCTTGTTTGGTCTTTTGTTCAAGCATGACAATATCCTTCTACTTATTATCACTGGCAAGAACTGCTGTCACTGTTGGCTGACTTACTTTGACACAAACAATATCCTCCTCCTGAATATTATCAACTTTTTCTTGTCCAACACATTCATCATCAACTTCTTCATTGGTATCAGATACACAAATATCCCCTTCATCCTGTTGCATTCCCACAGTAGCTTCCTCAATTTCTATGTCATCATCATTACTTTTACTACTACTCATCTTCACATTTGCAGAGTGTTCAGAAATGGTGAAGGAGAGGCTTCTCTATGATTACAGTGTCAAAAATTTTAGACTTGCACATAGCACTCGTGGACACCTTTAGACATTCCTCAGCAATCTGTGAAGTTTGTGAATACACACTTTGTTCTTCAGCCTTAGTGTTTTTTTGTACGATGATTTGCCTATTTAAAAGTGACACATCTATACTCAGAGCGAGAAGGTGTTTCATGCAAGGTTACAGAAGATGCTTGTCTGTTTTTTGGCTCTGGCTTTCACAAATTGGCATTCAAGTGCATGAAACAGATGTAGCATGACCACCACTTGCAAAGAAAGGCCATGGCCTGAGCCATCCCTTGCTACTGGGTGTGGTGTATGGTATGTTTGTGTCACAAGCCGCCGAACTACATCTTCAGGACGAGGTGAACGCCGGATGAATGTTCACTGAAACTCCTCTTACCTCCTGTCCATCATGCTGGGATTGACCTTGATTGGTTCCTGTCTCTATTTCCTCCCTGTGTGAAAACTGCTCCGATGCTGGTGATAGCATTTATACGTGTTTCCAGTCTCCTGTTACCAGTCGAGTTCCTGATATCCAATCTGCCATGTTTCTTGTCTGCCGATTTTCCACCTAGGGGACATGGTCTGTCTAACATCAGTTGTTTGCCACTTGTGTCATCTAGGTGGCACAGCGTGCATTCCAGCCTCTTAACACTTGAGTCATCCCAGCGGCACAGGGTGCACGCTCAGTCTTGAGTGCTCAAACCAGCGTCTGGCTACTTGTGTCAACTTGGTGACATAGATCGCACTACAGTGTCCTCAGTGTGCAATCCAGCACACCAACGCTTGTGTCAACTCAGCGACATAGGCTGCACCGCTGCTACACAGCTCAAAGGCTGCATCTTGCTCACGGCTCAAAGGCCGCTACCAGCCAAGGCTTATCAGCTCTCAAGGCTGCTACACAGCCCAAAAGCTGCATCTTACTTATGGCTCACTAGCCACAGCTAGCCAAGAATCCAACCCTCAACGTTGCTATACAGCTCAAAAGCCAAACCATGGTTACCTCCTACAGGTCACTGTTTTCCAAAAACTTCCTGACTAATCCTCTGATTCCTAACTGTTGGCAAATTTATGTTTTTCAGAAGTAATTTTTCTTTTCATAGATGGAGGTGATGTTTCCTTTATGATTATGAAATACTGTCTAATTTGAGGTGCCCTTTACACCTTCTTTCCCCTTGACCTCTTATAGTAGATTTTGAAGAAGTACTATGACTGGCAGCACTAGTACTGGGTTGAATCAGGTGCACTATGGCCCTGATTTAGACCTGCTAGCAGCCGCTGGCCGCTCGCTGGGTCTGTGAGTGTTTTTTTATTTTTTTTCTCCGGCCGCTCGCAAAGCTGTGGGAGACCACCCACAGCTTGTGCAAGCGGTCAGGAGACCATCGCAATAATCGCGACCATTGGCCTTGCGACGAGACCCTGCTGTAGGGTATAGGCTGCCACAAGGCCGAGTGGACTCCCTGCTCTAATAGAGCAGGAAGTCCACTACCGATATCAGTAGTGATGTCAGTTTGCCCACCCAACAAATGCCAGGCATTCCTAAGGGAAGCCTGCATTTGTCCAGCCACCCCCCTACTAGCCCACAAAATGGGGTGAGCTGTCACTCACCATCGACAGCCGCCCCGTCTTGTTGCGAGCCCCGTAGCGACTGAACTGAACTCAGCGGGGGTCGCGCACGCCGGACACGGTGCATGCACAGTGGGCAAACATCGGGCCGCTTGTGAGTGCACAGCGCTTGCAAGCAGCTCTGAATGAGCTCCTATGTGCGGTGACCTGTCAGTCTTGGGAAAGCTCTGTATGTACACTATGTACATACTGTGTTTCTGTGGCCACTGGATCGGGTATTCATTTTTTTGTTTTGCTAAGCTCCTGGATGATCAGTTCCTTGGAGTAGCGGTAAGTATGTTGTTTGAGTGCGTATCAGTTAATGAACGAGAGAATGTGTAATAAAGGGTTAAAACATTTGGTGTTCATGTGCTGTGTTTTTTTTATATTTTCTTCACAGTGGATTATAGGTGCAAGCATCCTGCTGGCACTTGTGGTTCTACAAGTGACGCAGAACAGGCTTGATGGGACCTGTTAGCCCACTGTGAAGAACAATATTATTTATATATTTAACCCATTACCAGGGATCCAGGGAAGCGGGAAAGCGTCCTTGGCTGGTTGATCCTCGGGAGAGGTGACCCCACTTCTTGGGGGGTCCTCAATTTCCGAGCATTGCCACCCCTGGGCTGATCAGTTTGGGGCTGGATAATGTTTTGGCAGGTGGACCCCATGCTGTGTGTCCTCCTGCTATGGCATTACCACCCCAGCTGGTACAGCCCAGTGCTGGTTATAGAAAAAGATTGGGAAAGCCCCACGCCGGCTTTCCCCCTTATTTTCCTGTACCAGACCGGGATCAGAGGTCGAAGGCTGGATATGCTATTGGAGGGGACACACAAAACTACACACATGTGGTTGTCTATTTGATAAGATTTTGGTGCGAGTTTGCTCCATGTTAAATTGTGTTTCCAAACACAATTCTTAGTAAATCCATGATTTGAATACCTTTCTATGGAAAGTACATGCGAGTTGGTTCAATGGTCTATTGATTTCTATTTGCGTGTTTGGACGTCTATTTCTATTCTGATCATATTTTTAAACACGTGTTTTGCTTTAGTAAATCTCTGAGTTGCAAAAACAGGGAAAACAAGCACGGGAATCCAATCTCACCTAGACACGATTCTTAGTAAATATACCCCTTAATATTCGCTTGAGGCGGGAGTAAACTGCAATCACTAAGTCAACTGAAATCTCCTGTAGTAAATAAAGACTACATTTCTGCATTAGAAATTCCATATCAGCAGAGCAATGATTTTCCAGCATTCCGGCATTGGTGCACCAAATGTTATTAATATAGATACACACTAACCCTCATTTGGTCTTACTGGACTGATCTGTCCAATCTGACCAAAGTTCTCTCTGGAAGCTTTTCAGTTGGATCTCATCCATTTTATTAGCAAAAGAAAGAAGATCAGCAATGGAAAGCCCTCAATCACAGCAAGGCTAGCTAAAAAAAAACAGCCATCACTTAAACCAGCGTTTCTCAATCTTTTATCTGCTATGACACACTGAAGAGTGACAACCACATACAGGGTCTGATTCAGAGCCGGACGCTATTTGCGAACGGTCGTTCAGAAAAAGGGTCCGGCTATTTAAATGGAATGGGTATGATATACCATCAGGCCGCATGGCCGGCGGTTCGATTCCTGTCAGCGTCAGCCCGACAAGAGCAGAGTGCGATGCAGCGGAAGCCCGACAGTGCTGGAAATCCCGATCGTGGATAGGTAAGTATCCACTAACCTAACCCCCCTAACTCTAACCCTCCTTAGAGGTACCTAACCCTAACTTCCCCCCCAAGTACCTAACCCTAATCCCCCCTCTAAGTGCCTAACCCTAACCACCCCCTTCCCCGCTGCCTAAACCTAAGTCCCCCGGGGGGGTGCCTAACCCTAAGTCCCCCCCGTGGGTGCCTAACCCTAATCCCCCCTCCCCCTAGCCTAACCCTAACCCTCCCGGGGGGGTGCCTAACCCTAAATCCCCCCAGGAGCCCTAAACCTAACCCTCCCCCCCGCGGCTGTCCGCTCGCGGCGCCCGGCATCACTACGATCGTGATGCCGGGCGCCGGTCTCCCGGCATCGGGGAAATGCAGGCGTCTACATCCAGATGCCCGGCATTTCACCCTTACCGGGATAAGACAGTCGGGAGGCCGGCTGCCAGTATATAGACAGTCGGCTTCCCGATTGCTTCCCATTTAAATAGAGCGCTCGCTCTTTGCGGTCTGTTGACGTCTCTATATCTGAGCGAGCGAATGAAACATGCGCTCGCTATTTTGTAAAGACTCCTCTTAGCCGTTCACATCATACGTCATCTCCGCTACATCGAAAGGCGTCTGAACTGCTCGCAGTGCTTGTGGTAGGTTTTACTTCCCGCAATCACTGCGAGCAGTTCAGGCTAAAAGACAACCAAGTGACGTGGTCGATGACGCTGCTTTGTTAATTATGCACTCCCATTAAATGCCCGTTTTGACCGTTTGGCATGCCTGCGTTTGGATCTCTACTCCCCGTCTTCAAGCACCTTCCCCTGTTACCACCCACAAACGCCTCATTCTGTCACTCAAATTAGCAGGCCCTCGCTGTTTTGCAAGCGCACGATTTCTGTCCGCAATGACTGGTTGGCGCATGCGCATTACGACCCATATGCATGCACAGATGTGCGAACATCGCTCGGAGCGAGCAAGCAGCCGCTTACGAGCGGCTCTGAATCAGGCCCACAGTACAGGACACAATATAAAGATATAAAAAATAAATTAACGTTATTGTACACAAAGCACAGCGATTCCTGTAGTTTACTTACTGTACCTTAGGATTCCTTTCCTCTTCATTTGTACTTAGGGCATGATTCAGACCCGCTCGGTAGGCTGCGTTCACATGCAGCCAGCTGATTTTTGCAATCTGTGCATGAATACGCATCGCAGTGCGTGTGCGCGAACCAGTGCAAGCGTTCGGGAAGCGTTCGGGAAGCGTACGCTTGCTGCGCATAGACTACCTTGCTGACTGAGTGACAGGAGAAGCCGTTTGTGGGTGGTGACGGGCTGGACATTAGAAACGGGGGAGTGGAGGTGCGAACGAAGGTGTGCCTGAGCGTCTCAACACCATTTCAGAGGTGTGCATAATTAAAAGGCAACTTCACAGTACACGTCACTTGGTTGTATTTCGCACTGAAGAACTCGCAGTGCTTGCAATAGGGTATGGATCATATACAAGCACTGTGTTCTCTTCCGATGGTACTCTATGTACCGATGGTTGCATACACTTTCTGGAGATGACGTGCGCAAGTGGGAACCTTAAGACAGGATGGTGGACATCTGCATACACAATGCGATCGCACACTAAGACATAGTGGGCGTGCTAATGCCTTGCCGTGCAATCGCTTGCCTTGGCGAAATTTGCTTATGCATCTAGCATGCGAACGCATCTAGTGAGCAGGTCTGAATCAAGCCCATAGTCTACCATCCTACTAAATCTGTGACTGTTTTCTCCTGGCTCCTCTCTATTACAGATGTCATGATGCTGAGACGTCTGCACAGCTGTGGCTGCCTGTCTGCTCCTGGCTCCTTACTGATGCTGCAGGAAGCCAGGGGGTGGATGAGACTTTGTAATGACAAGCCTGCACAATATCCAGTCAACCAGGTGGGAGAGCAGGAATTAACACTCCTCCCCTTGCTGGGCTGATTGGCCGAGAGCATCCGGGAGCAGGGGGAGATCAGGAAAGCACACTCTCCTCCCCTCGCTTTTGCTGCAGAATGATGACAAGGGAGACCCATCAGTCACTGAGGATATGGGGGAAGAGAGTGACATTGATTCTCAAGATGAGGTGGAGGAACGGGAAGGTGAATCAGGAATGGAGCAAGATTGTGAAGAGTCTAGTGAAGAAGATGATGATGATGAAGAAGAAATAGGTGACACCTTTTTTGGGGGAAAAGATAAGAAGACCAAATGGTCCAAAAGGCCGCCCAGGAAAGTTTGTCATATGGGAGCTCACAACATTATCACTCACCTTCCTGGAGTCAGAGGAAATGCTAAGAATGCTCAAACTGCAGTCGAATGTTGGAATAATTTATTCACTGACGATATCCTTGACACAATTGTTAGGTACACAAACCAACGGATTACATTGAAGTAAGGGCTTTCATTGACTTGTTGTACCTAGCAGGAGTGTACAAAGGAAATCATCAAAGACTGGAGGAACTTTGGGGGAGAGAAGGTGATGGAGCTACTGCATTGGGGAGAATGTCAATATAGACTAAATGCTTCCTGGTTTTTGAGGTAGATGTTCTTTTTAGAAAATACATACCCTCAAAACCAAACAAATACAGTATAAAATCATTTGCTCTCGTTGATGCCAGGATGATTTATACAGTCAATATTGAAATTTATCCTGGAAAGCAGCCAGCAGGACCTTACTGTGTCAGCAACAAGCCCAGTGATGTGGTGAAGAGAATGGCCAAGCCCATATTTGGATCTGGTCACAACGTTTCAGCTGATAACTGGTTTACTGATATAAATCTTATCAATGATTTGAAAAAAAAGCTGTCCTACGTTGGAACTATTAGAAAAAATAAAAAAGAGTTGCCACCAGATTTTTTGAATGTGAAAGGAAAAACACAACACAGCAGTATGTTCGGCTTCAATAAAGGGAATGTTCTGGTTTCCTATGTCCCGCGCGAGAAGAAAAACTTCATTCTTGTATCTTCGCTTCATGATGACAACGCCATTGATGCTGATTCTAGAGAGCTAAGGAAACCAGAGGTGATCACTTTCTGAAATACAACCAAAAGTGGGGTTGAGACTGCAGATCAAATGTGTGCTACTTACAGCATAAGCCGAAACATCAAGTGCTGGCCAATGGTCATCTTCTTCGCAATGCTCAATGTGGGTGGCATCAATTCTCAAATAATTTACCTCGGCAATAAACTTGAACCACTGCGTAGTAGAGTGTACCTAAAAAGGTTGGCCCATGAACTGATGATTGGAGAACTAAGCCAAAGAAGTTTGAAGATGTCTAGAATCCCCTGCAGCCTGCGAATCCGCTTGAAAAGATTTCGCCCCATCGATGATCGAGAGAAAGTATCACCTGTACTGCAGAAATGGGTCACAGGAGGATGTTGAATTATGAATGCCATAAATGTCACAAAGCAATCTGCCTGCCCCATGCAAATATGGTCTGCCAAACTTGCACTTCACTGTGCCAATGCATCTATACTGCTGAACTTTCCAACAGTGATTCCCAGTGAGACTGACTCTACTGTGCCTATATTTCGAGTTTTATTAGTAATTTTAATGTTCATTTGATTTTTTTGTCATGAAAACTGAAGGCAGTGTCTTGGCAGGTTTTAAATTTTGGTATTTTTTGTTTTACTTGCTTTAAGGTTAATAAATGTGGTTTTGTGAATCAGATTTCCATATATTCTCTCTTTGTACATACTAATTAAGGTCACTGATAACTTTAAGAGCGTTAGAATTGAGTTAATTAGGTGTTAATGACAATTTTATAACAGGCGCCTGTCAGGCGCACTGCGCCCGAACCTGGGAGTCCCAGAGGTGCACCTGATGCAGGGTTAAGAATGCCATTATACAAAGCCCATCTCAGACCCCTTCAGGCTTATGTACAGCCTTAGAATTATATTTAGACATAAATACTATTGGTTTTATGAGCATACTAACTACCCCATGCCACAGTGATGTTAGTGCAGAAATATTTATTGTTGTGGTCTTTCTATATATCAATCAAATGTCAAATAATTTCATTACAACACTTTTTTATCACAAGCATTTTTGCATAACATGTATGCATGTACTGTACAGTGAAAGTCGAGTTTTAATTCTGTTTATAATCATACAATTCAAATACAACATGTATGTTTATCTTCATACAATGCATCTCTTGGTTAAAAAAAAACATAGTATATTACTATAAAATCATTCCCACATTTACAGAAAAGCACAGTACTCCAGAGCTTTTATTCCGCTACTTTATTCCAGCAGACCTGTTAGACTAATTGCATAGAGACTATATTTAATTACAGCATTATTCCTTGTCACTCAGGTTTGCAATTTTCACTTTTAAATTTTAGTGGACTCTTAATTAATATTGATTTGATGTGTCATTTTATGAGCAGAGTTTAAATAATTTGTAATATAAAAACCACAAATGCATGTATGAATAAAGATAGTTACCATTCTGCATGAATCAATTAATTTGCCATATGTTGTGTATATTATATATCTGTCACAATTAATACCGTGGCTAGTGGAATCAAATGCCATAAACAGACACTGTGGGCGAGATGTAATAAAGTGTAATAAGAGTTTTTAGACATTTTTAAACTCGCACATTCTCACACATTTGTATTATGCGTGTTTCCCTTTCACACACGTGCAGTGTAATGGGGTGCAAGTTTTCCGCCAAAAATGTAACTCATGTGCGTGTTATCGCGAGAATACAGATCCGGAAGTATGTGTTTTTTTTGTACCAACCGGAATGCGAGTTTCAGTTAGTGATATGGAGAGTTTTTGTTATGAATCCCAAAGCCTAATCTGTGTAAACCCCCTAGAACCCAGGGTAGCGAGGTCTTCCGCCACTAACATCCACCCATTGTTCCCTTAGACCTATAAATGATTACCGGTACTTAGGTGGCTGCCTGGTCTTAATACTTGGGGTAGTAGCGGTTCACATGAATGTACAATGGGATCCGATGATGAGAGGAGCAGCAGGAATAGGTACAGTCAGTGTTTTGGCTTGGGAGCCGATGACGCAGCTTATGAGCTGATGAAGCGACTTGGGAGTCGATGATGCAGCTGTGAGCCAGGAGCAGAAGTTTGTGTACAAGTGGTGTGGCTTTGAGAGCCGATGATGCAGCTTAGAATTCAATGATGCATAAGCCAGAAGCAGGAATTTTGTACAAGCGGCTTTGGAAGCGATGGTGCGGCAGAAGCCGGTAGCAGAAATAAGTGAATTGATGGTCCGGCTTTGAGAGCCAATAGCTCGGCTAAGGTGACGATGGTGCTGCTTTGAGCTGGTAGTAGGAGTTGGTGTATTTGAGATGTGGCTTTGTAAGTTGATGGTGCGACTTGGGAGCAGGTACACAAGTTGGTGTACTTGAGATGCGGCTTTGAGAGCCAATGGTGTGGCTTGGGTGCCGGTACACAAGTTGGGGTACTTGAGTTGCGGCTTTGAGAGCTAATGGCAACACAGAAGCTCCTGGTGTGGCTGGGAAGACAATAGAGTGGCTTGGGAGACAGTGACAGCGTGGAACCTGCAGGTGCAGCTGGGAAGCCAATGCCGTGGTCTGTGAGCCAGTGGCAGTACAGAATCATTGGCTATTGAGCCGGTGGCAGAATGGAAGCTGCTGGTGTGGCTGGGAAGCTGATGTAGCTGCTGGTGAGCTGGTGGCAGCACAATAGCTGCTGGTGTGGCTAGGGAGCCGACAGAGAGGCTTGGGAGCCAGTGGCAAGGCTTCAGTTTGAGAACCAGAATACAATACCATGACGAGATACAGAATGCTGACCATGCAGCTGAGCTAAGAGAACCTACAGAAACGATATAGCCTGCAACGTGGCAAAAGGTCAGTGTGCACAAACAGGCGAAGGGACCAATAGCACCATGTTGTGGCATCTAGATCACCTAGCAATCAATGGCACTAGAACAACAACATCAGTAGGAGGCAAAATGCTAGTGGGAGACAAGTCGTGACCGTGACTTGTAACAGTACCCCCCTTGACATGGGGTTGAGGAACCCCCAGAACACGGTTTATCAAAAAAATCCCAGAAGAAAAGTCTCCTCAGTCTAGGAGCATGTAGAGCACCTCCAGGAACCCAGTAGTGCTCCTCCAGACCATAACTCTTCCAGTGGACCAAGAAATGCAAGGGAACCCCATGAAATCTTAGAGTCCAAGATTTTTTCAACCACAAATTCGCGTTGACCATGGACCACAACGGAAGCAAACCTGGATAGAAACTTGGGCTTAAACTTGACTGAACTGAAGACCGGTTTGAGCAAAGAACAGTGGACTGTGTTGTTGATGTGGAGAAACTTGTGTAATTGAAGCTTGAGAGCTACTGGATTCACCTGAGAAATGATGCAAAACTGGCCAGTGAACCTCAGACCCAACTTCTGAGTAGGCTGGCAAAGCTTAATGTTCTTTGTGAAGAGCCAAACCAAATCTCCCTTTTTAAACATACACGACCTCCAATGTCTGTCAGCAGATCTTTTGGAGTGGAGAGAGACCTTCCAAAAGATTTGATGAACCTTGCTCCAAATACGACAGAGCCGAGAGACAGAAGGTGAAACTGATGAACTGGAGTTGAAAGAATTTGCGCTTGGATGTTAGCCCGTGACATAGAAGAATGGAAACACTGAAGATGCTCAGCAAGTGGCAGATGGGACACCCAGTCATTATGACATTTGGACACGCAACAGTGTAAATATTGCTTCAGACACTGGTTAACACGCTCAGTTGCCCATTAGATGGCGGATGGTACTCTGAAGATAGGCTGAGGTCAATGCCCAAGGAAGCACAGAAGGCTCTCCAGAATGGTGCCACAAATTGCGTTCCTCGATCCAACACAATATCCATCTGTAAGCAGTGCAGGTAAAAGATATGTTGGAGTAACAGGCCGGAGAGTTCTTTGGCAGAAGGTAACTTAGGCAAAGGTATGAAGTGTGCCATTTTGCTAAAATGGTCCACCACAGTCCAGATCACAGAACATCGAGCAGATACTGGAAGATCAATGATAAAATCCATGGCAATGTGAGTCCAGGGTCTCCTAGTTATGGAGAGAGGAAGTAACAAACCTGAAGGAGCTGTCCGAGGTGTCTTATTTCGGTCACAGATCTCACATGCCAGGACAAACTCACGAACATCAAATAAGGCCAACAGACTGAGTGGGAGAGCAACCCTAAGGTATTACTGATGCCTGAGTGACCAAAGGCTTGACGAGCATGAAAATCCAGTAAGACTGATCTCCTGAATTTTTCTGGAACAAATAGAAGACCAGAATGCTTATCTGGAGGTGACTCTGACTGACAGGCCTGAATGAGTTCAGCCAAATTATGGGTGATGGCACAGTGGAAGAAGGAGTATGGAATAAGTGGTTTGTCTGAACTGGAGATCTGTTGCACAGGTTCAAAGCTCCTAGAGAGAGCATCAGACTTGATGTTTTTTGACCCAGGACGGAAAGGGATGAGGAAGTTGAACCAGGTGAAAAACAATACCCAGTGTTCTTGCTGAGAGTCCAACCTCTTTGCATACTGAATGTAAGATAAGTTCTTGTAGTCGGTAAGAACCATGATCCAGTGTTTGGCTCCATCTAACCAGTGTCTCCAGACCTCAAAAAGCCCATTTAATCACAAGCAGTTCCCCACATCACTGCTGCATTCTGCAGAGGTGAACTTGCAAGAGAAAAAGACACAGGGGTGCAATTTATTATCAGCAAGATCCTTCTGAGACAGAATGGCTCCAGCTCCTACTTCAGAGGCTTCCACTTCTACAATAAATGGAATCGGGGTGCTGAAGCACTGGAGCCTGACTAAATATGACCTTAAGGGCTATGAAGGCCTGGACCACTTTGGATGACCAATTAGAGGTGTCCACTCCTTTCTTGGTCTATTCAACAATGGGCGCAATGATGGGGGAGAAAGACCTAATATACCTGCAGTAATAGTTAGAAAAACTGAGTAAGCGCTGGACTGCTTTGAGAGAAGTCGGCTGGACCCATTTCAGCATAGTTTCAGCTCTCCTCAGATCCATGGAGAATCCCTGGGAAGAGATAGCCTAGGATAGACATCTGGGTGACATTAAAATCACATTTTTCTAGCTTAGCATAGAGGTGCTTCTCTCGTAGTTTCTGTAGAACTAGGCATACATGCTGATGATGTTGGTCCAGCGACTGGGAAAAGATGAGTATGTCGTCCAGATATTGTACACAACAACAAATTTCCCCAGGAATTCTCAAAGAATGTCATTGATGAGATCCTGGAAGACCGCCGGTGCGTTGGATAGGCTGAATGGCATGAACAAGTACTTGTAATGTCCCAAGTGAGTACTGAAGGCCATCTTCCACTTATCCCCACTACTAATTCGGATGAGGTTGTATGCTCCTCATAGGTCAATCTTTGCAAAAATGTTGGCTTGGCGCAGCTGGTCGAAGTGTGCCGAGATTAGATGCAATGGATAGTTCTTAATGGTGATGTTGTTTATACCTCTATAATCAATACATGGACAGAGAGACCCATCCTTCTTCTCCATGAAAAAGAAGCCAGCTCCCACCGGTGACTTAGAGGGATGGATAAATCCCTTCGCCAATGTGTCCTTGATGTAATCTCTCATTGCCTTGTCCTCTGGAATGGAAAGAGAATACAATCGGCCTTTAGGTAGTTTGGCTCCTGGCACTAAGTTAATAGCACAGTCGTATGACTGATGTGGAGGAAGAACATCTGCCAGCTGATTGGAGAAGACATCGGCGAAATCTTGGTATTGGACTGGGATGGCCGGAGAGCTTCGGCAATCATAGGATGAACTGACAAAAAAGGAATAGCCAAACAATCAGTTCGACAGGAACGACTCCATTTCGTTATTTCCCCGGAAGACCAGTCGATAATAGATTATGATCCATGAGCCAAAGGAGACTGAGAATGACTGGGGCTAAAGGACACTGAAAAAGGTAAAAAGAAATAACTTCCGAATGTAGAACTCCATCTGTCAAAAAAAGAGATGTTTTGAATTTAATGTACCCACCAGAAATCAATCCTCAATCTAATCCGCAGATAGGAACTTTCTGATCTAAAGGAATGGCGGGAACACCCAGTGAGTGGAAGAAAAGAAAGTCCATAAAATTGCTAGCCTCCCCACTATCCAGAAATGCACAGGTGATCAAATTGGAGTTAGCAAGTTGGATGGCCACGGGGACTAATATCGAATTCTTTGAGGAAATGGATGCCAGGCCTAAATGCAATTCCCCCTGCACATTTAGGCCTGCCATTTACTGGCCTGAGCGGACAATTACTCACTGTATTTCCCTTGTCCCCACAATACATAGAGAGGCCTAGGGTACATCTCCTGTGTCTCTCTTCGGGTGATAACCGAGATGCACCAATTTGCATTGGCTCCTCTGGATCAAAGGATGGAGCCCAAGTGAGAGAGCGGGGTGACCTTGTGGGAAGATTTTGTTCCCATTTACATCTTCGGAGACATCGGTCAATCCTTCTTCATGAGGTCATCCAAGGAATCAGCAGGGGGATGTTGAACGAGGATGTCCTTCATGGCCTCAGAGAGTCCAAGCCTATATTGGCTGCATAGGGCTGGATCATTCCAACCAGAGTCAGTAGCCCATCCTTGGAATTCAGAGGAGTAGTCTTCCACTGCCTTCTGACCCTACTTGAGGGAACACATTTTGGACTCAGCCAAGGCATATCTATCAAGGTTATCATACAATAAGCCCATGGCCGAAAAAAAGACATTAACAGACTGCAGTGCGGCATGGGTCATGGGCAACCCAAAGGCCCAAGTTTGTGGATCCCCCTGAAGAAGGGAAATTACCAGTCCCACTCATTGCGAGGAGACAGGACTTAGCCTGAAGTATAGCTTGCAACTTTTGCGGAAGTTAAGGAAGTATCAGCAATCCCCAGAAAATCAATCCAGCAAGTTCATTTTTGGCTCTCTGGGAGGAACTGAAACAGCAGGAGACCAGCCTTCTTCAATGCGCAGGGAGAGTTTTTGGACCTTCTGAATGAGTACTTGTGCAGCAAGCACCTGGGTAGGATTCTGTGACTACTCTCCAATTGTTTATTAGGCTGAAGATAATGTTATGAGTCCCAAAACCTACTCAGTGTGAACCCCCTAGAACCCAGGCTAGCAAGGCTTCCACCACTAACAGCCACCCATTATTCCCTTAGACCTACTGTATAAACAATCAACCATGCCACCTGGTCTTAATACTTGGGGTAATAGCAGTTCACATGAATGTACAATGGGATCTGATGGTGAGAGGAACAGCAGGAATAAGTACAGTCAGTGTTTTGGCTTGGGAGCCGATGACGCGGCTTATGAGCCAATGAAGCGACTTGGGAGTAGATGGTGTGGCTGAGAGCCGGGAGCAGCATTTGTGTACAAGTGGTGTGGCTTTGAGAACCGATGATGTGGCTTAGAAGCCAATGTTGTGGCAAGAGCCATAAATAGGACTTGTGTACAAGTGGTGCAGCTTTGAGAGCCGGTGATGCAGCTTTGGAAGCGATGGTGCAGCAAAAGCCGGTAGCAGAAATAAGTGAATTGATGGTGCAGCTTTGAGAGCAAATAGTGTGACTAAGGTGCTGATTAAACCCAAAAATAAAAAAACAGATTACTTGTGTTTATTGTTTTTTCTAATCTAAAAGAAATATCACATTACATACTTAACCTTAGCATTGTGTCATTAAGTCCTACAACCATGAAACCCAGAACATATTATTGTTTTGTAAGTATTACTTAATGGTAGTGATAGAGATGTGTACACATACTGTACATATAGCCTCCTTGCATATTAAACAAGCCTTATAATTTTGCAATGACGTGGGATGACTATTTTTTTTTCCGCCATTTTGTATTTAAAAATGTGTCTTATTTGCACAATAATGTAAAAAGGATGCACAAGCAGCGTCTGCTCATTCCAACGATATGCAGCATGTCTATATTTTTGAGAGACTGCGGGTGTATCTGCATGCAAAATGTTATGTTACAGTGTCACACTGTAACATAGCATTTTACAAGCAGATACACCCGTTGGGGTAAATTTACTAAAGTGAGAGTTTTGAGAAAGTAGAGATGTTGCCCATAGCAACCAATCAGATTCTACTTAACATTTAACTAGCACCTTCTAGAAGATAATAGCTAGAATCTGATTGGTTGCTATGGGCAATACCTCTTCTAAAACTCACTTCTAAAAACTCTCACTTTAGTAAATTTACCCCCTAGTGTCACTTTATTGGAGTCATATACCTGTCTTCAAGCATAGATATTTTAAACACAAACATTGTTAGTTAGCCAAAATTACTTAAATTACACTTTTAAACATTTTAGTTATACTATATAACTAATTTTAAATTAAGGACCATCAGGAGTTTCTGTGCCACCACCGCGGCCCACGCCACCAGCAGCAAGGGTCAGAGGAAGACATTTTCGCTTGGTCTCCTACACGTCTGAGGAGGAGGAGGCCACAATCATTCTAAGCCCTGTGGAGGCAACAAGCAACATCCCACCTACCCAGCAGCAACAGCAACCCACACAGCAGACAGCACAGCCACCGACCCCCAGTGCAGATGAGCTGGCTCTGTCCCTGCACAGCTTCCGTGAACACCAGATGCAGTTAATGGAACATCAAAAAATACAAATGGACAACATAACACACCAGCTCAGGAAGCTAAATATGACTACTGCAGTAGCCCAGGGGACCCGCACCCGTAAGGCCAGCAACTTGAGTAGGCATCTGGTGGAGCTAACAGGCATTCAGAGACCAAAATGCTGCCATACGGGAGCAAACAAAGGCCTTTGTGGCATTACAAAGGGAGCTGGTGGCACAAAGGGCCCTTAGGGAAGCGCCATCAACATCTACACCCAGCTCACCTTCCACCAGTCCCCAAACGGCTTCACCACTCAGACCCCCGAGGTGAAGTGTCAGTATACGGGGGGTGCAATTTAAGGGGCAGGAAGGGGTAGAGGGTCATCTGCGTCACAGTAATTTTTGTACAAAATATGTTTGGTGAATGTTTTTCTGTTATCTTACTAGTTTAGTAAAGTAAGTTAAATCAAATTCGTCTCTGTCTTTCTTTCTAAGCTAAACTTAGATTTTTAAGCATATTTTGAACTATATTAAAATTGTACAGATGTTTAGGAACATTAATTCTGTGAAACATTACTGCTTATGGGTTTGGTTAATGGTATTTATACACTTTAAATATTTACATATGAGTATTTACATTTTTATAAATGTTTTTTTTACACTTACATACATATTTATATCTGTTTCTGGAATGAGAGATCCCTTTTTAAAAAATTTCAGAAACATTTATAAATCGACACATACAACTCTCCATTCTCAACTTTTGGTCTATTTTTTGTTGTGAGATAATGGTAATGTTTTATGTGTGAGTTTAGAACTCGCACCCTATTACATTGGTCGAGTTTTATGTACAAACTGTTGAAAACATCTTGATGCGATTTTGAAATGTGTGCGCTCTGAAAAATGCGAGTTTGCATGTTCTTGTACGTTATTACATTGGTCGAGATTACAAAATGTGCAAGGTTTGTGCAAAACTCGTAATTTTGCAAAACTCGAACTCTAGTACATTTGGCACAATATTTTACTGTGTAAAAGTGCAAAATGTGACAGTTTAGTCTTCAACCTAAATATTGGTATCAGAAATCCAAAGTACATTATTGAATTCCATTAAAGAGATGATAAAAGATCATTCTATCAGCTAATTATTGAATACATCATGAAAGATAAGTATTTCCATCTTCATGATATACGTTTTGGTCTGATGTAATCAAAGGTGTACTGGGATATATACAGTACATGTAGGGAACGGTTGACAAGTTTCTACCTAAAGCCGGGTACAAATCAGAATGTAAGGCAATTGGCAAGATAGTTGACTCAATTTCCCTTGAGTCCTAATCAAATGATATTGAGTGTACACACTGTTCAAGTGACGGAATGATTTAATGTGTCGTTTGATCATATGTGTGTTATGGGAAGCAGTCGGGATGCCGACGGACGTAATCCCGACCGCAGGCTTCCCGACTGCTTAATCCCGGCAAGGCACTAATGACAGGCGTCGAAATCCCGACGCCTGTCATTAGGCCTACATCGGGAGCCCGACACCCGGCTTACTGATCGAAGGCAAGCCAGGCGCCGGGCGCGGACAGCAGCGGGGGGGAGGGTTAGGTTTAGGGTTCCCTTGGGGGACTTAGGGTTATGCACCCCCCCCGGGAGGTTAGGTTTAGGCTAGGGGAAGGGGGGTTAGGGTTAGGCACCCCCAGGGGGAGGTTAGGGTTAGGCACCCCCCTGGGAGAATTAAGGCCCTCATTCAGAGCCGCTCGTTAGCGGCAGTACGCTCGTTCCGAGCGATGTTTGCACATCTGCGCATGCGTACGCGTTTTAGTACGCATGCGCGAACCAGTCAGTGCGGCCGAAAATCCTTTGTACGCTATATAGCGAGTGCCTGCTATTTTGAGTGACAGAATGAGGCGTATGTGGGTGGTAACAGGGGAAGGTGCTTGAAAATGGGGAGTGGAGATCCGAACGCAGGCGTGCTTAAAGGTCAAAACGGGCGTTTTATGGGTGTGTATATTTAAAACAGCAGCGTCATTGACCACGTCACTGGGTTATTTTATAGCCAGAACTGCACGCAAATTTGTGGTAGCAAACACCAACCACAAGAATAGCGAGCAGTTCATACGCTGGTCGATGTACTCGATTAATCTAATAAATAGTGGACATGACGTAGGATGCGAGCGGCCAGGGGGCGTTTTTAAGAAATAAACGAGCGTATGTTTTGCACGCTCGTTCAGACTTAGAGGTGTGAACAGACAGCAATGTGCGTACGGATCATTTGAATAGCCACCCCTTGTTTTTAAACGAACGACCGCAAATAGCGAACGGCTCTGAATGAGGGCCTAAGTTTTGGCGGCTGGGAAGGGGGTGTTAGGTTTAGGCACTTAGAGGGGGGTTAGGGTTAGGCACCCCTAAGGGAGGGTTAGGGGTAGAATTAGGTTAGTTAGTACTTACCTTAGGACGATCGGGATTTCCTCCTCTGTCGGGCTGCCGCTGTCGGGATTTGGTAAATCATACTGATTCCGTGTGTTATCGTTGCTCCCGTACACATTACGATATTTTCAGAGGCAAAATCGGAATGACATATCGCCTGGTCCGGGTGGCTGAACACGCCACACGATATGCAGCTCGGCCAACCATCTGTAAAAAAATAAAAAATAAATAAACTGATCTGTGCAGTGATTCGACCAAACCCGCCGCACCCGGGTAGGTCTATTTATTTATTTCATTCTGATGTGATTTTGATCATGTTTGTGAATCCGTGACTTCTATTGTGGTCTATGTAATGCATACAATGTTTTGACCGATAGTCTATTGCCTTCTATGGTGGCCTAAAGTCGTGTTTCACCTGCGATTTCCATGCGAGTTTGCCTTTAGTAAATCTCTGATTTGCAAAATCAGGGGGATAGAGCAGAAAAAGGACAAATCAACCAGAAACGATTCTTGTAAACTTGCCCCTAGTCTCTTTTAATTCAACTATATGTTCCCCTATAGATTGTAATCTTGCGAGCAGGGCCTTCCTACCTCATCCAGTTTTGTTCTATTAATGTTTCCAATTGTGAAGCGCAACAGAATATGTTGCTCTATATAAGAAACTCTTAATAAATAAATATGATCCGTCATACGATATATAATTCTGTCCCGGATGGGAATGATATATTGTATGGATCATGCAGTGTATAAGCCTGATTCATCGTAAACGATGATTGTTTTGCACAGCAGATGGGACGATGCAATGAACAATGCCATGCTGCTACAAGCAGCATGTAATGATATATCGCGCCAACGTACACCAGATCGTGCAATGTACGGCATGCGCGATGTGTGTACCCAGATTTACAGTAAAGCAAAATGTTGTCTTTTAGTACTATTATTATTATTTTTATTATTATTATTGTTATTATTATTATTGCAAACATAAACCACAACACTTTAATTTATTATGTAAACAATTTAGTTTTACAATAATTTAATAATTAATAGTGTTCTAATTAATGGTCCATCTGTGTACTCTTCCTGTTAGCAATAAACTACTACCTGACTTGTACATTTTTATAAATAATGACTACTGTACTGTAGGTTGTTAAGCTTTGTCCTAAAAACACCTTTTAAAAGTCATATCCAGAAATCAATGTCCCAGCAGTGGAAATGTAGGCTGCAATCCTTATATTAGTCTAACCCAGTGGTCGCCAACCTTAATTGAGGTGTGAGCTACTTTAGTAAAATAAAACCTAAGAGCTACTAAAATTGTAGAAAAAAATCTGGCTAATAATAACAGATCAATACAATTGAAGGTCATTTAAGGAAAATTAAAAAAAATGTTTCATAAAAAACAATAATGCATTTAATTATTACAGTGATATTGATCTAGTTTGTAAATGAAATGTAAGCACAGGCACATTTCACTGTTAAAACAATCAAAACTCAAAAGAGATAGGCACTGTCAGGTGTCACCCTGAATTTGATAAAACGTAATAATACCAATGTATCATTGAATTAATGTTAATAAATAGTGAAAAAATAATATTAAAAATATATAATGAGGAGCCCCTTTATGCAGCCATACAGACCTAGTAGTCACCTAGGTGAATAAAAAATGAGAAAATTACCATATGAAATGTTTTGTATACAATAATAGTTAGGGCCGTATTCAAGTAGCCGCGATAACTTCGCAGCCGTCAGCGGAATGTACTTTTCGACGACTTTGTGTGTTTTGTAGACAAAAACTTTTCGTGCGCGGCCCCGCTTTTCGCCCTATTCAGTTCCAAAGGACGTGAAAATGGGACCCGGCGAAACGCAAACAGGCAAAAAGTGCTGTTAGATTTGGGGAAACCAGCCTGACACCCCCCAAAAGATGCACTAACATTGGGGATCATGGTAGATGCCCTCGAATAGCTCTGCTGAAGGTAAATTCTCTCAATAGCTGCTAATTAGCGTCTTTGCTTAAGTGGTGAAGAATAGCATTTTGACATTTTTTGGTGAAAAAATAAGTAGACCCAGCAAATTTGGGGTACATGAAAATGGATGCAAACATAGTTAAAAATTGCTAAAGTGAGGTCTTAAGAAGCATTAAAAACGCACCATCAGGAAGCACCTGCAATCCAAAAACACCTCCCCATACTTGCAGACCACCCAAAAGCTTATTTCGCTAGTGTGGCGTTTATCTCAAGAATAATCGCCAGGAATGATGTCATGTAAATGTATATATATATATATAAATGTGTGTATCAACATGGTTTCTAGGCAGTGTCCTGTATTTGACTTGTAGGAATACAAAGCTTGGAGGAGATTTGTCTTCCTGGAACCAGGCATCTAGATAACCATCTCTTCTCTCAACAGGCCATAAAGTTTGGGGAGAGATACATCCTTAATGCAGATGGTCAGACCTGGTCAAGCCAGGTCATGGGATATAAAATCCTTTAGAAGGGAGATGACAAGAATGTAGGGTATGTTACCTGATTATTGGTTTCTAAAGACCCCTTCACACTGTTTCAAGACCCCCTACTTCCTATAGACTATATGGAAGGGTGTGGCCGATTTCTTAATGCCCAGTGTACAGCAATGAAAGAGTGAAAAACCCAAAGGTGGGGGCTAGTGCAGCTGTGAGGGTATAACTATGCATCTCCCTCAGTGATAAGTGTTCTTGTGCCCAAGGAGAGTCCTGACGACTGGCCAGAATCCAATGCTCCTGTGTCTCCTTCACGACTGAGTCTAGATGTAAAGACTCTGGGTTCTTTTTCATTTTTAATTCCTTTTACTTTCTGAAACCTATTTGTGATATATTTGTATTGTCCATATTTGTACTACCTTTTTCTGTAATCAATAACCTTGGAAATATTTTTTGGATTAAACATTCTTAATCCAGTGTATTCTCCGTGTTCTTGTCGAATTCACGAGCCTGTGAGGTCAAAGCTACGTACCTATATGTAAGTGAGTGTGCATATTGAGATTTAAGGGGAGAACCTAACGACTCCCGTTAACTTCGTTGGTGGTGGCAGAACAGTGTTAGAGTAACCGCACATGCTGAGGTAACCATAAGTCACAGTTGGCGATTCTCAGATTGAGGTATCTGGAGAATCGGCCGGCTGGTCGTGACAAATTGGTGGCAGCAGTGGGATGATGATAATTGTTGTTTTTATCACAAGAACTTAAGTGAATTAATGGTGTGTGATTCTTGAGAGAAACTACATCATAAATTCACCGGAGAATTACGCTCAAGGTTTAGATTTTAAACGGACATACATAGCAAATAGTTTCTGTTCCCCCCCCCCTCTCTTGTTTTTCTTTTCTATTTTATTTGGCAATTAGTTTGAGGTCCAGAATGACCACAGAGTACCTGCAACAGAAAAGAGATGACCTTGTGGCCATGTGTATGGAGAGAAACATTGCCTGGAAGGGCCAGAACAAGGATCAACTGGCCCAATTACTCCAAGTGGCGGATCAGAATCTTGTTGCTGAAGGTGGCCAGACAATGGACAACCCTGCTGCAGAGGCGCAGTCTGTACTGAACCTTACAACAGATGCACAGCGGGGGTCAGACACCTCTGCTGGGTCAAGTGAGTCTGCACTAGAGAGTTTCCTTCAAACTGCTGCCAGGCATATGAAGGACAGGGACTCTGCTGCCACAACTCTGCAGCTGATGCAGCAGTTCCAAACGTCTGCGGACAGGGAAGCTGCTGGACGCCGAGCTGACCAGGAAGCAGAAGCTGCCGAGCGGAAAGCAGTCCGAGAGGCTGAGGCTGCAGCTGCAGAGCGCCAGGCTGCGGCTGAGGAGCGCCAGGCTGAGCGCGTGTTCCAGCTGGAGATGGCCAGACTCCGCGGACAGAATGCCACCTGTGAACCGGGTAGGAAAAAGCCCCGGCACGATCAATTTCCTGTATTGGAGAAGGATGGTGACCTCGATACGTTCCTGAGGGGGTTTGAAAAGACTTGCCGACAGTTTGCACTGGACCACAGTGAATGGGCAAGTTATTTAACCCCTGGGCTGAGAGGAAAAGCTTTGGAGGCGTTTGCAGATCTTCCCCAGGAACTGGATGGTGATTATGCTGCGATTAACAAAGCCTTGTTACAGCGTTTCAACATCACCCCTGAGGCTTATCGACAAAAGTTCAGAGACTCAAAGCGCAGTCCCTCTGATACCTATGCGGGACTGTTAGCGCAATTGTCAACCCTGTTGCATCAGTGGGTTGGTGGATTGCAGGTGACGGACTTTGACAAACTAAAGGACCTTATTCTCCAGGAACAGTTCCTCACACTGTGTCCAGCGGAGGTCAAAGAGTGGGTCCTGGATCGGGATCCCAAAACATCTCAGGAGGCTGCCAGCCTGGCAGACAAGTACACCAGCACTCGGGCTTCTGTGGTGAAGAAGAGCTGGGGGATGCCAGGACAAGCAGCATGGAGAGAGAGACGACCTGGAGGATCACCCCCGCGGTACCCTGCAAAGCCAGCTGTTGCTGCACCTTTTGGGGGGGCGGGGGGAAAACCTGTTTTGGCAACTGGCCGCAGGTGTTTTACATGCAATGAGCTGGGGCACATCAGTGTTGATTGCCCCAAGAAGAAAAGATCAACACCCTCTCCTGTGAGTGGCCCGGCAGGGAAACCTGTGCCAGCCATCCTGTGTGTGGAAGGGCCCCAAGGACACCACCGGGACAATCTACAAGCTGTCCAGGTAGGACACCAAGTTGCACTTGGGCTATTAGACTCTGGCTCAGACCTGACTCTCATCCACCCAGCCTTAGTGGGTCCCGAGGATATTATTCTAGGGAAGACAATTACAGTGCGGGGAGTGGGTGGGGTGCACCCAGAGGTGCCTATGGCTCGTGTGTATCTGGACTGGGGAGTTGGGAGAGGTATCCGGGATGTTGGGGTGCTGGACAATTTACCTGCTACAGTACTGTTGGGGTGTGATTTGGGGAAAATGCAAACAAAATATGTAACTGAGAATTATGTTGTAAATGATGCAAAGGTACAATCTAACCCAGTTTTTCCCCAGGTGACCCCTGCTGACCGACCCAGCAACAGTACAAATGAATGTGATTGTATCAGTGATGTACAAAGTGCTGTTCTAGCAGATAACCCTTTGCAGTTCCACAGGCCAGAGTCTGGTCAGTCAGAAATGGGTCTAACAGTGAGCCCTAATGAAAAACTGTGTAATGTACTGTTAGCAGATTATATTGCAAATGTACCATCATCAGGGTTTGGAGTGAATACTGTAGGTAACGATGCCATCCCTGTATTAGCAGTAATGACCAGGAGAGCCACAGCCCAGAGTAACTGTGAGGTAACCCCTGCACCTGGGGAGAGTGTGTCACTAGAGATTCCTCCCCCTCAGCCCCCCTCCTCCTCTCCTGCTGAAGCTGTCAGCACAGAGTCTGGGATAGGGGAGGACAGAAATCACATTTTGTCTCCTCACCCTGATCAACTAATGAGAAGTGCTGCTTTCAAAGCAGAACAGCAGACAGACCCCAGTTTGGAAGCTGTGAGGGGAAGAATCAGCGAGGCAGGTCTGGAGGGTAAATCAGAGAGAATTTTTATGGAAAATGGACTCTTATATAGAGAATGGGTCACAGCTGAGGGTGCTGAAAGGCAGCTTGTAATCCCTCATATCTACAGAACTGAGCTCCTGAAAATAGCACACGAGATCCCCTTAGCAGGACATTTGGGGGTGAGACGAACCAGAGACCGGTTGAAACATAAGTTCTACTGGCCTGGCATGGGAAAGGAGGCAGACGATTACTGTCGCTCATGCCATGCGTGCCAGATAGTTGGAAAGTCCGGTGATGTGGGGCGCGCTCCTCTCATTTCCCTTCCCATCATATCTGAGCCCTTTGAGAGGGTTGCGGTTGATATTGTGGGGCCCCTAGCCATCCCCAGCAGCTCAGGAAAACAGTACATTCTGACTGTAGTGGATTATGCTACAAGGTACCCAGAAGCTGTAGCGCTTTCATCCATTCGCACAGACAAGGTAGCAGATGCGCTTATCACCATTTTTTCTCGGGTGGGGTTTCCCAAGGAGATGTTAACTGATCAGGGTACCCAGTTCATGTCCCGCCTCATGCAGAGTCTCTGTCAGAGGATGCAGGTGAATCATCTGATTACATCCCCATACCATCCGGCTACCAATGGGTTGGTCGAACGTTTTAATAGCACCCTGAAACAAATGTTGAGGACTTTTGTGGAGTCCCAGGGAAGAGACTGGGAGAGGTTCCTGCCGCACCTCCTCTTTGCATACCGCGAGGTGCCGCAGGAGTCCACTGGATTCTCACCCTTTGAACTCCTATATGGGCGTCGCGTGCGAGGCCCTCTAGATTTGATCAGGGAAGAATGGGAAGGTAAGCTGGTCACTCCTGAACAGTCTGTGGTACACTATGTAGTACAGTTCAGGGAGAAGATGCTGTCTTTAATGGGAATGGCACAGAGCAAACTGAAGGCTGCACAAGCAAAACAAAAACTCTGGTATGACCACAGCGCTAGGGAACGCATATTTGAGGTGGGGGATAAGGTCCTAGTTCTGATCCCTATGAGGCAGAACAAGCTACAGGCTGCCTGGGAAGGCCCCTACACCGTAGTGCAGCACATCCAGGATGTTAATTATGTAGTAGAAAAGGGGGATGGACGTAAGAGACAGTAGATGTACCACATCAATATGCTCAAAAAGTACCATGACAGAGGGACATGTGTGTTAGCTGTGTGTAGCTTGCCTGAGAGTGATCAGGAACCCGACCCCTTACTAGATCTGGCAGCTGCTGCAAAAGAGGGGGGGTCACTTGCAGATGCCCACTACAGCACTGAGCTGTCTGAGATGCAGCTAGAACAGCTAGCTAACACCGTACAGCCCTTTCAGTCCCATTTCACAGGAAAGCCAGGAAAGACACACTTGGTTACACATCACGTAAACACAGGTAATCAGACCCCCCTCAGACAGCCAGCATATCGTACTTCCCAAGAAGTGCTGGAGGCAATGAAAAGGGAAATTGATGAGATGCTGCAGCTAGGGGTGATACAAAGGTCTCACAGTTCATGGGCTGCCCCAGTGGTACTGGTCCCAAAAAAATGTGGAGGTACAAGATTTTGTGTGGACTACAGGAGGTTAAATGATGCCACTGTATTTGATGCCTATCCCATGCCCAGGATAGATGAACTACTAGATAAGCTTGCCCCGGCACGTTACATCACTATCATGGATCTCAGTAGGGGGTACTGGCAGATCCCGCTGTCACCCGAGGCCCGTGAGCGGTCCGCATTCATCACCCCATTTGGGCTGTTAGAATTTCTGGTCATGCCCTTTGGGATGAAGAATGCCCCTGCGTCCTTTCAGTGCCTGGTTAATGACCTGCTGGAAGGCCAGGAGGGATATGCAGTTGCCTACCTGGATGACATCGCAGTGTTCAGCCAGACCTGGGAGGAACACCTGATCCATCTGAATAGTGTGTTAGGCCGAATCACTGGGGCAGGTTTGACGATCAAACCCGAGAAGTGCCAGCTTGGCATGGGAGAGGTACAATATCTAGGGCACCGTGTAGGGGGAGGTACTCTCCGCCCAGAACCAGACAAAGTGGAGGCTATTGCTGCATGGCCTACCCCTAAGACTAAAAAACAGGTGATGTCCTTTCTAGGAACTGCAGGGTACTACCGAAAATTTGTACCCCACTACAGCACCCTAGCCAAGCCCTTAACAGACTTGACAAAAAAGAAGTTGCCACAGGTGGTCAATTGGACTGAGGACTGTGAGAGGGCCTTTCTAGCCCTAAAGTCTGCTTTAGCTCAGTCCCCTGTGCTGCAGGCCCCAGATTTCAAAAAGAGGTTCATTGTACAGACTGATGCCTCTAATTATGGTTTAGGTGCTGTGCTCAGTCAGGTCAATGAGCAAGGGGAAGAGCATCCTGTCATTTTCCAAAGTAAAAAACTGCTGCCCCGTGAAGTGGCCTATGCCACCATTGAAAAAGAGTGTTTGGCGATTGTATGGTCTCTCCAAAAACTGCAGCCATATCTGTATGGGAGAGACTTTACCATAATAACAGACCACAACCCACTCGTATGGCTTAATAGAGTCTCTGGGGATAATGTTAAAATTCTCCGATGGAGCCTTACCCTGCAACAATACACCTTCACCATCCAGCACAGAAAGGGTGCAGAGCACAGCAATGCTGATGGACTCTCCCGGCAGAGTGAAGAGGCAGACAGTGGTACACAGGTAAGGCTGTGACGTGTGTCTCAGTCCCTCCTGTGCCCATCTTCAGGGGGAGGTGTGGCGTTTATCTCAAGAATAATCGCCAGGAATGATGTCATGTATATGTATATATATATATAAATGTGTGTATCAACATGGTTTCTAGGCAGTGTCCTGTATTTGACCTGTAGGAATACAAAGCTTGGAGGAGATTTGTCTTCCTGGAACCAGGCATCTAGATAACCATCTCTTCTCTCAACAGGCCATAAAGTTTGGGGAGAGATACATCCTTAATGCAGATGGTCAGACCTGGTCAAGCCAGGTCATGGGGTATAAAATCCTTTAGAAGGGAGATGACAAGAATGTAGGGTATGTTACCTGATTATTGGTTTCTAAAGACCCCTTCACACTGTTTCAAGACCCCCTACTTCCTATAGACTATATGGAAGGGTGTGGCCGATTTCTTAATGCCCAGTGTACAGCAATGAAAGAGTGAAAAACCCAAAGGTGGGGGCTAGTGCAGCTGTGAGGGTATAACTATGCATCTCCCTCAGTGATAAGTGTTCTTGTGCCCAAGGAGAGTCCTGACGACTGGCCAGAATCCAATGCTCCTGTGTCTCCTTCACGACTAGATGTAAAGACTCTGGGTTCTTTTTCATTTTTAATTCCTTTTACTTTCTGAAACCTATTTGTGATATATTTGTATTGTCCATATTTGTACTACCTTTTTCTGTAATCAATAACCTTGGAAATATTTTTCGGATTAAACATTCTTAATCCAGTGTATTCTCCGTGTTCTTGTCGAATTCACGAGCCTGTGAGGTCAAAGCTACGTACCTATATGTAAGTGAGTGTGCATATTGAGATTTAAGGGGAGAATCTAACGACTCCCGTTAACTTCGTTGGTGGTGGCAGAACAGTGTTAGAGTAACCGCACGTGCTGAGGTAACCATAAGTCACAGTTGGCGATTCTCAGATTGAGGTATCTGGAGAATCGGCCGGCTGGTCGTGACAGCTAGTTTTTTAGCTTTGTACACTGACTGACTGTCCTAAGGGTGCTGAGTAGTTTCCCAACATTTGCACCCCAAAACTGCAATTCTGCACTTTTTTTCACCACCTATTCATAGGCAAATCTTTTTCACCTGGTACATTGCGTTTTCCTGTCCGCGAAAACTATTTGGAATTAAATATGGCAATACTTTTCCGCCTGGTAAAATGACGTTGCATATGCGTTGCTTTTCGCCTCTAATTGAATACGGACCTTAATTTAAAATAAATAAGAAGATTTAAATCATAATTAAAACAACTTTATAAAATACATAAGTACAAAAGAGAAAAATTGTTTACACATATATTTAGTTCGCCAGACTTATGCTGATAATGGTATGAGATTACTTTGGCCAATAAAAGTCAGTGTTGTTGGTGGACATAATTACCGGTATCCATGAAAAGTCCTATAGGGAATATGCAGTGATCCATGATATAGTTGTGCAGCGGCAATGAATGAGAATTCTGTGTATAGATGAGGTGATCCCGGATCCCGATGGACTCACCGTCGGGTATTGTAAATAAGCAGCTTAATTTATAATGAACCAAATTGGTTCTGAATGTTGTCGTGGGAATTCCACGCTGAAGAGGACGGCAATCCGGGACGTACAGGCAGTCCGCTCTGTGGGATCCAACTACTATAGATAGATTCCTTGATAACAATTTGATGTAATTAGGACACCAAGTAGCCGCTCTGTATATCTTTGCTGCTGCCAAGGGAGTCCGTTAGTATCAGGTTTGCTTCCGATTACTGGTATATTAGTTTGCTTCCGATTATTGGTATATTGGTTTGCTTCCGATTACTATTTGCCTTTTGTTTCAGACAGATTTTCCCAGGTCATCACTATGAACTTCTGTTACTAAGGGACTCCCTTGGCAGCAGCAAAGATATACAGAGCGGCTGCTTCCCTATTTAGCCCTCATATTTATCCTAGACATACTCCAGTAAAAAAAAACCTCCTATAATCTATAATAATGCAATATAAACAATAACACTTTAGCAGTCACTTACTGCAGTAATGCATGGCCTAAGGTGTTTTGGTGCATATGACCTGTAATGTTGTAGACATGGGTCTGATTTGTCATGATAATGAGTGGGATGTACTAAATGGAAAATGCGATAAAAACTCTGTATTCTGGGTTTTACCACATTTTCCATATGTACCATTGGGTGGCTGCCGGGGCTCCGACACGGAGGGTAACGCCAGCTTTTGCTGGCATTACCCTAGGGAAGCCTATGGGCTTCTACCGTATCACGCTGGTATCAGGGATCCAATCGGATCCCTCCCAGCATGCAATGTTGCTGCCGTGTCACTCTGCGCATGCGCTGATGGACTCCCGGGTCATAAACCTGTAAGTCCTGGGAGAAGCGCTGATCGCAAAAGACAGCTCTTGTCCTTTGCGGTACTGATCGCATACTGTATGTTAGTACATATGTGATCAGTAGGGATGCGGTGACTGGCAGGATGTACTCCGCAAGCTTAGTGCATCCCGCCCAAAGTGTGATAATATCCTTACTCTCACTGTGGCAGTTGGTAAACAAAATGAATCCTCACACTGACATATCTAAAGAGGTATGTTATGCACAATATTATCCGTCAAATAATATTTCTTCTTTCCTTTATCTGAATACGTTTACTGAAGAACTTGATACCCTCCTTACACTCTCTGTGTTGCTATTACACATGCAATTGAATGAATGTTGCATTCTGTGCATGCATATGCACCGCAGTGCGCGTACGCGAACCCGCAACTGTGATCGGGGCTGTGATTGCAGTGACTACGCAGACCCATCGCAGAGTGATTGACAGGAAGTGCCGTTTGTGGGTGTGACAGAGGGGTGGTCGGCAAAACGCAGGTGTGCCAGTGCGTTCGAACGCAGTTACAGGGGCATGCATAAATTATCCACTGCGATGCCTTACGCAACTTGAGTACTCATAGCGTGTGCTGAGGTTAGCAATTTCTGAGTAAGGTCAGAGCTTGTGCAAGTGTGCATGAGGATGCGATTGTACTCAATGTTTCCGATGGTTTTGCAGTCTTGCTAAGGATTACGGATGTGTGTAAGGTAAAGTGGGCGTCCTTATGTTGTGCTGCGACAACATAGCAATCAAAATGGATTAGCATACTATCGCAGTGAGACTGCGTGCGTAATCGCTATTGCAATCGTAGTTGCGATTTGTAGTGAATCAGGCCCTACTGTATATTGGCAGCATATGTATTGCCTTTAGCTTTATGCACAGTACAGGGTTATGTATTAATCCCATCACTACTGCCTCTGTGCAGTAGGAGTTTGGCTTTTAAAACAGCAATGGATTGTACTACCAAATGTTGAATTTACATGTTAAAGACAGTTATTATTATTATTATTATTATTATTATTATTATTATTATTATTATTATCATCATCATCAAAATGTATTTATTTAGCATCAACATACAGTATTACACTTGGGAACACAGTAATAAAACAAGACTGAGTATTAACAGACAGAGAGGTAAAAGGGTCCTGCTCATAAACTTACAATCTATAGGATAGAATGTTCTTTTATTCGCACGTAAATAGATTTTAAGACCCCAGGTTGCCCATTTAGGCTTTTCCCATGGCATCTAGAACTAAAGCAAACCATATTGTCATGATTTTAAGCAAGTGTTTACAGCAAGGCCAAGGCAAGATTACTTGTACAGTATGTAGGTAGAAGGCTAGAAATGTGTAAACTGTTTCACATTTTTAATACAACAAACATCCTTAAAGGTGCAATCCAATTAAATAGTATGCATGTTCTATTTTTTTTGAAGCTGCTATTCATTTATAGTTTGTCATGTCATTAGTTACCATGTCAACCACAGTCACATGACATTTTAAGTAGTCATCAGAGAATCGGTAGCACTAGGTACTGTAGCACCTATCTTTGAGTATCAATGCCTAATTCCCTTCAGATTGTATATTTGCGAGCAGGGCCCTCTTACCAATATGTCTGACTGTTATTACTCACTCTCGTTTTATTACTGTTTGTTCGCAAATGTAATACTCAATGGAATATGCTGCACTATAAAAGTAACTGTTTATAATTATTATTATTATCATTATTATCAGAGAAGCCTTAGAATGTCCTGTTTCTCAACATACATGTGTTCTCTACACATTTTTTTCGTGTTGTTTCATGATCACTGATGAACTTCCTGACTGCCTTGCACTAATTTAGATATCATGTTACAATCTCATCAAGAATGAGTATAACAGAATAAACCAAATGCTTCCAGATAAGAAGCAATGTATTCCAGTGGCAGCCATATCAGTGTTATGTAGGCCAAGCATCAGCACCGCTATGCCCTGATAACGTTCCATCTATTGCCGATCAAAAACAGCGATCTGCAATCTCCATGATCGGCGAACCATGGGAAATCAGGGAATTTCATCAGGTTAAAGATCCCTGAATCGCCAATTATGACCATTTTTGGGTCGGAATCATGTATTGGAACAAGTTTAACATTACTAGAAGTAATTTCTGTGGTGCACGTAGGACTCAATGTGCCCAATGCTCAGGTTCTAAGTCTGGAAGTGAGTTAAACAAATGTAGTAGTTACAAAAGTAAAAAAAATAAAAAGTGTAGCTGTCAATCACAATCCTCAAAGTGTAGGATGAGCATTACAGCAACAAACACTACTGACCTGATTTAGAGGTGGAAGCTAATACAGCCGCCACTGCATCTTTTTCAACATCATGACTGCGTTTTTATGCCAATGCCACAGTGCATGGGATTATTATTATTATTAGAAAGGAATCAATGGCACATTTTAAAAAAAAATTAAATTTAATACTTAGGCCGGGATGAACAAAAGGAAAAATGCGGTAAAAACCCCGGTTTCTGGGTTTCTACTGCATTTTTGTATGTATTAAGACCCGGCCGCCATATTATTGGTGCGAAGGGTAATGCCAGAAAAACCTGCCATTACCCTATAGAAGCCTATGAATTTCTTACCGCATCCCTCACCCGACGCTTCGCCGCCCCGCAGACGCCCAGCACTGGCCCCCACTCACCTTAGTCTCCTGGTCGCCGGCCCGTGCTCCTCCTGGGTCCTCCGCCTCCTTCTCCTCTTTTTCTTCTGGGTGCAGGTAGGAAGATGAGGAGCGCGGGACTTCCTGCACAGGTCACCAGCAGAAAGTTCACAGGGCTCGGAGGGGCCGGAATCCCACAGAGGCCCCCTCAGCTGGCGTCAGCTGCTTTGCAAAGGGCAGCTCTTATCGCAAGAGCTGTCCTTTGTTATACTAATCCCATATGTTCAATCAATCTAGCAGTACTAATCAGGTGCATGAAAGGGATTGGTCATACTAAGTAGAAAAAGGAGGTGGTTTACCCCCTATTGTTCCTCAGCACACTGAATAATGCTTGCAACAATATATGAAGACTATACGGTCACAGAAATTCAGAGATATTTTTTTTAATGCATTTAGCAGTACCTAACACTAAGGGGTTCACGTCCGGGGCGCAGTCCACCCCACAAATATGTCCAGCCCAGGACCCCCCCAGGGCATCACACGAAAAATGAAAACAGAGTGACAGTGCAGTGTAAAGTATAGATGTGTAAGACTAATTAATAAGTGTTGAAAAAAGGGGTTAAAATATTTGTGAAATATTACATGAATAAAATACAAACATAACAGATGATGGTCCTGGGCTGGACGTTTTTCGGGGTGCACGGCACCCCGGATGTGAACCCCTTAGTGTTAGGGACTGCTAGTGACAGAGAAGCCGTGACGTGGCCTAGCAGCTTCCCATGTATTTGCAAATGCATGCAACCAATATCTCTGAATTTCTATGACCATATAGTCTTCATATATTGTTGCAAGTATTATGCAGTGTGCTGAGGAACAATAGGGGGTTCAACCCCCCTCCTTTTTCTACATATGCAATTAGTAAGGTTGCAATGACTGGTGGAATGTACACAGCAACCTTAGTACATCCCGCCCTTAGAATTAACTCTTGTTCTCTACTGGCAGTTTCCAATCCTTGCTCAGACTCTCACCCTGGGCGAGATGCACTAAATGGAAAATGCAATAAAGAGGCCGTTACCAGGGTTTTAACACATTTTCCATATGCACTACTGTGTGGCCGCCGGGGTTCCGATGTGGAGGGTAATGCCAGCTTTTGCTGGCATTACCCTATGGAAGCCTATGAGCTTATACCGCATTGCGCTGGTATGATGGATCTGCTCGGATGCAGCATGCCTGGTGTCCGCCACATCACTCTGCGCATGTCATAAACCAAGAAGTCCACAGGGCTGCGTGAATCGCAAAGGACAGCTCTTATCGGTAGACCTGTCCTTTGATGTACTGATTGCATGTGTTAGTGCATATGCGATCAGTACAAATGCGGTGTGTGGTGGTAAGTAGCGCACTATGTTAGTGCATCCCGCCCCCTATCTCCATCTCGCCTATCAAAATCCATCTCACCGCCATGATCCAGCAACCTTGGCAATATCACATCTCTCACCTCTACTTTGTCCCTCTCTCCTGCACCCTATGGAATGCCAGGTCTATCTGCCCCCACACATGGGGACTGTTTCTGAGTCGCACGGAGCCATGCTTGTGGATGAGAAGCCTGTTTCTGATGGATCTCTTGCACGTAGCAAGTCCAGATACTAATGATGACTGATGTTGTGGCCGGCATAAAATCCACGGACAGCACTGCACACACACAATTCCCCACATTAGTTGAATGGATATTGGCATTAGCATAAAGTAGTTAATCAGGCTTCTGCAGCTGTTCACAACTACAGCCACTGTGCGTGCTACTCAGAATCAGCCCCATAACCTTTTCATCTCCAACTCCTTGAACCTTATAGTCATTACTGAAATTTGGATCTCCCCATCTGACACCTCTCCTCTGGTGTGCTCTGGTGTGCTCTCATCCTAGCAAGGTGGCAGTGTGGAGTCCTCTGTGTACCTGCTGCACCTTTCAATTCATATCCCCAGAACCCTCCCTACCTTTCACTTTTTTTTGAAGTTCAGACTATTCACGTCTTACATCCTGTTCACATGTTATCTATCGCTCCCTGGTCCTGTCTATGACTCCCCCACTTCAACTCTTCTAGACTTTAATCTCTCATCTTAGGTATTTTCAACATTCCTATTGATGTCCCCACTGACCCCTCTGCCTGTAAACTTTTATCCCTCATCTCAGCTTTAGGATCTCTTTCAATGGACCTCATCATACTCCCTTGTGGTTAGGCATTTTCTTTATCCAGTTATCACTCACATTTAAAAAATAAAAGTGTTGTTACAGTATGTGGTTATTACTGTGTTTTAATTTTTGGTGCCTGCTATTCTGTATTGGATTGTCGCACCTTTCAGTAAGTCATGTGAGGAACCATAAAGTACCTCCTCCAGTGGTGCTCCAGTATATTCATAGCGAGTACCTCACACATTTGGCAACATCAATAATACCCCCTTCACACACAACTATGATACCCTCCACCCCCTGCCATCATCTTTTTGTGGGTCTGCCATAGAGAGACGGAAAATAATTGGTTGAAGAGATGGGGAGGGTCATAACATACAGATGAAGGGGCAGATAATGTATTGGTGTGTGCGTGTGTGTACGTGTGTTAAGATGCCTACACACACTAGGCGATTTTTTGCACAATATGGCCGATTCCGACACAAATCATGCAGTGTCCATGAACGATAACGATGCCGATGAGCAGTCCTTGTTTGTCGCATCCACAGATCCTCAGATCTTACCTACATGTAGTAAAATCTAGCAAACTCATTAAGATGCACTGGAAATCATTAAGGACACACGATAGGTCATTGGTCAGATAGCACAGTTTAAGCACAATATTGTATGTCCAGGAGTGCCAGGGAGTTACCGGGGAGATAAAGGGAAATCGCTGATGACATTATATGGTTTGTGAGTCATCTAGTGTATAGGCAACTTTAGTATTAAATGTTATTCTTTCTTTAGAACAACATATATATGGAACCAATCACCCTGAAAAAATCCTCAGTTTCATGTCTATGACCTCTTACTTTGTTAACCAAAGGTACCCCAAATGTCCTTTACTTAATGAACTTGACAGCATCTGGCACTTTGACATATATTTTTAAATACATTGATTAAGAAATTCATATCACATTTGGATCTATGTTATTTATTATAGAGATGTGCGCTGACCCCCGTGTTTTAGATCTGGATTCATCTTCATGTTTTCGTTTTGCAAAACCACCATCAAGTGTTTTGGTTTTGGTCTTGGATCTGGGTTTTTTATTTAAATTAAAAAAAGTTTTAAAAAACATTTCAAATCAAATCATGTAATTTTTGCAATCCAAAACCCCAAATTCGGATTTAAAATCCAAATTACGGACCACAGGAAGATCAAAACTGCGACTCATTTCTGTCCGGATCTCCTCAGGTGATCAGAACCATGACTCGGATCTGTTTAGATTCACGGAATTCGGGTGTATTCGGATTACTGAAGATCTGAACCGCACACCTCTAATTTGTTATTTAATTTTTTATTTCACTCATTCAAGACAGACTAATATTTATATTCTGCCACTGTCTGTAAAGCTCAACATTGCTTAGTTGTTTGAGATTGGCATATGTTTCTGCATGAATGATTATTATTATAATGGATGCAGATGAAGACACAAGCTAATGAATTAAATGGATTTAAATGATTCTGCCAAATAAAATAGTTTTGTGAGCATTTTAATGGAAATTTTATTACTACAGTATATATTTATTTCCATAGACTGGTACATTACAAAGTGCATTCTATGATCTGCTACCAGTTCCAGTTATGGATAACAAGAAATATTTTTTAATGTTTCTCATTTAGCAGAAGCTTTAGTATCTCCCTATGCTACCTCCGCTTTTTACAGCCTACTGTATTTTTCCAAATGGATCATTACAGTAGTGTCATTTCTCTTCTCTACCTTTATTAATCTGGCTCTGGCCATATGGTTTTAATGACAGAAACTCAGCTGCTCTGTGTCTACTGTATGTCTATGTGAAGGAGGAAGGAGTTACAAATGAATAGATGCAGGGTGATAACTGCTGTGGTTTCAGCATGGCACAGTTCCTATCAGTGGGGTATCTATAATGGGTGCAGTGTGTGCGGGGCACAGACCCCCGGGTCCAGGGGGGCCCCGCACAATACACCCTGCACCCATATTATTTTAAACTTACCCATCCGTGGTCTCTCGGCGGGTGTCAGCGCTGCTCAGAACACCGGAAAATGGCCGCCGTGGCCATTTTTCCGGTGTTTTGCACATGCACAGTAGATTCCGGGCACACTCTAGTGCCCGGAGTCTACCAATGCTTCGGTGGCTGGCAAGCCACTTCAGTCGGCTGCTGGCCACCGGCAAGAGAGGAGGGGGCCCCGCAAGGGGAGTATACACGGGCCCTCTCCTCTCTGAAGACGCCCCTGGTTCCTATCACTGTAAATGCAGTCAGAGCTGGATTTAGACCTTACGGGGCCCTAGGCAAGACATTGTTTCGGGGTCCCCACCCTCAAACAATCCTGTGCATATATTACAGTAGGTGTCACTGGAGCAAGACACACACATCATATTATATACATGCATCATATTATATACACGCATCATTATATATATATATATATATATATATATATATATACAGTTTTATTTCTGCAAATGAAACCTGTCCAGTCCGTGGAAAGGAATAGGCGGCACTCTTGAATCCTGACGAAAAGGTCTTAGGACCTTGAAGCGTTGACTATGTATTTAATATATCGGTGATCAATACACATTTTTTTGGAGGCAAAAGACTACCACCTTGTCTTTTACACACGGGGAGGCCCAGGTTTTCCTTATCTTGCTCCAGTGACACCTACTGTACTATATGCACAGTTACTACAGTCTTCCTAGATCACATTGTATATATATATATATATATATATATATATATATCATCCTGTAACAAATATATACATGAAAGGAGTGTGCATGTATGTGTGTGTGTATACATACATACAGTACATACAGTACATACACAGTGTGATAGGCGAGACGGGATGAAAGGGGGTCAAATGAATAGAGAAAGACAGTAGGAAAAATAGTGTGAGACTGTAGGAAAGGGGGAAGAACAGAGGGAGACGGGAGGAAATGGGGAAGAACAGAGGGAGATGGGAGGAAAGGGGGAAGAACAGGGGGAGACGGGAGGAAAGGGGGAAGAACAGAGGGAGACGGGAGGAAAGGGGGATGAACAGAGGGAGACGGGAGGAAAGGGGGAAGAACAGAGGGAAACGGAAGGAAAGGGGGAAGAACAGAGGGAGACGGATGCTTGATTTTAGAGCGAGTGTGGCCAGTCCATGAAGAGGGCATAATCAGTATTTATCCAGCTTTAATATGTTACATACAAAGTGTATTGTGTTGTATATTTCCAGTATATACAGGACCAGTGTCATGCCTTCAGCATAGGCTTTGTTATGTTGCACTAATTCACATTAGCAGCCCCACCTAATGGTCAGTACAGCAGCAGTTTAAATCTGATCCATTTTGACCTTCTTAACATTCCATAGCAGTCTAGCAATGCATTCTGGGCCAAAGGAGCTCTAAGCAGCCATTTTACTTTTTCCCAGGCAGTTATCATTGCATATGCTCAACCTGGTACAGCACCTGATGGTGAGTTCTAAGCTTCAACTGTGCCATAGATCTGCTAGCCAGTTATGTTATGCATGTTAGCTGTACTATGTGACACTACAGTCTATACTTTGCATACTGTATGTTTCATGTTGTTTGCATATCCCATGTGATGTATATGTTTGCCTTGCATTCCCATGTACATATAGTAATTGTTTTTCATTGATTGTTTACAGTTTTACCATCACTTGTCATCACTTGTCATTACTTATCATCACTCAGCATCACACATGCGCACACACGTGCACACTTGTTTATACGCATCGATCTGTGTACATCCACGCAAGTTCCTCTATCGAATAATAAACTCAGTTCTTCAGATCACATCTGACTGGATTATTGGAAGATAGAGTATTGGTTATGCTGGCTGCCCCCAATTTGTCACTTAGTGCGAGGCAGTACAGTAAAACATCGGGCTCCCAGTGTGTGATGCATATATCTGACTTCGTCAGCAACATTTTCTGTCAGCAAGTGGGACACATACAGACTTACAGATCACTGCCAGCCAGAGCTACCTGCATATGACAGCACAAGAGTTTCTATACAGTCTAAACGTGGCAGCTCAGCAATAGGAGTACCGCCATTGACTACACAGGAATTTCACACTGTCAGTACAGCCACCTGCATATGGTAAGACAACAGTCCCTGCACAGTCAAACAGCCCAACAACAGTCCCAAGACCCTGACTACTCAGAGACCTGCTACAGTGTCAGCTCAGTTATCTGCACATTACAATACAGCAGCCTCGACACAGTCAAGCATTTCCATTCCATCATCATGTCACAGAAAACTACATCTTCATAGAAAACAAGGTCCCAAGTCTCTAGTTCCTCCAAATCTTTATCTGTCAGCAATGCAGCCATAATGGCACGCGCAAAAGCGGAAGCTGTAAAAGTGCGGGCCACCTTTGCTAAACAAGAGATGCAATTGAAAATAGAGAGGTCATGTCTGGATGCAGAAAGATCACATCTGGATGCAGAAAGGTCATGCCTGGATGCAGAAAGAGATATGGAGAAACAACGCCTAGAAGCAATAAGTGAGAAGCTCACTGCAGAGAAGGAGGCAGCAGCTGCTATCGCGGAAGCAGCATTCTTAGAGTCTGTAGAACGTCTTAATATAAGGAAGATCAATGTACTTGACGCAGAGCTTGGATCGCAGAATTCAGTGCAACGCACATCATATATGTAAATCAAGCATCCAAAATGAACAGCAAACCTCAATCAGTACAAAGCATGCATTCAGACTTCATCAGTGAAACAAGCCAAACACACAATGCAGCGCCCCCACTAGTCAACAGTGAACTACAAACTTGCAAACAAGAGAATTCTAGACACACACAGGGAACCCATGAGAGATAACTCTCCCCCACACCGGGTGTCTGAATCTGCAAACTACAACAAAGGCACAATTACCCGCCTACAAAAATGGCATGATACAAGCCAACAGGAACCGCACAATTCTAACAGGTATGACCATGCACCATTTACTCACCATGTTAATGCACAAACAGCATCTCCTAGAGCCAATCAAGACACATTAGACTTTGTCAAGTTTCTTGCTCGCTGTGAGCTGGTCACGAATGGACTCTCAAAGTTCAATGATTGCCCTGAGAGCTTCAGAGCCTGGCAATCCTCTTTCCAAAATGTAATCAGAGGGTTAGGCCTTTCACATAGCGAAGAGATAGACCTTTTAATTAAATGGCTTGGAATGAATCCGCTGAATATGCTAGAAGGATAAGAGTGATCAATATTAACCACCCTGAGAATGGCCTTAGCAAGATCTGGGAAAGATTAAATGAGTGCTATGGCTCACCAGAGATAATAGAAAGTGCACTATTCAAAAGAATTGATGATTTCCTTAGGTTACCCAACAAAAGCTATCAGAGACTGAGAGAATTAAGTGACTTACTAATGGAGCCAAGCATGAGGGAGACTTACCAGGACTTGCCTTCCTCGACACAGCCAAAGGCATTAACCCTATAGTGCAAAAGCTACCTTACAATCTGCAGGAGCAATGGCTCAACCATGGTTCCAAATATAAGCAGCGGCACAGCGTGCCATTTCCACCATTCTCTGTTTTTGTGGACTTCGTGCACCAACAAGCTAAGACCAGGAATGATCCTAGTTTTGCCTTTACACTGACCAGCTCAACCCCTATTCTACCTAACCCCCGCAAAATGTCAGTCGCAGTTCACAAGACTAATGTGCATTAAACAGATTTTTCCCACAGGTCTACCTATTCTACTCGTCAAGAGAATAAAGATAAAGATCCTGCCAAGCAGTGTACCCTGCATAACAAACCGCATCCTCTCCTGAAATGCAGAGCCTTCAGAGAAAAGTCCCTGGAGAACCGCAAAGCATTCCTAAGAGAAAACGGCATCTGCTACAAGTGCTGCTCTACAACCCACCTTGCCAAAGATTGTAAGGTTAGTGCATAGAATGTCACAGCATAGAACACAACACAGCTCTACACCCTGGATCTTCCCCATTGACTTTACAACACAGTTATGGTGACACAGAGCATGGCGGGGAGCTCAGTGTGGAGCAAAGAGACACTACTGCAGTTATACCAGAGATAACTTCACAATGTACTGAAGTTTGCAAAGACACTATTAGTGGCAGATCTTGCTCCAAAATCTGTTTAGTCAGAGTCTACCCTAACGGCCAACCAGAGAAAGCCGTCAAACTTTATGCAATCCTAGACGACAACAGTAACAAGTCTCTAGCAAGATCAACCTTCTTTGAGACCTTTAACATCAAAGGACCCAGCACTCTATACTCCTTAAGGACTTGTGCAGGGAGTTTTTAGACAATGGGGAGGAGAGCAATCGGCTATCAAGTCGAGTCCATAGACAGAAAGACATGCCTTCTCTTACCCACTATCACTGAATGCAATGAGATCCCTGATAATAGGTTTGAAATCCCTACACCAGATGCAGCTATCCATCATGCACATTTGAAATGTATAGCACATCTGATACCAGAACTGGACCCACTAGCCCAGATAATTCTACTCATTGGGAGAGATATCTTACGAGTCCACAAAGTCAGAAGTCAGATTAACGGTCCACACAATGCTCCTTATGCTCAAAGATTAGACCTACTGTAGGATGGGTCATAATAGAAGAAGTATGTCTTGGAAATGTGCATAAACCAGTTACTGCCAACAGCATGCTTACCTGTACTTTAGAAAATGGATGCCCTTCTCTATTTCAACCATGACACAATCACTTCCTCATAAAGGAACTACCACACTGCACTGTCATAGACTCTCCTAGTGACAACCACATCTGTGACAGTGTCAGAGTCTGTGTTTGTTGTGGACCCGGGGTGGAAACAGGAGCAGACACAGGTTTAAACTGAAAGGTGGGTAGTTTAATGTGACTGTTTGTTGACATGAATAATAAAATAAAGTCCAGTAATAAACAAACTGTTATATGTGGCTGAAGGGAGCTGTAGTGAATAGGAGTAAACAAATGTCCAGATCAGTGATAGAGATGAATCCAGATAGACCTTGAGAGTGAAGTGGATATCCTGGTTTGCTGAATAGTGGCTGAAGGAGATATCCGGTAATGCTGTAATGCTGGCTGAAAATGGAAATCCGGGAATGCTGTGATGTGTTAACTGAGGAGACAGGTTCAGGCAGGAGTGGGTTAACTGAGGAGACAGGTTCAGGCAGGAGTGGGTTTGGTGGAAGGTGCAGGGCTGATCTCAGCAGGGAGCAAGGCAGAGTGGTGCAGGTTATGCAGGAAGCCAGAGGCCGACAAGGAGCTAGGGCAAGCACCAGAGCACAAGTCTGGGTTACAGGAGTGCAGATAACTCTCTCACAGCTACGCTGTGAACACGTTGCACTGGCAACTACAGGGAGCTCCAAACACCCTTAAGTACCCAGTAGCAGAACGTGATAGGCCAGAGAGAGCAGGTGACCTACAGACGATTGGTCTGCTATGTCACATGGCAACAGACAACATGGTGGCATCCAGACACCTGTGACGCAGAGATGCCACGAGAGTTACCCTTGCCAGGATGGCCCAATGCTGGTAGACCTCTGCATACAGCCAATGCCAGTCTCCACATGCCAGCTCCTCCGACAGAAGGACCGCATCATAGTGCCCTCACTGGTAAGGACCGCAAACCTCCACGTCATGAAACCCTGGTCATGACAGTACCCCCCTCCTTACGGGTGGCCTCAGGACACCTTCCAGGCTTTTCGGGATGAGCCGAGTGGAATTTGCTGATGAGTTTGGGAGCGTGGACGTCCTCAGCTTTGGTCCAACAATGCTCTTCCAGACCATAGCCTTTCCAATCAAGCAGGTATTGCAAATGACCATGACGGATACAAGAATCCAGAATCTGAGACACCTCAAATTCCACCCCTTTTTCAGTTTGGATCCTGGAGGGAACAGGGAGAACACTGAGAAATTTATTAAGAACTAATGGCTTGAGGAAAGATATGTGAAATGAATTAGGATTTTTCAAATAAGATGGGATAAACCAATAAACCGGGGGGCAAACTTCATAGATGATACCCTGAGGTGAAGGTTGAGGGTAGAAAGCAATACTTGATCCCCGACCCGCATCTGAGGAACTTTTCTTCATTTTCTATCAGACTGGTCCTTTTACCGCTGGGAGGTTTTCACAAGACCAGCTCGCACTTGAGCCCATACTGAAGCAAAGTTCCGTACAGTGTCATCCACAGCTGGTACATCAATGGCTGGTAAACTTCAGAACTCAGGGACCCTAGGATGAAGACCATATACAATGAAGAAAGGAGTTTGGTTCGTAGAAGAATGGTATGATGCGTTGTGTGCAAATTCAGCCCAGGGAAGGTACTCAGACCAGTTGTCCTGGGGTGAGGACATAAATATTCTCATGAAAGTATCGGGGTCCTGGTTCACCCTCTCAGTGGACCCATTACTTTGAGGGTGATAGGCTGTAGAAAAGTTAAGTTTCACTTGCAGGACAGAGCAGAGAGCTCTCCAGAATTTTGCCACGAATTGGACACCCCGGTCTGAGATGATTTCTGAAGGGAGTCCATGAAGGTGAAAAATATGGTGAAAAAACAAGTGAGCCAAATCAGGTGCCGAGTGTAACTTCTCTAGCGGAATGTAATGGACCATCTAGGAGAAACGATCCACTACAACCCAGATGGTGGTATATCCATTAGAATTTGGCTGGTCTGTCTCAAAATCCATAGACAGATGTGTCCACGGATGAGATGGTATGGGGAGAGGCACCAATTCACCGGCTGGAGACTGTCAAGGAGACTTATACTGGGCACACTGGGTACAAGATGAGATGAACTCGGTTACCTCGGTTTTCATCGATGGCCACCAGTATGATCTCTTCAGGAACTCCAAGGTCTTACAAATGCCTGAATGACAAGCAAAACGAGATGAGTGAGCCCACGTCAATAACTGTTTCCTCAACTCCGGTGCCACAAAGGTCTTCCCAACAGGTGGTTGCAGTTGTACAGTGGCGAACACCTTTGACTCCAGCACGGGGGTATTCCGCAGAGTTTCTGGACCACTATCAGTGGACAGTGATCATGACAAGGCATCTGCCTTCTGATTGAGAGCCCCAGAGCGATACGACAGGGTAAAACGGAAACGGGCAAAAAATATGGCCCATTGGGCCAGACGAGGACTTACACATTGAATACTTTTCAGAAAAAGAAGATTCCTGTGGTCTGTAAACACGGTAAAAGGGAACTTAGCGCCCTGTAGGAGGTACCGCCATTCCTATAAGGCCAGTTTGACAGCTAATAGCTCCTGTTCGCCTATGGCGTAATTTCTTTCAGCAGGGGAGAATTTCTTTGAGTAGAAACCACACGGGTGAATCTGGTTATCCTCAAAACACTGGGACAAGACAGCTCCCACTGCCTCAGATGAAGCATCCACTTCCAGTAAAAAGGGCCTATTGGTATCTGGTTGTCTCAAAACTGGAGCTGTTATAAAGGCTTGTTTGAGGACTTGAAACCTTTACGAGTTAGGGCTGTGATGGGAGCCATCAAAGAGAATCCCTTGATAAAATGCTGATAGTAATTTGAGAAACCAAGAAGTCTCTGGATGGCTTTTAAAGACGTGGGATGGGCCAATCCAGTATTGCTTGCACCTTTTTGGGGTCCATTTCTAAACCCGATCCTGAAATTATATATCCAAGAAATGGGATACTTGGTACACCAAACACACATTTCTCCAATTTACAATACAGTTGGTTCTTTCTCAGACAAGATAAGACTTCTTTTACATGATTATAGTGTTCCTCAGGAGAAGATGAAAAAATCTAAATATAATCTAAATAGACGACAACTGAGACATATAAGAGATCCCTAAAAATCTCACAAATCCTTGAAAAACAGCAGGTGCATTACACAGCCCGAACAGCATGACCAAGTATTCAAAATGACTGTCCCTTGTGTTGAATGCTGTTTTCCACTTGTCACCTGGTTGTATGCACCTCGGAGATCTAATTTAGAAAATATAGTGGATCCCTCGACTATAGAGGGTATCTGTTTTTTACTGTAATATCAATCAGGTCTCTATAATCTATACACGGCCTCTGGCCTCCATCTTTTTTAGAAACAAAGAAGAATCCCGCTCCAGCAGGTGATGTAGATGGTCGGATAAATCCCTTTTTTAAGTTCTCTTGAATGTATTCTGACATGGCGTCTGTTTCTGGTAGGGACAGCGGATAGGTCCGACCACAGGGAGGCGTCTTCCCAGGCAACAAGTCGATAGGGCAATCCCATTCTCTATAAGGATGTAAGATGTTAGCTTGATTTCAGAGAAAACATCGGTAAACGATTGATATTCTTTAGGCATAGATGGGGCCTCTGACGTCTGAATTTTTCTCACAGGTCGAATCTTCAGAAGACAAGACCCCTGGCATTCCTCACTCCATGACAGAACCTGCATAGTGTTCCAATCAATTCTGGGATAATGTTTACGCAGCCACGGGTATCCAAGTATAATCTCATGGGAAGCCTTGGGTATGATTAAGAAGCTGATATGTTCAACATGGAGGGCTCCTATACGAACTAGAATAGATTGGGTTCTTTTAGACACAGTTCCATTAAAAATAAGTCTACCATCGATAGAGGTCAAGGAGATAGCAGGATCCAAGGTGATGCAAGGAATTTGTAATTTATCTGCCAAACTTTGGTGAACACCAGGATAGTAAGTGCCGTAGCAAAACAAGCCCATGGTAGCTCCTGCACAGGTGTAGTGACAGAAGTCGGCCGTGCCAACCACAGGCACACCTTACATAATCCATCAGAGTTACCATCACCCTCTGCCAATGGTACCTTGCATACAGTACACTTAGGCGGAATGGGGAAATCGTGCTCACTGTCAGACATACTGAGTGTGTGACCCGGAGCTGTATGTGACCACCACACTTCACAACAAGTTGTATAGTAAGGTATAAATCCCCCTTGAAACACCGCACCGCAAGGGCCTGTTAGAGAGAAGAAGAAAGGGATAGGGAAAATAGCTGACAGTATGTGAAAGTGAAAGTAACAGACAGTAGCACTAGCCCAAAGTCACATACAATGCAGAATATTGACAACCCTGCAGTATCTGCGCTTCATCATCTTACCAGACCTCAGCCTGGTAGGAAACAGCGCTGCATACACTGACCTTGCACAGGAGGAGAAGTATGCAGGGGGACCCAGACCACGATGCCCGTGTTAACAGCTTCCAGCAGCGTTTGCCACATGTATTAAAATGGCCACCGAGGAGCAGAGGGAGGGCTGGTCCGGGGGCCGAACGCATGCAGATGCCTAACCACCTTGTGGAGAGGCCTTGTGCAGCGGGGGAGGCGCCGGCTGCTTAGCAGGGAAAGCGCGCTCCCCTGGCATGCATTTAACCCCTGGGACGCTGGACATTTACTGTTTCTGTCCAGTCCTAAGTCCCAGGGGGTAGTGGAAAGCGCAGGGATCAGTAGCCTGGTTCCACACTGCAGCCAGTCCCCAGGGAGCCCCCTGCCTGGGGACTAAGGACTGTGCTATTCAGCTGGGACCCACTGCAGGACCTTGCCACTTACCTGAACCCCCGTAAATCTGGCCACAGTCCGGGCAACCGGGGCCACCGCTAGCTGTGACCCCAGTCACCCACCAGCATCCCCTGATCAGTACCGGCATTCTGGTACCAGCGGGGTGTAGGAGCGACGACATGGATGTCAGTACAGACTGTACATGTTGTCTGCTCATTAGATGTGCAGCCACAGCTGCATTGAAGAACTTCAGGGGCCGTGCAGACCCCCACTCTGTACAGTGCATCCGACTTCGGCCAGGCAATGACGAAAACTGAGTGCCTGAGGCTCGGGGGTGGGGTATAGGAGAGGTACCCCAGTGCATCCTGGGAGGATGGAGAAGTTTTTAACTCTGTGGTGCCTGGATGTCTGCCGCCATCGCCTATACCCCAAGGTATCCTGTGGATACCCTATGGACCCTGAAGTAGAAATATATATATATATATGTGTGTTTTTATTCTAGGCAGCGCATCAGTGACCCTACATGACTGGCCTTGCTTGGTGCTGCTGGTGGGCGGCGGCGGGCCTGGAAGGCTGGCAGAGTGGCTACTGGGGCAGGCTGTGGTGGGGCCCGGCTAGGTGGGTGATGATGGATCATCAGCTGCGAGGGACAGGGAAGCGGGCGGGTTGCGGACCCGGTGAGTCAATCTTTCTGTGCAGTGTGCACACACGCACACCCGGCTTCTTGCCTCAGGCAGCCACAGGCAGCCTGCCGGGCCGTGTGCAGGCTCTTTCTCCTAGACAATGAGACAGCCGTGAGGGACTCTCTGGGAGAGGATGCGGGACCACGTGACATCATGACATCACGTACGCGCGCAGTGCTCCTCTGGGAGCACTGTGATTGTGTAATCTCTAAGGGCAAAGGGGCCCGTCCACGAGTGCCTAGGATGCCTAGCAGGAAATCTGACCCTGAATGCAGTGGTGTACCAGGGATAAGGAAGGGAAGAGAGGTGCCTGCAAACACATGGAGCCTCTGTCAAACAGTATTATTATACACAGTATAAATAATTCAGCTTCTTCTTTTGAACAATTCTCTGACATTCGAAGTGAGTTCAGTACAGGGGATGAAAAAATATTCCACTGACAACTACCAGCGGAAGCATTTGTTAAACCTTATATCGTGAGCAGAGCTGGATTAAGGCTTCTGGGGGCCCGGGGCACTTAAGACAGGGGGGCCCTAAAATCTAAAATTAAAATCATAGCGTCATCAATCACTAGAGAGAATTACGATACAAGTAGGTGGTAAATAGCATATAGGTATCCTGTAGAAAGGAAGAGGCTGCACTCCACAGACTTTTAAAATAGTTTAAATCTATATTATTAGTTACTGATATTTCAAGACCTCTATGAGTTTTTTCCTCAGGGTACAGATTTACATCCTGGTCTCAGGATGCTTTACTGTTGGCATGACACAGGACGAAGACTTTTGGAGAATGGCCTGGTGTCAAGAAGGGCAGCAAAGAGCCACTTCTCTCCAGGAAAAACATCAGGGACATACTGATATTCTGCAAAAGGTACAGGGATTGGCCTGTTGAGGACTGGGGTAAAGTTATTAGGCCCCAAACAGTACATAATGCAAAGAAGAAGCAAAAAGTGCAAGATGGAATTGTCCTTGGGCCCTCCCACCCACCCTTATGTTGTATAAACAGGACATGCACACTTTAACAAACCAATCATTTCAGCGCCAGGGTCTGCCACATGACCGTGGCTGAAATAATTGGTTTATTTGGGCCCCCACAAAACAAGCTGGCAATTAATCTGTTCCTGCACAAACTGGCTCTACGGAGGCAAGATGTCGTCCTCATCCTCCTCATCCACCGATTCCTCACCCTCTTCAATGTTGTGTACATCCTCATCCTCACAGAGTATCAATTCGTCCCTAATAGAATCCACCACCACAGGTCCCTCTGTACGTTCTGAAGGCTGGTCTCCCTGGAAGAATTGATAATTCATTTTGATGAACCTCATATTCTCCACATTTTGTGGAAGCAACCTCCTTCGCCTTTCGCTGTCAAGGTTCCCGGCTGCACTAAAAAGTCTTTCGGAGTACACTCTGGAGGGTAGGCAACTTAGGTAAAATAGAGCCAGTTTGTACAGGGGCCTCCAAATTGCCTATTTTTCCTGCCAGTACAGGTACAGACTGTTTGACATGCCTACTTGGATGCTGTCACCAATGTAATCCTCCACCATTCTGTCAATGGTGACAGTATCATATGCAGTGACAGTAGACATGTCAGAAATTGTTGGCAGGTCCTTCAGTCTGGACCAGATGTCCAAACTTTGTCCTGTCTGCCCTGCATCACCGCCAGAAGGTTGCTTAGGATACCTAAGTTGTTTCCTGGCAGCCCCAGTTGCGGGAGAAAATGAAGAAGGAGCTTTTGACGTGTCACGTTCTGTTTAGGCTGACAGTGTTTTCACCAGCAGGTCTTTGCACCTCTGCAGGCTTGTGTCCACTGAAAAGAGAGACACCACGTAGGCTTTAAATCTAGGATCGAGCATGGTGGCCAAAATGTAGTGGTCAGATTTCAACAGATTGACCTCCCTCGAATCCTGGCAAAGCGAATGAAGGGCTCCATCCGCAAGTCCCACATACTGAGCAGAATTGCTCCATCTTAGCTCCTCCTTCACTTTCTCAAGCTGCTTCTGCAAAAGCCTGATGAGGGGAACGACCTGACTCAAGCTGGCAGTGTCTGAACTGACTTCACGTGTGGTAAGTTCAAAGGACTGGATAACCTTGCAGAACATGGAAATCATTCTCCACTGTGCTTGAATCAGGTGCATACCCCTCCTTTGCCTATGTCATAGGTGGATGTATAGGCTTCAATGGCCTTTTGCTGCTCCTCCATCCTCTGAAGCATATAGAGGGTTGAGTTCCACCGCATCACAACCTCTTGCTTCAGGTGATGGCAGGGCAGGTTCAAGAGTGTTTGTTGATGCTCCAGTCTTCGACACGCAGTCGCCGAATGGCAAAAATTGCCCGAAATTTTTTGGACCACCCAAAGCATCTCCTGCACGCCCTTGTCATTTTTCAGAAAATTCTGCACCACCAAATTTATTGTGCGAGCAAAACATGGGGCATGCTGGATTTTGCCCAGATGTAATGCCCGCACAATATTGGAGGTGTTGTCAGAGATCACAAATCCCCAGGAGAGCCTAAGTGGAGTAAGCCATTGGGCAATGATTTCCATCAGTTTCTCTAAGAGATTGTCTGCAGTGTGCCTTTTACTGAAGCTGGTGATACACAGTGTAGCCTGCCTTGGAATGAGCTGGCGTTGCTGAGATGCTGCTACTGGTGACACTGCTGTTGTTGCTGCATAAGGTGATACATCCACCCAGTCAGCTGTCACAGTCAAATAGTCCTTAGTCTGCTGTGTTCCACTTGTCCACATGTCCATGGTTAAGTGGACATTGGGTACAACCGCATTTTTTAGGACACTGTGGACACTTTTTCTGACGTCTCTGTACATTCTCGGTATCGCCTGCCTAGTGAAGTTGAATCTAGATGGGATTTGATACCGGGGACACACTACCTCCATCAATTGTCTAAATCCCACTACACCGATGGTGGATACCAGATGCACGTCTAACACCAACATAGCTGTCAAGGCCTCAGTTATCCGCTTTGCTACAGGATGACTGCTGTTGTACTTCATCCTCCTCGCTAAGGACTGTTGGAGGGTCAATTGCTTAGTAAAAGAAGTAGTGGTGTTCCTACTTCCTCTCTGGGATGATGAACGACTCCCAGCAGCAATTTGTAGTGGCAGCAGTAGGCGTAGCAATGCAGGATCCTGGATAGGAGAGTCAGTCATGCCAGTGACATGGCCTGCAGGACTACTTCCGATCCTGACTAAGCAGGAAATTGATGAGGAGGGAGTTGATGGTGTGGTTTGCAGGTGCTTGAATACAACAGGAAAAAGGATTTAGGTGTCCCTGGACTGCTTACGGTCACAGTTTCTGAACTTGACAGTAACTTTTTATGAATGCATTGCAGGTGACATATAAGGGAGGATGTTCCTAGGTGGTTAACGTCCCTACCCTTACTTATTCCACCTTTACATATGGTATATATGGCAAGACAGTTGTTGTCCGGATTTGGATATAAATATTTCCAGATAAAAGAGGTGGAATGTTTGGGCTTCTACCCAGACATGACCATGATGGGCTTTTTCATCCCACGGACAACAACTGTCTCCCCTGGTGCCTGATTTAAACAAACCACCTCACCATCAGAATCCTCCTCGTCAACTTCCTCCTCAGCGCCAGTTACACCAATATCCTCATCCTGCATGCAAATGATGGAAGGAGCCACCTCTTCCCGTCCAGTGTTGGGAAGGTCAGGCATCGCAACCATCGCCACATTTGGACTCTCCATAGGGATTTGTGATATCTTCTTAGAATTCTAAAGAACAGTTCTTTGCTGTGCTTTTGCCAGCTTAACTCGTTTGATTTTTGCAGCGGGAGGAGGGCTTCCATCATCATGTGAATCTGAACCACTAGTCATGAACATAGGGGAGGACCTTAGCCGTTCCTTGCGACTTCGTGTCATAAATGGCATAATGGCAAGTTTACGTTTCTCCTCAGATGATTTAAATATATTTTTTAAGTTAATTTTCCTGAACTTTGCCATTTGGGATTTTATATGCCCTCTACTATGACATTGGGCATCGGCCTTGGCAGACAACGTTGATGGCATTTCATCGTCTATGTCATGACTAGTGGCAGCAGCTTCAGCACTAGGAGGAAGTGGTTCTTGACCTTTCCCTATTTTATTTTTATCTGACAAATTTTTGTCCTCCATTTATGTGAAATTGATGCACGTGCAGCTAAGGCACACACAAACACAGAAAAATATATTTATTTTTTTTCCAGGAACTTTGGGGGTTACACCACCCTTCAACAGACGAGCCAACCGGCCCTTTACTTATGACACAGGCACATGCTTGGTGCTACTTTGTTGATGCACATGCGGCTACAGCACACACAAGTCACAAACACAGAAAAAAAAAAAATGTTTCTTCAGGCAGTTTGGGGCTTACACCACCCTTCAACAAATAAGCCAGCCGGCCCTATACTTATGACACAGGCGCGCACTTGGCGCTACTTTGTTGATGCACGTGGGGCTACAGTACACACAAGTCACAAACACAGAAAAATATATATATATTTTTTTCATAGTGCACTTTGGGGGTTTCACCACCCTTCAACAGATGAGCCAGCAGGCCCTTTACTTATGACACAGGCGCACGCTTGGCACTACTTTTTTGATGCACGTGCGGCTACAGCACACACAAGTCACAAACACAGAAAAAAAAAAATATTTTTTTTGGAGCGCACTTTGGGGCTTACACCACCCTTCAACAGACGAGCCAGCCGGCCCTTAACTTACGACACAGGCGCACGCTTGGCGCTACTTTGTAGAAGCACATGCGGCTACAGCACACACAAGTCACAAACACAGAAAAATATATTTTTATTTTTTTTTGGAGCACATTTTCGGGGTTTCACCACCCTTCAACAGACGAGCCAGCCTGCCCTTTACTTATGACACAGGCGCACACTCGGGCTACTTTATTGATGCATGTGCAGCTACAGCACACACAAGTCACAAACACAGAAAAAAATAAATACATTTCAGGCACTTTGGGGGTTATACCAGCCTTCAACAGATGAGCCAGCCGGCCCTTTACTTATGACACAGGCGCACGCTTGGCACTACTTTGTTGATGCACGTGCGGCTACAGCACACACAAACAGGAGAAAAAAAAATTTTTTGCACTTGGGGGGAGCACCCCTGATGGACAGAGCACCCCCTGGACAACACTATAGCACCCCTTTAGGACTACAGCCTTTATGGGACACTGCACAACACAGCCCAGCCAGCCCCTATGGACAACAGACTGCACAACACAGCCCAGCTAGCCCCTATAGACTTTGAAGTGGACACAGCCCCTATGGACAACAGACTGCACAACACAGCCCAGCCAGCCCCTATGGACAACAGACTGCACAACACAGCCCAGCCAGCCCCTATGGACTTTGGAGTGGATACAGCCCCTATGGACAACAACAGCAGCACAACTCCCACCCTCCCTCTTCACTGTCCACAGCCGGAGTGAAAATGGCGCCAACACGGGGACCTTTTATTGAATCCAAAACCTGCGAGAATCCAAGAGTGAGATGATGACGTTTTGCCTTGATTTCAGATCTGAGTCAGGCGGGAAAACTCGAACCTGACTCGGATCCAGCTTGGAACGGGGTGGGGGGCTTGTGGGGGTTTGGATTTCAGAAATCCAAACCCGCTCATCCCTAATATATATATATATATATATATATATATATATATATATATATTAGGGGTGTGCACCGGCCACTTTTCGTGTTTTGTGTTTTGGTTTTGGATCTGGATCTTTCTTCGTGTTTTGGATCTGGATTGGTTTTGCCAAAACCACCCTTGCGTGTTTTGGGTTCTGGGTTTTGTGTTTTGGATCTGTATTTTTTTGAAAAAAAGCATAAAAACAGCTAAAATCACAGAATTTGTAGGTTTTTCTGCTCCTATGCTATTATTAACCTCAATAACCTTAATTTCCACTCATTTCCAGTCTATTCTGAATACCTCACACCTCACAATAGTGTTTTTATGTCCAAAAGGTTGCACCGAGGTAGCTGGATGACTATGCTAAGCGACACAAGTGGGCGGCACAAACACGTGACCCATCTAGGCGTGAAACTGCAGTGGCAGACAGGATGGCATTGAAAAACTAGGCCCCAAACTGTACATAATGCAAAGAAAAAAAAGAGGTGCAAGATGGAATTGTCCTTGGGCCCTCCCACCCACCCTTATGTTGTATAAACAGGACATGCACACTTTAACAAACCAATCATTTCAGCGCCAGGGTCTGCCACACAACTGTGGCTGAAATGATTGGTTCGTTTGGGCCCCCACAAAACAAGCTGGCAATTTATCTGTCCCTGCACAAACTGGCTCTACGGAGGCAAGATGTCATCCTCATCCTCCTCATCCACCGATTCCTCACCCTCTTCAGTGTGTACATCCTCATCCTCACAGAGTATTAATTCGTCCCTGCTGGAACCACAGGTCCCTCTGTACGTTCTGGAGGCTGGTCTCCCTGGAAGAGTTGATAATTCATTTTATGAACATCATCTTCTCCACATTTTGTGGAAGCAACCTCCTACGCCTTTCGCTGACAAGGTTCCCGGCTGCACTAAACACTCTTTCGGAGTACACACTGGAGGGGGGGCAACTCAGGTAAAATAGAGCCAGTTTGTACAGGGACCTCCAAATTGCTTCTTTTTCCTGCCAGTACAACTACGGACTGTCTGACATGCCTACTTGGATGCTGTCACCGATGTAATCCTTTAACAGACAGACGCACGCTTGTCGCTGCTGCTTTGAGGATTCAAGTGCGGCTACAGCCCACACAATTCACAAAGAGAAAAAAAAAAGAATATTTTTATTGTTTGTGGAGCACACTTTGAGGGTTACACCACCCTTTAACAGACAGACGCACGCTTGTCGCTGCTGCTTTGAGGATGCAAGTGCGGCTACAGCCCACACAATTCACAAAGACAGAAAAAAGAAGAAGAATATTTTAATTGTTTGTGTAGAACACTTTGAGGTGTCACCACCCTTTAACAGACAGACGCACGCTTGTCGCTGCTGCTTTAAGGATGCAGGTGCGGCTACAGCCCACACAATTCACATAGACAGAAAAAAAAAGAACAATATTTTAATTGTTTGTGTAGCACACTTTGAGGGTGTCACCACCCTTTAACAGACAGACGCACGCTTGTCGCTGCTGCTTTGAGGATGCAAGTGTGGCTACATCGCACACAAGTCACAAACACATTAAAAAAATAGTTTTTTATTTTTTGGAACACTTTGAGAGTTACACCACCCTTTAACAGACAGACGCACGCTTGTCGCTGCTGCTTTAAGGATGCAGGTGCGGCTACAGCCCACACATTTCACAAAGACCGAAAAAAAAAGAACAATATTTTAATTGTTTGTGTAGAACACTTTGAGGGTGTCACCACCCTTTAACAGACAGACGCACGCTTGTCGCTGCTGCTTTAAGGATGCAGGTGCGGCTACAGCCCACACAATTCACAAAGACCGAAAAAAAAAGAACAATATTTTAATTGTTTGTGTAGAACACTTTGAGGGTGTCACCACCCTTTAACAGACAGACGCACGCTTGTCGCTGCTGCTTTAAGGATGCAGGTGCGGCTACAGCCCACACAATTCACAAAGACAGAAAAAAAAAGAACAATATTTTAATTGTTTGTGTAGCACACTTTGAGGGTGTCACCACCCTTTAACAGACAGACGCACGCTTGTCGCTGCTGCTTTGAGGATGCAGGTGGAATCTAGACGGGATTTGGAACCGAGGACACACTACCTCCATCAATTGTCTAAATCCCACTGCACTAATGTCGGATACCGGACGCACGTCTAACACCAACATAGCAGTCAAGACCTCAGTTATACGTTTTGCTTCAGGATGACTGCTGTCGTACTTCATCCTCATCGCTAGGGACTGTTGGAGGGTCAATTGTTTAGTAAAAGTAGTGATGTTCCTACTTCCTCTCTGGGATGATGAACAACTCCCAGCAGCAGCAACAGCACTAGGAGGAAGTGGTTCTTGATCTTTCCCTATTTTATTTTTATCGGAGAAAGTTTGGTCCTCCATTTATGTTATATTGATATATATACGTGCGGCTAAAGCGCACACAAACACAGAAAATATTATTTTATTTTTGCTGGAGAGTAGTGCACTTTGTGGGTTACACCACCCTTTAAGAAATGAGCCAGCCGGCTCTTTACTTATGGGACACAGGCGCACGCTTGGCGCTGCTCCTTTGTTGATGCACGTGCAGCCACAGTGCACACAATTCACAAACACAGAAAATAATTTTTTTTTTGGTTTGGACTGGAGTGTACTTTCGGGGGTTACAGCACCCTTAACGGTCAAGCCAGCCGGTCCTTTACTTATGACACAGGCGCACGCTTGGCACTACTTTGTTGATGCACGTGCGGCTACTGCGCACACAATTCACAAACACAGAAAATAATTTTTTTTTTGGTTTGGACTGGAGTGTACTTTCGGGGGTTACAGCACCCTTAACGATCAAGCCAGCCGGCCCTTTACTTATGACACAGGCGCACGCTTGGCACTACTTTGTTGATGCACGTGTGGCTACTGCGCACACAATTCACAAACACAGAAAATAATTTTTTTTTTGGTTTGGACTGGAGTGTACTTTCGGGGGTTACAGCACCCTTAACGGTCAAGCCAGCCGGCCCTTTACTTATGACACAGGCGCACGCTTGGCACTACTTTGTTGATGCACGTGCGGCTACTGCGCACACAATTCACAAACACAGAAAATAATTTTCTTTTTGGTTTGGACTGGAGTGTACTTTCGGGGGTTACAGCACCCTTAACAGTCAAGCCAGCCGGCCCTTTACTTATGACACAGGCGCACGCTTGGCACTACTTTGTTGATGCACGTGCGGCTACTGCGCACACAATTCACAAACACAGAAAATAATTTTTTTTTTGGTTTGGACTGGAGTGTACTTTCGGGGGTTACAGCACCCTTAACGGTCAAGCCAGCAGGCCCTTTACTTATGACACAGGCGCACGCTTGGCACTACTTTGTTGATGCACGTGCGGCTACTGCGCACACAATTCACAAACACAGAAAATAATTTTTTTTTTGGTTTGGACTGGAGTGTACTTTCGGGGGTTACAGCACCCTTAACGGTCAAGCCAGCCGGCCCTTTACTTATGACACAGGCGCACGCTTGGCACTACTTTGTTGATGCACGTGCGGCCACTGCGCACACAATTCACAAACACAGAAAATAATTTTTTTTTTGGTTTGGACTGGAGTGTACTTTCGGGGGTTACAGCACCCTTAACGGTCAAGCCAGCCGGCCCTTTACTTATGACACAGGCGCACGCTTGGCACTACTTTGTTGATGCACGTGTGGCTACTGCGCACACAATTCACAAACACAGAAAATAATTTTTTTTTTGGTTTGGACTGGAGTGTACTTTCGGGGGTTACAGCACCCTTAACGGTCAAGCCAGCCGGCCCTTTACTTATGACACAGGCGCACGCTTGGCACTACTTTGTTGATGCACGTGCGGCCACTGCGCACACAATTCACAAACACAGAAAATAATTTTTTTTTTGGTTTGGACTGGAGTGTACTTTCGGGGGTTACAGCACCCTTAACGGTCAAGCCAGCCGGCCCTTTACTTATGACACAGGCGCACGCTTGGCACTACTTTGTTGATGCACGTGTGGCTACTGCGCACACAATTCACAAACACAGAAAATAATTTTTTTTTTGGTTTGGACTGGAGTGTACTTTCGGGGGTTACAGCACCCTTAACGGTCAAGCCAGCCGGCCCTTTACTTATGACACAGGCGCACGCTTGGCACTACTTTGTTGATGCACGTGCGGCTACTGCGCACACAATTCACAAACACAGAAAATATATTATTTTTTTAGCACTTGGGGGGAGCACCCCTGATGGACAGAGCACCCCCTGGACAACACTACAGCACCTCTTTAGGACTGGGACACTGCACAGGACTTTGGAGTGGACACAGCCCCTATGGAGAACTGACTGCACAACACAGTCCAGCCAGCCCCTATGGACTTTGAAGTAGTGGACACAGCCCCTATTAACAACAGCAGCACAGCACAACACAGCCAGCCCCTATGGACTTTGAAGTAGTGGACAACAGCAGCACTACACTACACTACACAACACAGCCCTAACTCCCACCCTCCCTCTTCACTGTCCACAGCCGAGTGAGAAAATGGCGCCGACGTGGGTACCTTATATAGGATCCAAAACCCGCGAGACTCGGAAGGCGGGATGATGACGTTTTGCCTCGATTTCAGATCCGAGTCAGGCGGGAAAAGTCGAGCCTGATTCGGATCGGACTTGGATCGGGGGGGCTCGGGGGGGTTCGGATTTCAGAAATCCGAACCCGCTCACCCCTAATATATATATATATATATACACACACACACTCTCACACGTAGAATATATATACACACATGTATATATACTATATAAAAATTTATATATATATACATTATTTATATATATGTATGCACACACACACAAATATATGCATATATATATATATACATATATATATATATATATATATATACACACACATGTACACACACACACACACACACATACACATGTAAAGCCATCGAACCCAGGGCCTTTAATTAATTACATTTTATTTGGTTAGGTTAGGGTTAGGCACTAGGGGGGAGGTTAGGAGTGGGCACCCCTAAAGGAGGATTAGGGTTAGGGGGGGAGAGGGGAGGGTTAGCTGTACTTACCTCCGCTGTTGGGATTTCCTCCCTTCAGGAGGAAGGTGAAAAGCAAAGCATGTAAGGGGAACCCTGCACTGGTGTGTAACAGAGGTTCATGTCCGGGCAAGTACTGACACACCTCCTGTATCTCACAGTTCAGGTTATACCCCTAGGGTTCCCCTTAAGAAGGTCACTTTCCAAGCCAATGCGTTTCGAGATTTAGAAATATCTTTTTCAACAGGTAGCGCCACTATCTCGTACCATTTCTGGGCATATTACAGTCAGGTGCATAAATATTGGGACATTGACAGAATTTTCATATTTTGGCCTCTATTCACCACCACAATGGCTTTGAAATTAAACAAACAAGATGTGCTTTAACTGCAGACTTTAAAATTTAATTTGAGAGTAATTACATCCAAATCAGGTGAACGGTGTAGGAATTACAACGGTTTCTATATGTGCATCCCACTTATTAAAAGGGCCCAAAAGTAATGGGACTATCAACTCGAAAGCTATTTCATGGACAGGTGTGGGCTATTCCCTCGTTATTTCATTATCAATTAAGTAGTTAAAAGGTCTGGAGTTGATTCTAGGTGTGACATTTGCATTTGGAATCAGTTGCTGTCGACTCTCAATATGAGATCCAAACAGCTGTCACTATCAGTGAAGCAAGCCATCATTAGGCTGAAAAATCAAAACAAACCCATCACAGAGATAGCAAAAACATTACGTGTGGCCAAATCAACTGTTTGGAACATTCTTAAAAAGAAAGAACGCATCGGAGAGCTCAGCAACACTAAAAGACCCGGAAGACCACGGAAAACAACTGTGGTGGATGACAGAATTATTTCCCTGGTGAAGAAAAACCCCTTCACAACAGTTGGCCAAATCAAGAACACTCTCCAGGAGGTAGGTGTACATGTGTCAAAGTCAACAATCAAGAGAAGACTTCACAAGAGTGAATATAGAGGGTTCACCACAAGATGTAAACCATTGGTAAGCCTCAAAAACAGGAAGACCAGATTAGAGTTTGCCAAACAACAACTAAAAAAGCCATTACAGTTCTGGAGCAAAAACAGCAGAATGAATTCTGAAGTGTTTTTCGGGCAATATTATATGCTCATATTCAGTCAAATGCTTCAGAACTCATTGGATGGCGCTTCACAGTGCAGATGGACAATGACCCGAAGCATACTGCAAAAGCATCCAAAGAGTTTTTTAAGGCTAAAAAGTGGAATGTTATGCAATGGCCAAGTCAATCCCCTGACCTGAATCCGATTGAGCATGCATTTCACTTGATGAAGACAAAACTGAAGGGAAAATGTCCCAAGAACAAGCAGGAACTGAAGACATTTGCAGTAGAGGCCTGGCAGAGCATCACCAGGGATGAAACCCAGCATCTGGTGATGTCTATGCGTTCCAGACTTCAGGCTGTAAGTGCCTGCAAAGGATTTGCAACAAAGTATTAAAAAATGAAAGTTAGATTTAGGATTGTTTAGTTTGTCCCATTACTTTTGGCCCCTTAAAAAGTGGGAGGCACATATAGAAACCGTTGTAATCCCTACACCGTTCACCTGATTTGGATGTAATTACCCTCAAATTAAATCTGAAAGTCTGCAGTTAAAGCACATCTTGTTTGTTTCATTTCAAAGCCATTGTGGTGGTGAATAGAGGCCAAAATATGACAATTCTGTCAATGTCCCAATATTTATGCACCTGACTGTATATTACTGTTTAGATAACTAGGGGTAGATCATTGGTAGAGAAAAGGCTGCAGGCTGCTTTTTTGAAGCGCCATCTTATCCACCCCTTTTTTCTTTATTCTTACCAGTCATCAAGCTGTGTCTTATGGATCTCAGCAGGATCTGGGTCTTACTTCCACCACTGTCCCTGCATACAGCACTTGAAATGTCCACCCTGCAGCACATCCAGGGGGATACACCACATTTCTGGGGGCAGAGATCCCAGGACAGCCCACCACTACTGTATGTCTGAGCTGGCAGTTATTGGCACCCAGCCTGCATCCAACACACAGTCTGTTCAGTATCAGCCACTCCTTTCCCCTTCACTAAACAGCCCAGTACCAGATGCTAACACTTGTCTCCTGCTTACCTGCCTAATGTTACCTGTAGTGTTCCAAACACAAGCTGCTACCACGGGGAGCAAGGGCTTCCAGCTGCCTGTTCCATCTCAGTTCCCTAAGGGCACAGGCCTACCTCCGTCCTCAGTCTACTCTCCATCAGTTGTTTGTCACAGCCCAGATACCATGCTGGCCTACCAAAGCCTTACCTTGACAGCAGCAGGGTACAATACTTCCAGTGCAGCCAGCAGCCCCTGTGCCTGTGAATCCACCAAATCCTGTTACTCAGGGTCCCCAGCAGAGGCAAAACTAGAGTTCTTGGTGCCCAGGACATAATGAAAAATTGTGCACCTTAAAAAAAAAATTGGTCACACAGAAGTGCCCCATATTCAAATTATGCCACACAGTAGTGTCTCTTATGTGACCAGTGGCCTAATGCCCAGGGTCACTTACAGGAACCAGAGCCTAATGCCCACCATTAGTGCCACAGGTCTACGGCCTAATTATCCCCAGAGTCCTAGTGCCCAACTACCTGGTGGTCTAGGGAAGGGGTTAATAAACACCGGCAGCCCAAGGCTGAAGTGGGGAGCTTTGTTATCTCTATTACTTCACAACCACTGCAGCACTCTCCAGTCCTCAACTTCTTTCTTCTGCTGCTGAGCTGCCCTGGCCAGCAGTGCTGCCTTTTTCCATGTCAAGCCGGCGCTGGACATCTACTTGACTGTGTTGTCTTCTTGTCTCTTCCACGGCCACCAGAGCTCTTCATGGCATGTCCTCTTCTTTTCTCCCTCCACCGGCGAACTCCCTCTACCACTCAGCAACATCTGATGTCAGACACTGGGGACCGCAATTGACTCTCTGTGGCCACCCCTGATTGGCTGCCAGTCTGCAAGCCACGGTTGGCTCACGGCTGGTGCCATATTCAAATAAATGCCAGGCACCAAATTTAAATAGAGATGGCACCAAGGCTGCAAAGCTGTGAGCTTCAATCAGCTTGTGCCCAGTACCAAGTTTATCCCGCCACTGCTGCTTGGCTGGTGCTGGGAGCAGACACCTGTTCCCAGCACTGGCTGCCAATGGATGCTGCCAGTGTTGCATTCCAGCCAGGGATCTGACATTAGATCCCAGCACCAGCATCTGTACTGCCCTGGTCAGTGGCATCTCCTCTGCCGGACCTGCCACGGTGCACAGGGCACATGTCCCGCTCATCCTGCCCTAGATACGCCACCTGTTTCCAGAGTGTTATTGAAGCTACCCCTGTGGAGACAATTCCCCCTCCGACCAGAAAACTGGGACCTCTGCTGCAAAATGCATAGGTCATCCCACCCTAGATATGCCACTGGTCCCCAGAGTGTTATTGAAACTACCCCTGTGGAGACAATGCCCCCTCAGACTAGAAAACTTTGACCTCTCCCTCAAAAGCCCCCACTCAGTAGGGTGGAAGTGATTTTACTTGGGGCAGAAAATTCAGTAATCAGTCCACCTTGGGAACAGCTACCGTCTCCCCCGAGACCTTCAATAACTCAATATGTGCCAAGTGCTGACACCATGAATGTAGCAGGAGTGGTGAGCTGCTCTTCACAGCCTGCCGCAGATTTTCTAGTACTAGTGAGAACCAAAGGGGTCTGATGCATGGGGACTGATTCTGCTCATCTCCAGCCTCCACTATCAGCAGCAGCTCTCCCAGCTGCAGCTGTGGTGCTGCTTCTGGAAAAGCTGCTGCTGGCAGTGGAGGCTAGAGATGAGCAGGATCGTCCATAGACAGCAGAGCCAAAGCTGGGTCGGAGCATCTCCAGTCCGGGGGTATTCACTGACTATACCCCCCCCCTTAATCTGGCTCTGGTGAGTACAGACTGATTGGCATACTCACAGTTTACTTGCAATCTAATTGTATTGTATACTTACTACCAGGGCCGTAACTAGGGTAGTGCAGCCTGTGCCATGGCACAGGGCACCGCAGAGCAAGGAGTGGTATTCAGGCCTGTCAATTTTCTGTTTATTATCATTCTCACTTGTAGCTTCCTCTTATTTCATCCCCATCATCTCCTGGCCTCCTCTATCTCTTCCCTGGCCCTTCCCCATGATGCTGCAACCATTTATTGGGTGTGTTATGTCCCTATTTAAAAAATGGGGGGCACCAATGCACTTTCTGGCACAGGGCACCAAAAAGTCAACTTACGGCTCTGCTTACTACTACAGTAGATTGGCCTGATCTTTATACAAAAGCCACCAGAATGGGCTATGATTTATATTCTAGTCACTTGAATGAGGGCACTGAAGGACGCTGAGTGGATCCAGTACACAGTACATGAGTTTAGAGAAACACAGGCCTGAAATTTGTACCACTGCCCAAAAGTGTTTAATTATAACACTGAATAAATAATGTTTATAGCAATAATAACTTTATACCATAATTATACAGAAAGAAAAAAGCCATCTGAGTATTTTCTTTAATTAAAAAACGAGATGAAACATTTTGAAGAGAAGAGAATATTACTTATATAAGATAAATTCAATTATGTCGCGAATAAACATTGGCGTGTTTAAAATTATTTTATAACTGATGTAACAGATCACCAGTAATTACACAAATGCAAAGAATATGTAGATACACTCTAATCATCTCACATATGTATTCATTCTATATATACAACTTATTTACTGTAAGTGCTATATTTCTGACTACAGAATAGCTGAATGTAAGGGCACCACAACAAAATATGGAAAGTACACTTACAGGCAAGTCCACATTGGAATGCTAGTGTGAATAGGACCTTCTAATTTGTCTGGGTCTATTGTTGAACTTGCTGAACCTCCGACCTTTACTTTTCAGGAACACAATAGCCTTTGATATTAGATGGTGGGAAAGGGACTCGGAGTCTCATTTCACATTCAGCTGCAATTCATCAGCTTGGCTGGGAGTTCTAGCAGTTTTAATGACTGCTAGAATTGATGGTTGAATCAATTTGTGATGGTGACTGCCTGGCTGGATGTGGACTGTAATAACCCTGGATTACAACAGGCAGACAGGGCACCGTTATTCAAAGTGCTCATGTTTTTTTTTTTATCTTTACACAGTTAAGGAGAAGAACAATAATCTGAAGTCTTATAAAACAGTATGGAACAGAGATATTAACTTTACTTAATTCCCATTTATAATCTTCATAAATAAATTTAATTTATAAAATATAATATTGGCAATAAGGACTGCAAATTAAAGCTTCTAAAATATGTAATATATTTCGTTTCAATGAAAAGATAGAAATAGTTATGTCCAAAGGGTCTGGGGAACAGTATCACAGTCTTTTAACTTAGAAATTATGCTATAGATTGTAAGCAGGACCCTCTCACTTCTTTGTTTGTAGCTCCAACTTGTGGGGCCCATTTCAAGGAGTTTTATCATTCGCAACGAGTTTTAAAATTTGTTGCATATGATAAATGGTGCTCAAGCCAATCAGCTCCCAACTGTCATTTTTCAAACAGATGATAGTTAGGAGCTGATTGGCTGGAGCAATGTTATCATACGCAATGAGTTTTAAAACTCCCTGTGTGTGGTAAAACTCATGTTTTCATACTGTTGTTTCTTCCTGATTGTATAGAAATAATCTTCAGATCACTCTATATGAATAAATGAAAAGGAAAGCATTATGTAAGAAACAATATGTAAAATACATTAAAATATTGGCAAATAGCCCCAGATTTGATGTTTTTTGCCCACCAAAGCCATTGTTGCTGTTTACTCTTGGTCTCCCTCCCATTGCCACAGGGTTCTATGACCCCATTCCCTCTTTGCAGATATATAAAAATAAATGTTGTCCAACAGTGGGACACCTCAGCCATAATGGCTTTTAGATGGTGACTTTTACTACAGCCTGTAATGTCATAAATACATCCTTAGTCTAACTATAATTACCCATGCACTCTTTGTTTTGGAGATGAATGGGACAATCAAATAAATAATTTGTTGCCTAGCAATAGGATGGGATTCATTTGTTTTACAAACTCACTACTTCTCTGTTTATTCGGCATGTTTGTTTAGCTCTAATCAGCAAAACACTCAAAAATCTCTGATCCTGTCAATCACTAGACATAGACCAGCTAGATAAAGACAAGTTAAATGGTATCAGTTGTCCTTTCCCCCCTCAATACAACACACTTAATACTTACTTTATTTCCACCCAAGCACTATCCTACTGTACTTACTTAATAAACACCTGATTCCCCCGCATGTGTGCTGTCAGTGTATTTCTAACCCATAGCTCTCAGCCTGAAACTCAAAACTAAAAATACAGGGAGAAGATCTCTCTTTGCCACATAGCACCCCCTAACGCTGCCAAGCAAGGTGTCGCAGATTCCAAGGAGAGTGCATACTTTCCAGTGAGGGTAAAAAATTATCTTTAGCAGAAGCTAAAGTAAAGAAGAATTCCTTTGGTTGGGCACTCATTAGATCAGATAATCAGTTCAGCGGAGTATGGTATAAATTTAAAAATACATCTTTGTTAACCTCTTGTTAAAATAATGGGGTATTCAGACTCTATAAACTTGATGATTCTGCCCTTCAATATGTTATCCAATCATAATAAGTTTACCTCAGTAGACAGCATAAGGAAATTTATATAAATAATCACTGAAATGGTCTATTATGGGGAAAAATGTCTATATTCATCAACACTTATATGTGGCCGACAGCATAGGAGACCTTATAACATAAGGTCATACAAACATGATTTATGGACTTCTGTTCCCAAGAGGGGTATATGTTGTTTGTAAGGGGTAAATTTACTAAAGTGAGAGTTTTTAGAAGTGAGTTTTAAAAGTGATGTTGCCCATAGCAACCAATCAGATTCTACTTAACATTTAACTATTGCCTTCTAGAAGATAATAGCTAGAAACTGATTGGTTGCTGTGGGCAACATCACTTTTAAAACTCACTTCTAAAACTCTCACTTTAGTAAATTTACCGCTAATCATCAGGACACATTGATCAGTTAGTGCTTAAACCACACACAAAGTCCAAAAAATACAGAATATACAAAATAATTTGGTCCCGAAAGAATGTCTTTTTTACTCTTTCTGTGAAATGTGTGGGTCCAGATATATAGATGTCAAACCCTGTACTTTCTGGGATTCACACACTAATGACATGCAAATTCCACAGGGAGTCAAAACATTAAAGAGTCATAATCTCTGGTGCCTATACCCATATCCTTCATAAACATACAGTAGCTTACATTACAATTGAAAAAACATCATTGTGTCATTATTTGCGTATTCAGTGCCCTAAATCAACATGTATCTTTATTCTCACAATCAATCTCATAAATCATATGTCAGAAGTAAAGGATAATTAATCACATACTGTATCAGCACCATATAGCCTATAGCCCATGTGATAATCAATCTCATGTATGATATGTTACAAAGTAAAGGATGATTGATCACATATCAGCACCATATAGCCTATAGTTCATGTGATGTTTCCAACAGTTTCTTGCAAATCACGTTTGTTTTATAAACATACATATATGTAAATGCACAGAATCTATATACTGTACATGTGTATACAAAATTGGTGGTGAATTTTTCCTAGTCATAAGCCATATAAGCAATGTCAATCTTTAAAAACAGTGTTTACAATGTGAATGTCTAGGATAGGATGAAAGTACAGCATGCAGATGCTTTCTGATGTCTTTCGTAGGAGAGAACAGCAGATAAGAGAGAGGGACAGTTGACCGTGCTGATGGAAAAACAGGGAAAGATACCAGCAGGGGCTCCCATGCAAGGTGTTATGTGATCCCTGTTGTATGCATCAGTGCAGAGATCAAATTTGAAGGTACCTGTGTGTAAGTGCAAAGTATTGGTCTCCTAATGCTGTATCACGGCATGTCCTCGGGTCCGGACATACGGCGGGACATGCGTTTCGCTGATATTTTGCATACATATCCTGTTTGCACAAGTAGTACAACTGCTGAGAATGTTCCAGTGGCATATGGACTGGAATGTTATCTCAGATCCTTAATAAACACTACCAGTGGGTATTGTATTTGACCTACAAATTGCTATTTATAAGGTACAGTGCATATTGATGCACACATTATTATCATTATTATTATTTTTCTTTGTTTGCACTTGTTGTTAATATATGTGCCATGTGGTATTTTTTTATTTTAACCAATAAAAGCTACATCTTAATATGTAGAACTTTTTCTTTTTTTCTCTCATACTTCCAAGGTCTACCAGAGACAGGTCTAGTTGGTTGTTTACAAGGATAATAACCTGAAACAGCTGAGAATCTTGGGCCAGTCCATGGGCTCTTGTAGTGTAGGACACTGCACCAACAAGTGGTCGTTTTTTCCAAATTCATAATAGACCAGAGCTGAGGGTACATTATCTAATTATTTGTCCATAGTGGGTTTTCCATTACCCCCAATCTGAATGTTCTATAGGCCTGGCTTTTATCAAGGCACAAGTCTCAGAATAGACAAGGGCAGGTTAGACATGCCCCAAAGTGTCGTATTTCTCAATCATGGTGGCCAGGTCTTCAAGCAACTCTGGGTCGGACTGCAGCCCCCATCTTTGTAGTCCCTTATCTAACCTCATATGCAATAGTCTATTGCTAAACTCTCTATAATCTGGGCAGATGTATGCTTCTCTGGCTGCAATCACTTCTTGGGGATCTCTATCAAGGCAGTCAGATGAACTTGGACTGGCAGGTCCCTGGACAGTTACTAGTCATTGTACTGTATTTCTGGCCCTTACCCAGTCCCAAGACTCTGATCTGTGTGTTTATTACTGTTTTTATGTACGTATGCTGAGCTTGCCTGGAAAATTATGACACCAGCTGTTCTCTTGCCTGGATAAGTATGGCCCCGCTAAAAAGAGTCGGGTGTTGGTTATGGAAAATACGGGGGACCCCTACTAATTTTTCCCCATGTATTTTCATAACCAGGACCGGCTCAGAAATCTCAGTGCTGGTTGTACTTTTAGGGGGAAACTCCCACATAATTATTTTAGCACATTTTACAATTTTTTTACACACTGAAGCCTTCATGGATCTCACTGATCTGTGAAGGCTTCTGTATAACTCGGACCTTGTAATGAAAGTCACATTACAAGGTCTTAGTTTTCATATGAGTAAACTCACACACAATCGCACAATGTAATAGCCTCAAACTCACAAGTTTGCAGGCTATTACATTTGGCAAGTATTGGGACAAACACGTACCTTTATATGTGCAAGAAGGTCTGAGTTTGTCTCGCACAGAAAACTCGGGCCCTATTACATCTCACACCCGGTCTACTGTGAGAAAAAAAGTCTGAAGAAACTTAATCTTGTTTTTTGTAAAAGAGAACACCTACAGTATCAGGAGTATTCTAGGTAGTACTTGGTACCTTCTAGGCTGAAGAAGATATATGGTAATGCCTGAGACCAAGGTTGTCAAGCCTGTGGAAATATGAAATCATTTGTCCACATTTTTTACTGCAGCCATTTTATACTTTATGCACAAAACTTGTTTTAGCTGTCTACTCTGTATGATGCCAGGGACACAATTTGGTCACTACTCTCCCCCCTCTTCTCTTTTGACTTCCTTTACTACCTCTCCCTATTCTCTGTTCTACATTTTCAAACACCAAAGTTTGGTTCTCCTTAAGCTGTGCCAGTTGTTTACTTAGACCACTTGTACACTGCTTAATGTGTTATTCTGTGCAACTATGTTTCCTGCTTAGTGGTCTCAACATATGTACAGATATATTTCATTGTATTTTCACATGCTACTTGTGTTGCCTCTGTGGTTATTTTCCATTTCTATTTTGTCTTGAAAAGGAAAAACAACTTTTTTTAAAAATGTCAAAAGGAAGCTAATTTTATGTTTCCATAAATTGGAGTGTTTTATGGAAACATTAAATTAGCTTCCTTTGTTGTATTTGAAAATATGATAACATTTCTTTGAGAGAATAAGAAAAAAAGAATAAATTTCCCAATGCTGGAGCCAATGTGGACAAACACGGAACCTTCATCCATTTCCGGCCCTGCCCGAAGATTTGCCTCTTCTGGGCCTGCCCCATGATTAACCACTTCTGACCCTGTCTCATGATTAGCTTCTACTAGCCCTACCCTATGATTAGCCTCTTCTAGCCCTACCCTATGATTAGTTTCTTCTGGCTCTGCCCTATGATTAGCCTCTTCTGGCCCTGCCATATGATTAGCCTCTTCTGGCCCTGCCCTATGATTAGCCTCTTCTGGCTCTGCCCTATGATTAGCCTCTTCTGGCTCTAACCTATGATTAGCCTCTTCTGGCTCTGCCCTATGATTAGCCTCTTCTGACCATGCTCTATCAATAGCCTCTTCTGGCCCTGCCCTATGATTAGCCTCTTCAGGCCCTGCCCTATGATTAGCTTCTTCTGGCTCTGCCATATGATTAGACTCTTCTGGCTTTACACTATGATTAGCCTCTTCTAACCTTGCCCTATGATTAGCCTCTTCAGGCTCTGCCCTATGATTAGCCTCTTCTGGCTCTGCCCTATGATTAGCCTCTTCTGACCTTGCCCTATGATTAGCCTCTTCTGGCTCTGCCCTATGATTAGCCTCTTCTGGCTCTGCCCTATGATTAGCCTCTTCTGACCTTGCCCTATGATTAGCCTCTTCTGGCTCTGCCCTATGATTAGCCTCTTCTGGCTCTGCCCTATGATTAGCCTCTTCTGACCTTGCCCTATGATTAGCCTCTTCTGGCTCTGCCCTATGATTAGCCTCATCTGGCTCTGCCCTATGATTAGCCTCTTATGGCTCTGCCCTATGATTAGCCTCTTATGGCTCTGCCCTATGATTAGCCTCTTCTGGCTCTGCCCTCTGATTAGCCACTTCTGGCCCTGCCCTATGATTAGTCTCTTCTGGTCCTGCCCTATGTTTAGCCTCTTCTGGCTCTGCCCTATGATTAGCCTCTTCTGACCTGCTCTATCAAGAGCCTCTTCTCGCTCTGCCATAAGATTAGCCTCTTCTGGCTCTTCCTTATGATTAGCATCTTCTGACCTTGCCCTATGATTAGCCTCTTCTGGCTCAACCCTATGATTAGACTCTTATGGCTCTGCCCTATGATTAGCTTCTTTTGGCCCTGGCCTCTGATTAGCCACTTCTGGCCCTGCCCTATGATTAGCCTTTTATGGCTCTGCCTTATGATTAGCCTCTTATGACTGCCCTATTATTAGCCTCTTCTGGCTCTGCCCTATGATTACCCTCTTCTGGCTCTGCACTATGATTAGCCTATTCTGGCCCTGGCCTCTGATTAGCCACTTCTGGCCCTGCCCTATGATTAGTCTCTTCTGGCTTTGCCCTATGATTAACCACTTCTGGCTCTGCAATATGATTAGCCTCTTCTGGCCCTGCCCTATGATTAGTCTCTTCTGGCTTTGCCCTATGATTAACCACTTCTGGCTCTGCCATATGATTAGACTCTTATATCTCTGCCATATGATTAGCCTCTTCTGGCCCTGCCCTATGATAAGCCTCTTCTGGCTCTGCCCTATGATTAGCCTCTAATGGCACTGCCCTATGATTAGCCTCTTCTGGCTCTGCCCTATTATTAGCCTCTTCTGGCTCTGCCCTATGATTAGCCTCTTCTGGCTCTGCCCTATTATTAGTCTCTTCTGGCCCTGCCCTATGATTAGCCTCTTCTGGCTTTACCCTATGATTAGCCTCTTCTGACCTTGCCCTATGATTAGCCTCTTCTGGCTCTGCCCTATGATTAGCCTCTTCTGACCTTGCTCTATGATTAGCCTCTTCTGGCTCTACCCTATGATTAGCCTCTTCTGGCTCTGCCATATGATTAGCCTCTTCTAGCTCTGCCCTATGATTAGCCTCTTCTGGCCCTGCCCTATGATTAGCCTTTTATGGCTCTGCACTATGATTAGCCTCTTATGACTCTGCCCTATGATTAGCCTCTTCTGGCTCTGCCCTATGATTAGCCTCTTCTGGCTCTGCCCTATTATTAGCCTCTTCTGGCCCTGCCCTATGATTAGCCTCTTCTGACTCTGCCATATTAGTCACTTCTGAGACTGCCATATGATTAGCCACTTCTGCCCTGCCCTATGATTAGCCTCTTCTGACTCTGCCCTATGATTAGTCTCTTCTGGCTTTGCCCTATGATTTACCACTTCTGGCTCTGCCATATGATTAGCCTCTTATAGCTCTGCCCTATGATTAGCCTCTTCTGGCCCTGCCCTATGATAAGCCTCTTCTGGCTCTGCCATATGATTAGCCTCTTATGGCTCTGCCCTATGATTAGCCTCTTCTGGCACTGCCCTATTATTAGCCTCATCTGGCCCTGCCCTATGATTAGTCTCTTCTGGTCCTGCCCTATGTTTAGACTCTTCTGGCTCTGCCCTATGATTAGCCTGTTCTGACCTTGCTCTATCAATAGCCTCTTCTGGCCCTGCCCTATGATTATCCTCTTATGGCTCTGCCCTATGATTAGCCTCTTATGGATCTGCCCTATGATTAGCCTCTTCTGGCACTGCCCTATCATTAGCCTCTTCTAGCCCTGCCCTATGAATAGCCTCTTCTGGCCCTGCCCTATCGTTAGCCTCTTCTGGCTCTGTCCTATGATTAGTCTCTTCTGGCTCTGCCCTATGTTTAGCCTCTTCTGGCTCTGCCCTATGATTAGCCTCCTCTGGCTCTGCTTTATGATTAGCATCTTCTGGCTTTGCCCTATGATTAGCCTCTTCTGGCTCTGCCCTATGATTAGCTTCTTCTGGCTCTGCCATATGATTAGCCTCTTCTGGCCCTACCCTATGATTAGTCACTTCTGGCCCTGCCCTATGATAAGTCACTTCTGGCCCTGCCCTATGATTAGTCACTTCTGAGACTGCCATATGATTAGCCTCTTCTAACACCGCCCTATCATTAGCCACTTCTGGCCTTGCCCTATGATTAGTCTCTTCTGGTCCTGCCCTATGTTTAGCCTCTTCTGGCTCTGCCCTATGATTAGCCTCTTCTGACCCTGCTCTATCAATAGCCTCTTCTGACCCTGCTCTATCAATAGCCTCTTCTGGCTCTGCCATATGATTAGCCTCTTCTGGCTTTACCCTATGATTAGCCTCTTCTTACCTTGCCCTATGATTAGCCTCTTCTGGCTCTGCCCTATGATTAGCCTCTTCTGACCTTGCCCTATGATTAGCCTCTTCTAGCTCTACCCTATGATTAGACTCTTATGGCTCTGCCCTATGATTAGCTTCTTTTGGCCCTGGCCTCTGATTAGCCACTTCTGGCCCTTCCCTATGATTAGCCTTTTATGGCTCTGCCCTATGATTAGCCTCTTATGACTCTGCCCTATGATTAGCCAATTCTGGCTCTGCCCTATGATTAGCCTCTGCTGGCTCTGCCCTATGATTAGCCTATTCTGGCCCTGGCCTCTGATTAGCCACTTCTGGCTTTGCCCTATGATTAACCACTTCTGGCTCTGCAATATGATTAGCCTCTTATAGCTCTGCCCTATGATTAGCCTCTTCTGGCCCTGCCCTATGATAAGCCTCTTCTGGCTCTGCCCTATGATTAGCCTCTTATGGCTCTGCCCTATGATTAGCCTCTTCTGGCTCTGCCCTAAGAGTAGCCTCTTCTGGCTCTGCCCTATTATTAGCCTCTTCTCGCCCTGCCCTATGATTAGTCTCTTCTTGTCCTGCCCTATGTTTAGCCTCTTCTGGCTCTGCCCTATGATTAGCCTCTTCTGACCTTGCTCTATCAATAGCCTCTTCTGACCCTACCCTAAGATTATCCTCTTATGGCTCTGCCCTATGATTAGCCTCTTATGGCTCTGCCCTATGATTAGCCTCTTCTGGCTCTGCCCTATGATTAGCCTCTTCTGGCCCTGCCCTATCTTTAGCCACTTCTGGCCCTGCCCTATGATTAGTCTCCACTGCTCCTGCCCTATGTTTAGCCTCTTCTGGCTGTGCCCTATGATTAGCCTCTTCTGACCCTGCTCTATCAATAGCCTCTTCTGGCTCTGCCATATGATTAGCCTCTTCTGGCTCTGCCCTATGATTAGCCTCTTCTGACCTTGCCCTATGATTAGCCTCTTCTCGCTCTACCCTATGATTAGACTCTTATGGCTCTGCCCTATGATTAGCTTCTTTTGGCCCTGGCCTCTGATTAGCCACTTCTGGCCCTGCCCTATGATTAGCCTTTTATGGCTCTTCCCTATGATTAGCCTCTTCTGGCTCTGCCCTATGATTAGCCTCTTCTGGCTCTGCCCTATGATTAGCCTATTCTGGCCCTGGCCTCTGATTAGCCACTTCTGGCCCTGCCCTATGATTAGTCTCTTCTGGCTTTGCCCTATGATTAACCACTTGTGGCTCTGCAATATGAATAGCCTCTTCTGGCCCTGCCCTATGATTTGTCGCTTCTGGCTTTGCCCTATGATTAACCTCTTCTGGCTCTGCCATATGATTAGCCTCTTATAGCTCTGCCCTATGATTAGCCTCTTCTGACTCTGCCCTATGATTAGCCTCTTATGGCTCTGCCCTATGATTAGCCTCTTCTGGCTCTGCCCTATTTTTAGCCTCTTCTGGCCCTGCCCTATGATTAGTCTCTTCTGGTCCTGCCCTATGTTTAGCCTCTTCTGGCTCTGCCCTATGATTAGCCTCTTCTGACCCTGCTCTATCAATAGCCTCTTCTGGCTCTGCCATATGATTAGCCTCTTCTGGCTTTACCCTATGATTAGCCTTTTCTGACCTTGCCCTATGATTAGCTTCTTCTGGCTCTGCCCTATGATTAGCCTCTTCTGACCTTGCCCTATGATTAGCCTCTTCTCGCTCTAACCTATGATTAGACTCTTATGGCTCTGCCCTATGATTAGCTTCTTTTGGCCCTGGCCTCTGATTAGCCACTTCTGGCCCTGCCCTATGATTAGCCTTTTATGGCTCTGCCCTATGATTAGCCTCTTATGACTCTGCCCTATGATTAGCCTCTTCTGGCTCTGCCCTATGATTAGTCTCTTCTGGCTCTGCCCTATGATTAGCCTATTCTGGCCCTGGCCTCTGATTAGCCACTTCTGGCCCTGCCCTATGATTAGTCTCTTCTGGCTTTGCCCTATGATTAACCACTACTGGCTCTGCAATATGATTAGCCTCTTCTGGCCCTGCCCTATGATTAGCCTCTTCTGGCCCTGCCCTCTGATTTGTCGCTTCTGGCTTTGCCCTATGATTAACCTCTTCTGGCTCTGCCCTATGATTAGCCTCTTATAGCTCTGCCCTATGATTAGCCTCTTCTGGCTCTGCCCTATGATTAGCCTCTTATGGCTCTGCCCTATGATTAGCCTCTTCTGGCTCTGCCCTATGATTAGCCTCTTCTGGCTCTGCCCTATGATTAGCCTCTTCTGGCCCTGCCCTATGATTAGTCTCTTCTGGTCCTGCCCTATGTTTAGCCTCTTCTGGCTCTGCCCTATGATTAGCCTCTTCTGACCTTGCTCTATCAATAGCCTCTTCTGGCCCTGCCCTATGATTATCCTCTTATGGCTCTGCCCTATGATTAGCCTCTTATGGCTCTGCCCTATGATTAGCCTCTTATGGCTCTGCCCTATGATTAGCCTCTTCTGGCCCTGCCCTATCATTAGCCACTTCTGGCCCTGCCCTATGATTAGTCTCTTCTGGTCCTGCCCTATGTTTAGCCTCTTCTTGCTCTGCCCTATGATTAGCCTCTTCTGACCCTGCTCTATCAATAGCCTCTTCTGGCTCTGCCGTATGATTAGCATCTTCTGGCTTTGCCCTATGATTAGCCTCTTCTGGCTTTGCCCTATGATTAGCCTCTTCTGGCTCTGCCATATGATTAGCCTCTTCTGGCTCTGCCATATGATTAGCCTCTTATGGTTCTGCCCTATGATTAGCCTCTTCTGGCCCTGCCCTATGATTAGCCTCTTCTGGCTCTGCCCTATTATTAGCTTCTTCTGGCTCTGCCATATGATTAGCCTCTTCTGGCTCTGCCCTATGATTAGCCTCTTCTGGCCCTGCCCTATGATTAGTCACTTCTGTCCCTGCCCTATGATTAGTCACTTCTGGCCCTGCCCTATGATTAGCCTCTTCTGACTCTGCCATATGATTAGTCACTTCTGAGACTGCCATATGATTAGCCTCTTCTGACTCTGCCATATTAGTCACTTCTGAGACTGCCATATGATTAACCACTTCTGGCCCTGCCCTATGATTAGCCTCTTCTGACTCTGCCATATGATTAGTCAATTCTGATAATAGAAAAAAATCACTAGTCTCTGTTTTTATAGGACTATCTGTAATCTTTCCAATTTTCTTCTATGTTCTTTTATATATTGAATTGACAATTCAACAGATAAATACATAGGTGCTGATTCTGAGTCTGATGCCTCTGCTAATGCTTTACCATCTGGCTGCCTGCTTACTACATAATGATGTTAAGATAATCCATGTTGTATACTAAAAATCCATGCATTTGCATGTGGAAACTTATCCCACCCACAGTTCTTACATCAATTGCTGCAGCCATCTACATTAGTATCAGGACTTACACTTGCCCCATGCTGGGTGCAAAGGATCTGTCTCAAACAGAAGTCCCATCGCCATCCATACTCTATGAACAAGCACTGAAGTTTCCCAACAGGACACTCCCATGATACAGATCAGTTCTGGACACCCACATGGTCGCTTCCCAGTTATCATCCAGAAAAGCCCATTTCATGGATTGTGTGGATGGATCACACACTGGCAAACTCCATCCATGTGTTTTAATCTCATTTTGCAAATCCGCAGATTTCTTTGGTGCATTCACAATATGGTAAAAACCACAAGAACCATCAGCCTTGCCACTTGCTTCCAACTCAGAAGCAGCCATATAATGGGCATTTGCTGTGCTGCAAAACACCAAATACAGTAGCATGCAAACTCACAACACTGAACACAAAGTAATTAACCACATTTTTGTACTTCCAAAAGAATTGTCATAACAATTCTCCAAAACTATGATGCAAAGAATTTTCACAAAATAGGGGATACTAATATTATGCACCAGTACCAGGTACCTCATAATATAAACATATCAGCAGGATCATCACCCACCTTATTATCCAATCACTTCATTGCCAAGAGCTTAGCTGGATATCCCCTCTAAGAACTACCATCCTAGCAAGAGAATTTTATAAACAGGCACATAAATTAATTCCTTAATGTTGAGATATGCAACAGTAAGGAATGATAATTAACAGGGGTTATTATTCAAAGGTCTCCTTTATTAAAAGACAATAAATGTATACTATGCAATCAGAGCACAGCACAGAGATGTGGAAGAGTCTGACTTTTTGAACTCCAGAACTTCCTGTTTACGCTATAGAATTATTTATAACTGAAAATATAACCAAGTAATAACAGCCATTTTGTCTTTGATTTATTTGTTTGTCTTTAACATTCCTGATATTGTGTCTTTCTTGGAAGATAAATGTTTCCAGTGTTAAGATTGTAACTGAGCCAACAGTACTTTATATAGATTTAAAACTTTTCACATGAACCATTTCTAAGAATATAAGTTAAATGCCTCTGTAAAACTAACATATGAAACTGGTCTTACAGTTTGGCAACCATAAATCATTTAATCTGTCTTTATCTTGATGCATCTGAAAAAATTAATGAATTACTGTGGAGACCACAATATAGTCATTATATATATGGCTTACAGTAACTAATATTTTTATATAATATTATGTATATAAACCCTGCTGCCTTATATAAGCAGTTATGTGAACTATGGGCATGTAGGTACCAAAATTCTGAAAGGTGTTGGACCTCTTTTTCAAATCTTACCTTTGGGTGAAGAGAATCACAGATTCTTTTTCAAGAACAAGTAGTATTAGTTTTTCTACAGCCTTTAAAGAACTGAGGGCCTGATTCAGAGCTGCTAGTAAGCGGCCGCTCGTTCGCTCCGAGCGATGTTCGCACATCTGCGCATGCATATGGGTCGTAATGCGCATGCGCCAATCAGTCAGTGTGGTCGGAAATCGAGCGCTTGCAAAATAGCGAGTGCCTGCTAATTTGAGTGACAGGAGGAGGCGTTTGTGGGTGGTAACAGGGGAAGGTGCTTGAAAACGGGGAGTGGAGATCCGAACGCAGGCGTGCCAAACGGTCAAAACGGGCGTTTTAAGGGTGTGCATAATTAACAAAGCAGCGTCATCGACCACGTCACTTGGTTGTTTCTTAGCCTGAACTGTTCGCATGATTGCGGTAGGAAAATCCTACCACAAGCACTGCGAGCAGTTCAGACACCTTTCGATGTACTCGATTAATCAAATAAATAGCGGAGATGACGTAGGATGCGAGCGGCCAGGGGGCGTCTTTACAAAATAGCGAGCGCATGTTTCGTTCGCTCGCTCAGACATAGAGGCGTCAACAGACCGCAAAGAGCGAGCGCTCAATTTAAATAGCCGGCCCCTTTTTCTGAACGAGCGAGCGCAAATAGCGTCCGGCTCTGAATCAGGCCCTGTTTTCCTGCTGTAAGCACTTAGGATAGGTTGGGTTCAATACAGTTCCATCTTACAGTATATACTTTACACCCATATGTCACTTAGTGATTTAAATAAAAAAATAAAAAAATGTAGGAATAACAACCCTAGAGAAGAACTAGATAAAAAATTATAGAAACAAAGAGAATTTAATAAAATAAAATAAAAAAATACAAACATATATTGCAGAACATTTAACCAGATAGGGGAAATGTAAAACTTAAATTTAAAACATACACATTACATGAAATACACTATGAGTATTAAATAAAAGGCAACAAGATATCTCACTTTATGTTATTCAAAAAAAAAATGTTTTCAAAGCATGATTTAAAAAAATATAACAAAATGTAATGAAACCATTGAAAATATGAATAACAGGTATCTAGAAGCTTATTAGCGGACATCTAAAGGAAACGTATACAAATATTTCAAGTCATAGATTTGATCATGGTGCGTAACTCATTTTGATGGTGTTTACATTACAGGCTTTTAAAAATTGAGGACATTTTTGAATAACGTTAGTGAATTTGCCATGCCTCATCACGTGTTTAGAATTGTCCAACTTTATCCATAGAGCAACAACTCCATGTTCCCCATTTGGTCCTTAGGAGGATATTAATCAAAGCTTAGAGAGAGATGAAAAACTAACCACTCAGCTTCTACTGTAACTGTCATTTTACAGGCTGTGTTTGAAAAATGACAGAAGCTGATTGGTTGGTACTTTATTTTCTCTCCATTTTATCTCTCTCCAAGCTTTGATAAATCTCCCCCTTTGTATGAAAGTTTCCAAGGGGTCCAGGAGATGAGTGGTGGGAGCGGCATTAGCACTGTGTGTCACAGAATAAGGTAAATTAGTATCTTTGTTAATGTTAAGATTGCAATGGCTGGAATGCTGAGTTGACTGGATATACAGCAGAAGGCGGTGAAGGAGCAGAGTAATAATTTTGGTTAAATAAATAAGCCAGAATTGAATACATAGAAGATCACTCTGATTAGATGAGGCACAAACAAGGAGAATCCAAAAGGCATCATAAGGGATTTAGGAAAAATCCAGAACACAAGCAGGAGAGGTTTTTAGAGCTACTGTAGCAAACACAAGGCAGAAATACTTGCAATAGCAAAGTTCAGTTTATTTGAATTGATACATTTAGAACAGTCTCTGATGCCACCCACCAGGAACACGGAGGCACGAATGTATGCAGTCGCTTGGAATTGTGGTTGACGTCTCCAAACAAATCCTGGGATCTGTGACATTTGCATTGCAGTGAGTACAAATTTGCAGCAGTGGTGGCATTAGTATGCATCATTGAATCAGGCCCTTAAAGCTTGCATCATCTGCTATGTGTAGGAAAGCAGATCTACTTATGTTAATAAACAGACCTCTGCAAAGCACCCATATGACATTTATCTATTCACTGGAGTGCTTGTTTATTTATAAATCATCTCACAAAGCTGGTTTATTATTATTAGCATTTATTTATAGGGTGTCACAAAGTTCCGTAAAGTTGTATAGAGCAAAGATACAAGCAGGGTAGGCATAGTAACCAAATGACAGGGTAACTAATATACATATGCTTCATTCTAATATAAGGGAAATAAAGACATTTCCAAAGGACATTTGGAGGACAGAGTTCCCCAAAGGGGCCCAGGGATGAAGTTATCTGCAGAATAGCAAAGTCAAATGTAAAACTTTGAATTCATCTTTGGATACCCAGAAGTGGTGTTTACAGCTCAGCTTCAGGGCGTATGTGTGAAGCTCCACTGCTTCTACGCACAGTATAACGATTGATGGTTAGGATGTGTTGGCTAGTGGCTAGTAGTCCTCGCATCACATGTTTTAATGCCAGCAAATATTCAATTATGGGCTTCTGTTGTCCATCCCTTGCTGCTATCACAAGGTCCTTGTGGGTGTATACTCTGCTCAAGGTTTCAGATGGAAACAAGTGCACAGCAGAAAGGCTTCCTACTGCTGCTACAACCCTTTGAGTGAGTTCTGTAATGGTGCAGTACAATTTTTACATAGTGGTTTATCTATTAAACGGAGGCTTGCAAAAGACGCTACCTGCCAGCATGTTTAAGCCCAAAATGTAACAGCAAGTTTCAGGCTTACAATAAACACTAAAGATGAACGCAGAACTTTGGGTTTTGGTCTTGCTTTTTGTTTTAAATCATTGTCATGTTTTGGTTTTGGCAAAATCATCCTCAAGTGGCAAAATCATCCTTTAAATTGACAAAAGCAGCTCAAATCATGTACTTGGATCTGTTTTTGTACCTATAACATTACTAACATCAATGAAATTAATTTCCAGTCATTTCCAGTCAATTTTGACCACCTCACATTACTTCAAATCACCAGAGAGGAACTTAAATGCAATCTAAAACATGCAAAATCTGGTTTTTAGATCAGCGTTCCTAATTAAGTGAGAATACCTGAGTTAGTACTTGGTTCTACTTGGAACCCCAAAGTGATCCGAGCCGAGACTCGATTCAACTTGGAACCCCAAACTTTGAGTGTGTTTGATTTTCAGCAAAACTGAACTGCTCATTTCTAGTAAACAATGTCAGGAAGTGGAGGCTTTTGCAAGCCGCTGCTTAGTAAATATGTCTCTCTGTGTGGCATTTCTACCTGACCCGCTGAGCAAAGTACACACCCACAAGGACAGTGCTTGCGATAACATTGGACAGAAACTGATATTGGAAACCAAGCTCACAGAAATTAAAGACTTTACTGCCAAAGATGAGAAGAAATACTGCCACTATTGTAAAGATATAGTACATTTTTGCCTGGGTTGCCTATTATTTTAGGCCCTGCTACTGTTTGCTTAATTGCAAACAAAATCATAATTACATTGTATACCTAATGACATAGGGCCTGATTCAGCTTTGGGAAAAGAGTAAGATATAAGAAATAACTGTGTCCCTTGGTAAAACCATGCTGCACTGCAGGTGGGGCAGATGTAAAATGTGCAGAGAGATTTAGATTTGGGCATCCGTGTCACTTACTTATCTTATACCAGATGCGGCCGGCGGGAACACTTGCGCCCCATTCTCAGCACACAGCGGGCTTACCCAGGTGAGGGGAGTTCCTCTCCCCTGCCTCTCTCGTGGCTGCTCGGTGACACTATCCGACGGGATGACACCAAAATAGCAGATAAGCATTCAAAGACGCTTAGTAAAAAGTGCTCTACCTAATTAATGTGCCTACAAAATTTTTTGTTGTAACTGAAATAGTGTATGACTATCTAGGTTATTTTCACATTAATTTTTTATATACGATGCAATAATAAATGGTCATGCTTAAGTATATAACAAAGTGCAATTTAATAAATCATAATTAAAATAGATGGTCACATCTGATAATAGTAAAAAATAGCAATGATTGATATCCAATAAATACATGCAATTGTTGAGCTCAATTTAAAGTATAGCTAACTCAGTGGTTATAATGCACAATAAGACAGGAACAGATAGGTTGGGATAAAAAGAAAAAAAGGAAAAAATTTGTTTTAAAACTAGTCAGTTCTTGTTCGTATCAAGGTACTTGTTGGGTAAAATTCTTTGAAATCTTATTGTTAACATCTTTGAGAAAAGGGATGAAGATTGTACCGTGGTTCTGCAGTAACCTCGGTCTGTACTTACCCCGCTTCACTGCTAATTGGACTGCCGCCGCTGGGATCCCTTTGCCAGATCGAGAGCTAATGCCTGCCAGGTGCTAATACCTGGGACTTGAAGCCGCTTTTGATGGCTCTGTGTTGTGTGATATCATGGTTGTTCTGCGGCTTCAGTCACCAGTGTGGCCTTCCTATGTTGTGAATGGTGACTGTCTGCTGTCTCCCACTGCACCCCCGGGACAGAGGGATCTCCTCTGTGAATGGCCTGTGTGAGAGGGACGCTGACACATACTAAAATGGGTAACTCACCGGTCGGCGAGCTCTCTTGTGCTGTTGTAGACCGGCGGGCTGCTTCCGATAGGTGGTGGCGGTGACTGTACGTGGCGGGTCTGGGCACTCAGCGCCATCTCTCATCCATTCCTTCTCAAGATGTATCCTAAGGTGAACAAGTACTGTATCTCCTGGTGCTTTTGCAGTATCTCCAACGTGTTTCGGCTGGCCTGAGAGGCCTTTTTCAAGGATGTATACCAGTCTCTGAGTGTCCATATTAAAGGTAAAGGTAACTCTTCCCTGGGCTGCTAATTGGATGATTATCCTATGTCACACCCCATGGAGTTTGTGGCTGATCATTCCTTAATAAGGTGTATAAATTATTCTTTGTAAATCTCTAGTTTCTGTAGATTTATAAAGTGCACTGGGATACGGTGTGGGTAAACTGATAAACAGAGGGAGGTTGGATCTGATCTCCTCATCTCCCAGCAACAAAATGGCAGCCATTTGTCAAGTTGTCAAGGTGGCTGCAGAGCCGAGAGGAAGTATTCAAGGTAAGTGAAAAGTTTAAACTCAGAGACAAAATAATATATTTAGCTCTTACAGGATATACTGTCAAGATCTTCCAATTAACAGGAGCACACTTAGAAAAGATCACATATTCAAAGAATGTGCCATATAATCTTGTCTGATAGACTTTGCAATAGATAATTATTCCTTTATGTTCTATTTGTAAAGTGATAATACAATAGAAAGCTAATTGCACATCAGTGAATGACTCACAAGCAGTGACCCAGGCAGAGGTACTGCTGAAAATATCACATGTATAACATGGATGAGTAGCACATATAATTTTGTGTATTTCAGTACTATATACTGTATGTACAATGTTAAGCTTTCCATGGAAATGTGAAACATGCCTCTATAAAACAGCTTTTTTCCAGTAACACACTCATAAGATATGACACCTATCTCTTGTTTCAGTACATCCACAAAAAAATATGATTTGAAGAGGAGTAAAAAATGTAACAGCAAGAAGTTATTGTTGACTTTCAGGGAGTTGTGTTGTTGGTATGAAATGGATATATCCAGATGTCAATGAGGACAAGGATATTTGGTAATTTTATGATGCTGTAAAATGTTTAAAGACAATTTATGGTTTGGCTTCCACAAAGTAAACAGACTGGAAATATTAACCATGCAGTGACACTTTTATTTTTCATAATATTTATCTAGTATAAGCTTCAGTTTCACTGACCACTGAAAATCAAACACCCATATCTTTTATTGGCTTTTTAGAAAACTCAGAACAAACACTTAGGGAAGGTTTATCAAAAAACACTTTTTAACAGAAAACCATCATTGGCTTTGTCCTACAAAATGGCCAATTTAATATCCAAGAGTTTGGAGACCTAAAATGTACTAATTGGTCAGAAAAAATCAGAGCTGGCCCTAGGCATAGGCATTCTAAGCAAATGCCTAGGGCGACTTGAATGCCTAGGGGCATTCGGCTCTGCAGCTCCCCCGGTCCCGCCCCCACCCCCCCCTGCCACTATCGGAGCTCAGCTCCGATCAAGCAGCGCAGCCCGTCAGGTGATTCTGTGGTCACTGTGAGGGCCGGCCCAACCATTGCTCCGCATACGCGGCCGCATAGAATGCCATAGTGAGAAGGCCGCATCATTGCCATACAGCAGCCCTGACAGTGAGGAAATGTAATGAGGCGGCAGACAAGCTCTGGGTTGGCTGTTATCCAATCATGTGATCAGTCCCTGTAACCGATCTCAGTGATAGGGTACATACAGTGTCCCCAGGTCCTGCAGCAACATAGCTTTTGTAGTCTGCTGTCAAGTTCATCAAGAGAGAAGAGTAAGGTAAGAAGCAAACAGGGATGTGGGACATGTGGAGAACCCACTGCTGTGGTGGGTGCATGGCACAGGAGGACATTTTGAGCAAATGCAGATGGAGACAAATGCTTGTAGCAAAAAGGGCACAACACAAAGGGTCATGTCAGGGAGACTCTAGGTGTTTGGGGGCTGGTCACAAACTCTGGGGACATTTGTGGCACAAAGTAAGGCATGTGGTGAACACACTGATGTGTAGGGGGCATATCATAGATTTTTGGGGAATAGGTGAAAGGAAAATAGGCACTGGGGCCTTGTGAGCACAGGGGTATATGTGGAGAATGCAGTTGGGGAACAGCTGGGGGCATTTTGGGCACAGGAGGAATTGTGGGGAAGATGCTGCTGGGGGAGACAGATGCTGGGGGAGTTTGGGGCATGGACCATTTGGGGAAAAACCTGCTGTGGAATAAGCATGTCAAAGATGCTGGTGGTATATGTGGCACAGGGGGCATGTGGGGAGCAGATGCTGTGGTTATTTTGAGGCACAAAGTGGGGCATGTCACAAACATTTAGGGCACAGGGGGGGCATGTGGTTAACATTCTGCAAGGGGGGCAGATGTTGGGAGTATTTTGGGGACTTGGGGGCATGATGCAAACACACTGCTGGAGGGTGGCAGATGCTGGGGGTATTTAGAGCATATAGGTGAGAAAGACCTGGCTGCAGAGGGGGCATGTCAGGGGGGACCTGGGGCCATGTGGGTCACATAGAATTTTGAGGGAAAATCTGGTGGCAAGGTGTAACATTCAATTGAAGGGGTGGGCATGTGAGAGAGAAGGTGTTCACTTTATGTAATTGATGGTCTAGGCAGGGTTATATGTCCAAAGAGCTTTTTACATACCACCTCTACTCATCCACTGTCTCACACATGCGCTCACCAACCATTTCACCCACCATGTATACAACCACAGTTTAATCGACCAGAGCCTCCATCTTCTGTATGTCTCTATATGCCTATATCTGTGTAAGTACTGTTTTTTCTTTTCTTATCTGTACCAATGTATTTTTTTTCTGTGGGTGTCTATGTGTTTGTTTGTTTTTCATATCGGGGCAAATGTGTTTTTTTGCCCTATGTGGCAACTGTGTTTGGTTATTTTTTTCCTATGTGAGCTAATTTGTTTTATTTTTTCCTGTTGGGGAAGATTACAACTGCACAACTATTTATATCGGCTATGCATGCCAAAATGCGATCTGAACATATAAATATAAGGGTTTATTCATCAAGGGGTGCTAAAATCTTTTTCCACTTATCATAAAAATTAAGCTTGGGCAGGCCCTGCGACAGCCAGATCATAAAGGTCTCCATATGTAATATATTTGCTGGTGGGACAATCTGCTAGTGGGCGCCAGCCAAAATTTTGCCTAGGGCACCAAATTAGCTAGGGCTGGCTCTGGAAAAAATGGTAGTAGTTATTTTGGACTACAGTATATTATTTCTGTATTGATGGAGCACCTGATATAAAAGATTCCGAATGGTGATTTGCAGCAAGTCGTGCTTGAAAATTGAATGATTATCCATCAACTTTTACTTTGATTTCGATGTTTTGTAATAAATCAAAGAAAAATAGCAATTTTACAAAATCACTGTTTGATAAATTCCCCTGTTATTATTTCTTAATGAGAAACTAGCATAATTTGAAACCAGGTTTACTGTGTCTTACTTTATTTCCTGGAAATGTTCCATAAATCATATTCACAAGAGTGAACTAAATTACTTGCATTTTTTGCATTTATTAACATGAGTAAGTCATCCTATGCTGCTTCTTTGTTGGAGGCAGCATGGCAGGCGATCTACTGTACATGTGATATTGCAAAGGTGCACAATGTAGCCAGTTTGTCAAGAAAACTAATAATGTAAGATAAGTAGTTATTTGGTATTAGACTATCATTCCCTAAGAAGTTTAAATATTGGCCCTGATTCAGGGTCTGATTCAGACCTGCTCGCAAGAGCTGAGCGCTCGCAAGCAGGTTGATGGTGCCCTAGTGCACATGCGCACGATGGAGGGAGCTCCGTCGTGCGCATACGCGAGACCCAGATAGCGACAGCCAAGCCGTCGCTCCGGGTCTCGCACCAAAGGGGGCGTGCTGTCGATGTTGAGTGACAGCACGCCCCCTTTGGTGGGCATGCTGGGGGCGTGGCTGCCAGACAGAGGCGTTCCCATGGGAACGCCTACCGTCTGGGTCCGGGCCCACTGACATCACTAGTGATGTCAGTGGGAGTGATTTTGGCTCTGATAGAGCCAAAATCACTCCAGGGCTTGCGGTCACCAAGACCATACCGCAGGGTCTCATCACAAGCCCGATGGTCGCGATGGTCTTGACCATCGCGACCATCATCATGGACGCTCGCATAAGCTGTGGGTGGTAACAGGCGCTCTGAATCAGGCCCTCAGTCCGCACTCCAGTCATGTGTGGTGAGGCAGAGCCTTTCCTGTCATACCCTGGTTTACTCTGGAGTTTTGACTATACAAATTATAAGAAAAATTGAAAGAAAATATTATAAATGTCTTCTTTGTATTATTCTAATAATTTTTATAGTTAAAACTCAGGAGTAAAAACTGTATGGTAGGTGAGGCGCTGCCTCCTCTGTCTACATTTTCCACACATCCCTGATCAAAACACACCAAATTTACAGCACTATATACTGCTGCACCTTTGTATAATGCCCACATGAACCCTCGGGTTCATATATGTATCTGTAAATCTGGCTCTGATACTAGCCAGTGCCTCCCCAGCCATTTACCTCACTGCACATCACTGCCGCACTCACAGCTAATATCTCAAAACTGGTTGCAGAAATATGCAAATGCTAATCTCAACACTGCATGAGGAAGCTGTCAAGCACTGTGAAATGCATTGCAATTATAAGTGAAAATTGAATTTTACTTTATTTTTATGCCCAATTTTTAAATTGTGATACTGTGTTTCTAAATTATTTTTTAATTATTGTATTTTTAATTATTTCTTTTACCATTGCTGTCTACAAATTTTATTTATACATTTTCTTTATCCATGACAGTAGTGAGTTGTATTATGATGCCATTAATCAAACTAATAAATCATTATATTATTGATTATCAATTTTTTGTTGGGTCATCCCTTATTTGCCAATTGCAGCCCATATTTCATGCTTGGGTAAGAGGGTGTTTGACCACTTATATCTTAAATGCTGACACTACCTTTAACAGTCCTATATTGCTTGGTTCCCATTTATGGAAAGTAAGTTATTCGTTTTGCATAGCGGAAGTGCCACAATGAAGTTCTGATCTATAAAGTGCCCTTCTCAGTGCCAGAGATACTCTCTTTTTTTCAAATGCTAGTCTCAGCCTTCCTTTTCTGCTCCACAGTGCGATGGAGTGTACAAGCGGTGAGAAGCCCACGTTCAGTCTCCGTGGTCTATGCATTGTGAATGAGCTTGTAAACACTCTAGCATTGACTCCATTACCACTCTCTGGCATTACCAGTCAACGATAACAATATATTTCATTAATGTGTCCATTCTAAGACATACTGTACCTCATGCATGTCAAAGATTAATAAAAATAAAACGCAGTGTACTTATTTCACACTTATTCATACAACATGCTGCTTCTCCGCATCAGTCCTCCTTATGCCAACGATTTTCTTCATATAAATCTTCTGCAAACTTCACCCAGCTTCACCTCATAAAGAAGGAAATGCATAAATTACTGTAGCTGAAATCTAATATCCTAATTATCTTAAAGGAACCAACATATTTAGGCCCAAGCTTCATAGGTGGCTGCCTCAGTCTAATATTATGGGTAGGAAGCCGGATTCTATCTCCAACCTTGAAATTCCAAAATGTTTGCTAAACTTGCTACAGTACTCAAGACAAAGTTGAATGAACTCTTTTCCAGAGGAATTTAAGATGTGCAAAAATTCCTTCATACATGAGAATTTAGCTTGTCAAAAGAAAAGACTGTTGGGTGTTGCTAATACACAGAGAATAAAAGCAAAGACCCAAATGACATGAGAGGCATTATTATAAGCAACCTACACCCACAGAAGTGACTTAGCTCAGTTCTTAAGTGGATGTGAAATAAAACATCTCAGATATTGCTCAAGACTTTCATTCACTCCCTCTGTCCATTCATATGAGAATGGTAAGATGATGAGAAGTTTAAAGTAATCCCCAACATGGTTGAGAAAGATCTTCAGGACCAAGCAACATACTGTGACCTCTATGTCAGGAGGAATTATATGAAATTTAAATATATGTTGGACAAACAGTACAGGTAACTTGAGAAGGCCAAGAAGAGGTATAAAATGTAAATATTACTAAATCTACCAACTACTAACTAAATAGTATTATGTCCACTAGTCAGTGGTAACTCCACCATAAAGTCCATAGAAATATAGGATCATGGATCTATAGGAATGGGCAGTGGCATAATGGGTCCAAATGAGTGATCTCTAAAACATTCATTGCAAACACAAATTCCATGTCTTGCTATAGGAATGGCCACCAGACTAAACAAGACAAAAGACCATCAATTTTAAAGACCTCAGGAGAACCTGACTCTCTAAAATGTTAAGCCTCACTTAGATCAGTATGTCTAAATGTTTTAGGAATGAAGAGCAGGCCTGAGGGAGTTTTTGCTGTAGTTTGGCTTTGGACAGATCTATGGTAAGGTCAGCCATAATGTTTTCAGGTAGAATGATGGTGTAAGAAGAAGAACTGTGTGCTGTTAAAGGAAACTTTGAGAGTTTACATCTGTCTTCTGATTCTTGGATCCAGGTATGTGGGTGACATTAAAACTAAGCATAGAGAAGAATATGGCACATCTGGCTCACCTGCCTATTAATCTGTCAGTAAATACAATATTAACCAAATTTGTATGTTCATTGAAGAAAATTATAATATGTTTAGCCCAAATGAATCAGTGTCTTCACTCATCAAAAGTTCACTTGCAGACTAATAGTTCTCTATTTATCACATCATAATTGTCCTCTGCTGAGGAAAACTTTCTTGAGAAAGAGGTGCATGCGTGTAACTTATTATCCAATGAATTTACTTGTGACAGGACAGCACCAGTTCCAGCATCATAGGCATCAACCTCAATAATAAATGTAGATTTCTGGGTAAGCCTGAAAGTGACTTATCCAAAGGTAGGTGCACTTACCACCAAACTGCCAGTTAACAGAAAACTGAAAATAAATATAATGTCAACCACATAACCTGCTTTATTGATGACCATACAACATAAATGAAATACTAATGGATGTCATTGAAAAATTCTCATGTCAATGAGGGGACTACTGTGAAAGTGAGCTAAGATTCTTATTCTAAGACATCAGGAGACTCTATTTACTAATGATGCAGCCTTTTTTATACAAATTTGACATTATATTACTCTTGAGAGGGAACGGGGTTCCTTAATCATTCCGATCGACACCAGGTACCAATTCAGTACAGTTTTATTAGGTATATTCACAGTTCATTCACAAGTTGGAAAGCGAACAGGGTAACAATTACAAGGGGGTTACAGAGGCCAACAGCAGTCAGGTCAGAGTTTCAAGTATATACAATTCCACAAGATCCAAATGCCAAGATTATGCTGACCAGAGCATTACCACTTATGTTGGCCTTTCCCGAAAAATGAACTATCTTCTATTTCACTAGCAAGGGGTTTTAAAAAATATATATTTTTCTTCCTTAACCCCTCTTTTCTCTTCTGACAACTTTGGAGAGTTTTGGAAACTGACCATCCAGCTACATTACAACTATCTACAGTGGGCATCATTTTCTGCTCACACACACATAACAAATATCACTATTAGGGGTAAATTTACTAAGATTCGAGTTTGGTCGAGTTAGCATTCTCTGGAGAGTTTGTGCATTTTTTTCCACTCACAAATTTACTAATGAAAAACTAGGGAGAGAAATCTCTTTTGCTATGGGAAAATTCTGGAGAGTTAGAAACTCTCTTCACTTCTCCATCGGCCAAACTCGAGTAACTTTTCACTAGTGAAGATAGGACTCAGGAATTTATCAAGATGAGAGTTTCTAAACTCTCATGAGAATGGACAAAACTCCTATAAAAATTAGGAAATCAATTCACCTGCCTGTGAGCTGCGAGTTTGGCAGAAACATACACATATAAGTGTGATCTATGTATGTTTTTGCCTGTATATAGTAAATGAAGGTTTAATTTGTTAAAAAAAAATAACAACGTAGTGTACCCCCCAAAAGCATAACCAGCCCTGGGCTGCTCAGCCAGTCCTGGTTCCTAAAATTACAGGGGGGAAAACAAGTAGTGTTCCCCCATAATTTAAGATTGAGCACCTGGATGCAGGGCCAGTGCTGGTTTTAAATATAGGGGGAAAAATACATAGGGATACCCCTATATTTAAAACCAGCACTGGACCCAAACCGACTGGGTCACTGGGTCTTCAAGGCTAAAGCATTAACACCCTAAGCCGGCCAGCTCAAGCCAGGGATTTCAAGGGAGGTGGGGACCCCCTCTCCCAAAACCCCAGCTTAGTCTGAAGCCCAGGGTTCTCTACACCCCTGGGCTGTGGGTATGGGGGTAATAATGTGGAAAATATTTCAAAACTATTGTATTTTACAGTGGAAATATAGGTGCCAGCATGCCTACCCTTTTGCACTTGTGGAACTACAAGTGCCAGCAGGGGACCGCCACCCGTACCCCCACTGTAAAATATATAGTTAAAAAAAACAGTACACACACTGTATACAATAGAACTTTAATAAATACACCTATTCCACTCACACATACTTACATGCTGCCAAATGTTCATGTCTGCTTCTCCTGTAGATTCCAATGGGAGTACCTGGAATAAAGATCCCTCACTCACCTATATCCTGGCACTGCTCTACATAGCATCCCTGTACTTGGCAAAAAAAAAATGAAACCTGGACCACATACTTACTTTAGCGGTATATGTGTGTGACCACATACACCACTAACTGGCTCCTGACTGCTCAGTGTGAACTGTCAGGAGCCAGCAGTTGTACGGTGAGGTAAATGGCTGGGAAGGCACTGGCTAATAAAAGAGCCAAATTTACAGATACATATATGAACCTGAGGGTTTATGTGGGCATTACACAAAGGTGCAGCAGTATATAGTGCTGGAATATATGATGAGTATGGACCAGTTATGTGCGGAAAAGGTAGACGGGGAGGCAGTGCCGCACTTGCCATACACTTTTTCTCCAGAGTTTTGATAACAAAAAATATTAGAATACAAAGAAGATATTAGAAATATTTTCTATACATTTTTCTTATCATTTTTATAGATAAAACTCTGAAGTATACATAAGTATGACAGGATAAGCTCTGCCTCACCTGACCACACATCACTGCAAAAGAACTGATAACTTTCTTATCTGTGGCAACACTCCCTGTGATCTCCTAATTATTCCAGTTGCAGTAAATCACAAGTTCACCATCACCCAGCCCAGGGAATGGAAAACTTTAATTGGGCACTGTTACATGTTATAGTGGTTGTCACGTCTGAGGGTCAGTTTGGGCTGGAACAGGCATGGGACTCTGAAGAGGAGACTTGAGATGTGTGAATAAACCTGGCTGGCTTAAGCCAGGAATTCTTTATGTATTGCTGTGAGGAGAGTATGATGGGCCCAAAGGCAAGAACAAGAATGGAATGTCTTTATTAAGCAGCAGGTTGGAATGAGGACTGGAGATATACTACAGTACAATACCAGAATAAAACAGTATAAAAACATTACAAAAGTATAATACCAGTATAAAAGAGTAAAAAAACATTACAACAGTATAATACCAGTATAAAACAGTAAAATACCAGTATAAAACAGTTTAACAACATTACAAAAGTAAAATACCAGTATAAAAACTATAATAATAGTATAAAACAGTATAACACCAGTAATAAACAGTTTAAAAACATTACAGCAGTTTAAAACCAGTATAAAACAGTATAAAAACATTCCTACCATGTAATACCAGTATAAAAAGATTAAAAACATTACTACATTATAACACCAGTATAAAACAATATAATACCAGTATAAAACAGTAACAAAAACATTACCAAAGAATAATACCAGTATAAAACAGTATAATACCAGTATAAACAGTGTAAAAACAATAAAACACTATAAAACAGTAAAAAAACATTGCCACATTATAATACCAGTACAAAACAGTATAATACCACTATAAAACAGTCTAGAAATATTACTACAGTATAATACCAGTGTAAAACAGTATAATAGCAGTATAAAACAGTATAAAAACATTACAACAGTATAATACCAGTATAAAACAGTATTAAAACATTACAATAGTATAATACCAGTATAAAACAGTAAAATACCAGTATAAAACAGTTTAACAACATTGCAACAGTATAGTACCAGTATAAAACACTATAATACCTGTATAAAACAGTATAACACCAGTAATCAACAGTTTAAAAACACTATAGCAGCATAATACCAGTATAAAACAGTATAAAAACATTCATACAGTGTAATAACAGTACAAAACAGTTTAAAACACATTACTACAGTATACCAGTAAAAAACAGTATTAAAACATTCCTACCATGTAATAGCAGTATAAAATAGTATAAAAACATTACAATAGTATAATACAGTATAAAACACTATAATACCAGTATAAAACAGTATAACATCACTAATAAACAGATAGAAACATCACAGCAGTATAAAACAGTATAAAAACATTCCTTCCATGTAAAACCAGTATAAAACAGTATAAAACACTACAATAGTATAATACCACTATAAAAGAGTATAACACCAGTAAAAAATAGAAAAACACCAGTATAAAAAAAGTTTAAAAACATTACAACAGTATAGTATCGTATAAGAAAGTATAAAAATGTTCCTACCATGTAATACCAGTATAAAACAGGATATTACCAGTATGAAACAGTATAAAAAACATTACTACAGTAAAATACCAGGAAAAACAGTATAATACCAGTATAAAACAGTATAAAAACATTACAACAGTATAATACCAGTATAAAACAATATTAAAACATTACAACAGTACAATACCAGTATAAAACAGGAAAATACATGTATAAAACAGTTTAACAACGTTACAACAGTATAATAACAGTATAAAACACTATAATACCAGTATAAAACAGTACACTAGTAATAAACAGTTTAAAAACTCTACAGCAGTATAATACGAGTATAAAACAGTATAAAAACATTCCTACTGTGTAATACCAGTATAGAACAGTTTAAAAAACATTACCACAGTATACCATTATAAAACAGTATAAAAACATTCCTACCATGTAATACCAGTATAAATCTGTATAAAAACATTACAGTAGTAAAATAGCAGTATAAAACACTATAATACCAGTATACAACAGTATAAAAACACTACAACTGTATAATACCAGTATAAAAGAGAATAATACCAGTATAAAACATTTTTAACAATAGTACAACAGTGTATTACCAGTATAAAATACTGTAATACCAGTAAAAAACAGTATAATACCAGAAATAAACAGTTTAAAAACATTACAGCAGTATTATACCAGTATAAAACAGTACAAAAACATTACTACCATGTAATACCAGCATAAAACAGTTTAAAAAACATTACTAAAGTATACCAGTATAAAACAGTATGAAAACATTCCTACCATGTAATACCAGTATATAATAGAATAAAAACTTTACACTGTTATAATACCAGTATAAAACAGTATAACACCAATAATAAACAGTTAAAAACATTACAGCAGTATAAAACAGTATAAAAACATTCCTACCATGTAATACCAGTATAAAACAGTATAAAACATTACAATAGTATAAAACCATTATAAAAGAGTATAACACCAGTATAAAACAGAACAACACCAGTATAAAACAGCTTAAAAATATTACAACAGTATAATACCAGTATAAAACAGTATAAAAACTTTCCTACCATGTAATACCAGTATAAAACAGTATAATAACATTACCACAGTATAATACCAGTATAAAACAGTATATTACCAGTAAAAAAAACAGTATTATACCAGTATAAAACAATTAAAAATATTACTACAGTGTAATACTAGTATAAAACAGTATAATGCCAGTATAAAACAGTATAAAAACATTAAAACAGTATAAAACCAGTATAAAATAGTATAACACCAGTATAAAACAGCTTAAAAATATTACAACAGTATAATACCAGTATAAAACAGTATAATGCCAGTATATAACAGTAAAATGCCAGTACAAAACAGTATAAAAACATTAAAACAATATAAAACCGGTATACAACAGTATATCACCAGTATAAAACAGTTTAAAGATATTACAACACAATAATACCAGTATGAAAGAGTATAAAAACATTACCACAGTATACCAGTATAAAACTGTATAATAACAGTATAAAACAGTTTAAAAACAAAACTACTGTATAATACCAGTATAAAACAGTATAAGACCAGTACAAAACAGTATAAAAACATTACCACAATATAATACCAGTATAAAACCAGAATCAAACAGTGTAAACACATTAGTACCAGTATAAAACAATATAAAAACATTATCACAGTATAATACCAGTATAAAACAGTATAATACCAGTATAAAACACTACAAAAACATTATAATAGTTTAATACCAGTATAAAACACAATAATACCAGAATAAAACAGTACACCAGTAATAAACAGTTTAAAAATATTACAGCAGTATAATAAGAGTATAACACAGTATAAAAAGGTTCCTACCATGTAATACCAGTATATAATAGTATAAAAATATTACAAAAGTAAAATACCAGTATAGTACACTATAATAATAGCATAAAACAGTATAACACCAGTAATAAACAATTTAAAAACATTATAGGAGTATAAAAACAGTATAAACAGTATAAAAACATTCCTACCATGTACTACCAGTATAAAACAGTATAAAAACATTACCACAGTATAATACCAGTATAAAACAGTATAATACCAGTATGAAACAGTTTAAAAACATTACCACAGTAAAATACCAGTAAAAAACAGTATAATCGCAGTATAAAACAGTTTAAAAACATTATTACAGTATAATGGCAGTATAAAACAGTATAATACCAGTACAAAACAGTATAAAAACATTACAACAGTATAATACCAGTATAAAACAGTATTAAAACATTACAACAGTATAATACTAGTATAAAACAGTAAAATACCAGTATAAAACAGTTTACCAACATTACAACAGTATATTACCAGTATAAAACACTATAATACCACTGTAAAACAGTACTCCAGTATAAAACAGTATAAAAACATTCCAACCATGTAATACCAGTATAAAATAGTATAAAAACATTACAATAGTATAATACCAGTAGAATACACTATAATACCAGTATAAAACAGTATAAAACCAGTAATGAAACAGTTAAAAACATTACAACAGTATAAAAAAGTTTAAGAACATTCCTACCATGTAATACCAGTATAAAACAGTATAAAACATTATAATAGTATAATACCAGTATAAAAGAATATAACACCAGTATACTACAGAATAACACCAGTATAACACAGTTTAAAGACAATACAACAGTATAATACGAGTATTAAACAGTATAGTACAAGTACAAAACAGATTCAAAACATTACTACAGTATAATACCAGTATAAAATAGTATAAAAACATTCCTACCATGTAATACCAGTATAAAACAGAATAAAAACATTAAACAGTAAAAATCCAGTATAAAACAGTATAACACCAGTATAAAACAGTATAAAAACATTACAACAGTAAAATACCAGTAAAAAACAGTATTATAATATTACAACAGTATAATACCAGTATAAAACAGTAAAATACCAGCATAAAACAGTATATCAACATTACAACAGTATATTACCAGTATAAAACATTATAATACCAATATAAAATAGTACTCCAGTATAAAACAGTATAAAAACATTCCTACCATGTAATACCAGTATAAAACAGTTTATAAAACCTTACTACAGTTTACTAGTATGAAACAGTATAAAAACATTCCTTCCATGCAATACCAGTATAAAATAGTATAAAAACATTACAATAGTATAATACCAGTATAATACACTATAATACCTGTATAAAACAGTATAAAAACAGTAATAAAACAGTTAAACACATTACGGCAGTATAAAACACTATAAGAACATTCCTACCATGTAATACCAGTATAAAACAGTATAAAACATTATAATAGTATAAAACCAGTATAAAAGAGTATAACACCAGTATACAACAGAATAACACCAGTATAACAAAGTTTAAAAACATTACAACAGTATAATACCAGTATTAAACAGTATAGTACCAGTATAAAACAGATTCAAAACATTACTACAGTATAATAACAGTATAAAATAGTATTAAAACATTCCTAGTTCCTACCATGTAATACCAGTATAAATCTGTATAAAAACATTACCACAGTATAATACCAGCATAAAACTGTATAATACCAGTATAAAACAGTATAAACACATTACAACAGTATAATACCAGTATAAAACAGTATAATGCCAGTATAAAACAGATTAAAACATTACTATAGTATTATAACATTATAAAACAGTATAATACCAGTATGAAATAGTATAAAAACATTACAACAGTATAATACCAGTATAAAACAGTATAATGCCAGTATAAAACACAATAATATCAGGATAAAACAGTACACCAGTAATAAACAGTTTAAAAACATTACAGCAGTATAATAAAGAGTATAAAACAGTATAAAAACATTCCTACCATGTAATACCAGTATAAAATAGTAAAAAAAACTTTACAACAGTAGAATACCAGTATAAAACACTATTATAATAATAGTAATAAACAGTTTAAAAACATTATAGCAGTATAAAACTAGTATAAACAGTATAAAAACATTCCTACCATGTTCTACCAGTATAAAACAGTTTAAAAACATTACCACAGTATAATACCTGTAAAAAAACAGTATAATACCAGTTTAAAACAGTTTAAAAACATTATTACAGTACAATACCAGTATAAAACAGTATAAAAACATAAAACAGTACAAAACCAGTAAAAAACAGTATAACACCAGTATAAAACAGTATAAAAACATTACAAGAGTATAATACAAGTATAAAACAGTATTAAAATGTTACAACAGTATAATACCAGTATAAATCAGTAAAATACCATTATAAAATAGTTTAACAACATTCCAACAGTATAATACCAGTATAAAACACTATAATACCACTATAAAACAGTATACAAACATTCCTACCGTGTAATACCAGTATAAAACAGTTCAAAAAACATTACTACAGTTTACCAGTATCAAACAGTATAAAAACATTCCAAACATGTAATACCAGTATAAAATATTATAAAAACATTACAATACTATAATACCAGTCTAAAATACTATAATAGCAGTATAAAACAGTATTAAACAAGTAATAAAATAGTTAAAAACATTACAGCAGTATAAAACAGTACAAAAACATTCCTACCATGTAATACCAGTATAAAACATTATAGTAGTATAATACCAGTTCAAAACAGAATAACACCAGTATGAAACAGTTTAAAAACATTACAACAGTATAATACCAGTATTAACCAGTATAATACCAGAATATAGCAGATTCAAAAGATTACTACAGTATAGTACAAGTATTAAAGAGTATAATGCCAATTTAAAACAGTATAAAAACATTAAAACAGTATAAAACCAGTATAAAACAGTATAACACCAGTATAAAACAGTATAAAAATATTACAACAGAATAATACCAGTACAAAACAGTATAAAAATATTCCTACCATGTAATACCAGTAAAAATCTGTATAAAAACATTGCCACAGCATAATACCAGTATAAAAATTTATAATACCAGTATAAAACAGTATACCCACATTACAACAGGTTATTACCAGTATAAAACAGTATAATGCCAGTATAGTACACATTAATACCAGGATAAAACAGTACACCAGTAATAAACAGTTTAAAAACATTACAGCAGTATAATAAGAGTATAAAACAGTATAAAAACATTCCTACCATGTAATACCAGTATCAAATAGTATAAAAACATAAAAACAGTAAAATACCAGTATAAAACACTATAATAATAGCATAAAACAGTATAACACCAGTAATAAACAGTTTAAAAACATTATAGCAGTATAAAACCAGTATAAACAGTATAAAATCATTCCTACCATGTACTACCAGTATAAAAAAGTTTAAAAACATTACAACAGTATAATACCAGTATAAAACATTACAATACCAGTATAAAACAGTATAAAAACAGTACAACAGTATAATACCAGTATAAAACAGTATAAAAACATTACAACAGTATAATACCAGTATAAAACAGTATAATACCAGTATAAAACAATATAAAAACATTACCACAGTATAATCCCAGTAAAATACAGTATACTACCAGTATAAAACAGTTTATAAACTTTATTACAGTATAATACCAGTAGAAAACAGTTTAAAAACATTATTACAGTCTAATTCCAGTATAAAACAGTATAAAAACATTAAACAGTACAAAACCAGTATAAAACTGTATAACAATTGTATATAACAGTATGAAAACATTACAACAGAATAATACCAGTATAAAACAGTATTAAAACATTACAACAGTATAATACCAGTATAAAACAGTAAAATACCAGCATAAAACAGTTTAACAACATTACAACAGTATAATACCAGCATAAAACACTATAATTCCACTATAAATAAGTACTCCTAGTGTTACTGGTGTTTTACTGTTTTATAGTGCTATTACATTGTTTTGTACTGGAATTATACTGTTGTAATGTTTTTCTACTATTTTGTACTGGTGTTATACAGTTTTATACTGGTATTATACTGTGGTAATTTTTTATACTGTTTTGTACTGGAATTACATAGTAGGAATATTTTTTTCTGTTTTATACTGGTATTATACTGTTGTAATGTTTTTATACTGTTTAATACTGGTGTTATACTGTTTTATACTGGTATTATACTGTAGTAATGTTTTTATACTGTTTTATACTGGTATTATACTGTTGTACTGTTTTTATACTGTTTTATACTGGTATTGTAATGTTTTATACTGGTATTATACTGTTGTAATGTTTTTATACTGTTTCATACTTGTATTATACTGTTTTATACTGGTATTATACCGTTTTATACTGGTATTATTCTGTAGTAATGTTTTAAAACTGTTTTATACTGGTACTATACTGTTTTCTACTGGTATTACTATTATTCTGTAGTAATGTTTTTAAACTGTTTTATACTGGTATTATACTGTTTTATACTGGTATTAAACTATTTTGTACTGGTATTTTACTGTTGTAATGTTTTTCTACTATTTTATATTGGTATTATACAGTTTTATACTGGTATTATACTGTTTTTAATGTTTTTATACTGTTTTATACTGGTATTAATCTATTTTATACTGGTATTGTACTGTTGTAATGTTTTTATACTGTATTATCCTGGTATTATACTCACTTATACCGGTATAATACTGTAGTAATGTTTTTAAACTGTTTTCTACTGGTAGTATACAGTTGTATACTGGTATTATACTGTGGAAATAATTTTATAATGTTTTATACTGGTATTACAAGTTAGGAATGTTTTTATACTGTTTTGTACTTGTATTATTCTGTTTTAATATTTCTAAACTGTTTTACACTGGTGTTATACTGTTTAATCTTGGTTTTCTACTGTTTTAATGTTTTTATACTATTTTATACTGGTATTATACTGTTTTTTACTGGTATTATACTGTAGTAATGTGTTTAAACTATATTATACTGTTTTTACTTGCATTGTACAGTTTTGTACTGGTATTATACTATGGTAATGTTTTTATACTGTTTTATACTGGTATTATACTATTTTTAACTTGTATTGTACTGTTGTAATGTTTTTATACTGTATTATACTGGTATTATACTCATTTATACCGGTATAATACTGTAGTAATGTTTTTAAACTGTTTTATACTGGTGTTATACTGTTTTTTACTGGTATTATAATGTTTTATGCTGGTATTATACTGTTGTAATGTTTTTCTACTATTTTATACTGGTGTTATACAGTTTTATACTGGTATTATACTGTGGTAATTTTTTATACTTTTTTTTACTGGTATTACATAGTAAGAATATTTTTTCCTGTTTTATACTAGTATTAAACTTTTGTAATGTTTTTATACTGTTTTATACTGGTGTTATACTGTTTTATACTGGTATTATACTGTTGTAATGTTTTTATACTGTTTCATACTTGTATTATACTGTTTTATACTGGTATTATTCTGTTTTACACTGGTATTATTCTGTAGTAATGTTTTTAAACTGTTTTCTACTGGTATTATACTGTTTTATACTGGTATTACACTGCTTTGTACTGGTATTTTACTGTTGTAATGTTTTTATACTGTATTATACTGGTATTATACTCACTTATACCGGTATAATACTGTATTAATGTTTTTAAACTGTTTTATACTGGTGTTATATTGTTTTTTACTGGTATTATAATGTTTTATACTGGTATTATACTGTTGTAATGTTTTTATACTGTTTTCTACTGGTATTATACAGTTTTATACTGGTATTATACTGTGGAAATGTTTTTATAATGTTTTATACTGGTATTACATGTTAGGAATGTTTTTATACTGTTTTGTACTGGTATTATTCTGTTGTAATATTTTTAAACTGATTTACACTGGTGTTATACTGTTTAATCCTGGTTTTCTACTGTTTTAATGTTTTTATACTATTTTATACTGGTATTTTACTGTTTTTACTGACATTATACTGTTTTATACTGGTATTATACTATGGTAATGTTTTTATAATGTTTTATACTGGTATTACATGGTAGGAAAGTTTTTATACTGTTTTATACTTGAATTATACTGTTGCAATGTTTATAAACTTTTACTAGTGTTATTCTTTTTTACACTGGTGTTATACTGTTTTATACTGGTATTATACTATTGTAATGTTTTATACTGTTTTATACTGGTATTAAATGGTAGGAATGTTTTATACTGTTTTATAATGAAATTAAACTGTATAATACTGATATTATGCTGTGGTAATGTTTTTATACTGTTTTTTACTGGTATTAATGTTTTTACACTGTTTTATACTTGTATTATACTGTTTTTTACTGGTTTTATACTATTTTATACTGGTATTATACTGCCGTAAGGTTTTTAAACTGTTTATTTCTTGTTTTATAATGTTTTATACTGGTATTATAGTGTTTTATTCTGGTATTATACTGTTTTATACTGGTATTATACTGTGGTAATGTTTTATACTGTTTTATTCTTGTATTAATGTTTTTACATTGTTTTATACTGGTATTATATTGTTTTATACTGGTATTATACTGTGGTAATGTTTGTATACTGTTCTATACTGATAATAGCCGGTAGGAATATTTGTATACTGTTTGTACTGGTATTACATTGTAGGAATGTTTTTATACTGTTTTATACTTCTGTAACGTTTTAAACTGTTTACTAATGGTGTTGTACTGTTTTATACTGGTATTATAGTATTTTATACTGGTATTATACTGTGGTAACGTTTTATACTGTTTTATTCTGTTATTACTTTTTTTACACTGTTTTATACTGGTATTATACTGTTTTATACTGTTTTTATACTGTTTTATACTGGTATTATATTGTTGTAATGTTTACAAACTGTTTTATACTGGTATTATACTGTTGTAATGTTTTCATACTATTTTATACTGGTATTATACTGTTTTTTACTTGTATTATACAGTTGTAATGTTTTTGTATTGTTTTATACAGGTATTATACTCTTTTCTACTGGTATTATATTATAGTAATGTTTTTAAACTGTTTTATACTGGTGGTATATTGTGTTCTACTGGAATTATAATGTTTTTTACTGGTATTATACTGTTGTAATGTTTTTATACTGTTTTATACTTTTATTATACTGTTTTATACTGGTATTATACAGTTTCATTCTGGTATTATACTGTGGTAATGTTTTTATATTGTTTTATACTGGCATTACATGGTAGGAAAGTTTTTTACTGTATTATAATGTTATTGTACTATGGTAATATTTTTATACTGTTTTATTTCTGGTATTAATGTTTTTACACTGTTTTATACTGGTATTCTACTGTTTTATACTGGTATTATACTGTGGTAATATTTTTATAATGTTTTATTTCTGGTATTGTTTTTACACTGTTTTCTACTGGTATTCTACTGTTTTATACTGGTATTATACTGTAGTAATGTTTTTACTGTTTTATAATGGTATTGCATTGTAGGAATATTTTTATACTATTTTATACTGTTATTATACTGCTGTAATGTTTTTAAACTGTTTATTACTGGTGTTATACTATTTTAAACTGGTATTATAGTGTTTTATACTGGAATTATACTATTGTAATGTTTTTAAACTGTTTTATACAGGTATTATTCTGTTTTATACTGGTATTAAACTGTTGTAATGTTTTTATACTGTTTAATACTGGTGTTATACTGTTTTATACTGGTATTATACTGTAGTAATGTTTTTATACTGTTTTATACTGGTATTATACTGTTGTACTGTTTTTATACTGTTTTATACTGGTATTGTAATGTTTTATACTGGTATTATACTGTTGTAATGTTTTTATACTGTTTCATACTTGTATTATACTGTTTTATACTGGTATTATACTGTTTTATACTGGTGTTATTCTGTAGTAATGTTTTAAAACTGTTTTATACTGGTACTATACTGTTTTCTACTGGTATTACTATTATTCTGTAGTAATGTTTTTAAACTGTTTTATACTGGTATTATACTGTTTTATACTGGTATTAAACTATTTTGTACTGGTATTTTACTGTTGTAATGTTTTTCTACTATTTTATATTGGTATTATACAGTTTTATACTGGTATTATACTGTTGTAATGTTTTTATACTGTTTTATACTGGTATTAATCTATTTTATACTGGTATTGTACTGTTGTAATGTTTTTATACTGTATTATCCTGGTATTATACTCACTTATACCGGTATAATACTGTAGTAATGTTTTTAAACTGTTTTCTACTGGTAGTATACAGTTGTATACTGGTATTATACTGTGAAAATAATTTAATAATGTTTTATACTGGTATTACAAGTTAGGAATGTTTTTATACTGTTTTGTACTGGTATTATTCTGTTTTAATATTTCTTAACTGTTTTACACTGGTGTTATAATGTTTAGTCCTGGTTTTCTACTGTTTTAATGTTTTTATACTATTTTATACTGGTATTATACTGTTTTTTTACTGGTATTATACTGCAGTAATGTTTTTAAACTATATTATACTGTTTTTACTTGCATTATACAGTTTTGTACTGGTATTATACTATGGTAATGTTTTTATACTGTTTTATACTGGTATTATACTATTTTTAACTCGTATTGTACTGTTGTAATGTTTTTATACTGTATTATACTGGTATTATACTCATTTATACCGGTATAATACTGTAGTAATGTTTTTAAACTGTTTTATACTGGTGTTATACTGTTTTTTACTGGTATTATAATGTTTTATGCTGGTATTATACTGTTGTAATGTTTTTCTACTATTTTATACTGGTGTTATACAGTTTTATACTGGTATTATACTGTGGTAATTTTTTATACTTTTTTTTACTGGTATTACATAGTAAGAATATTTTTTTCCTGTTTTATACTAGTATTAAACTTTTGTAATGTTTTTATACTGTTTTATACTGGTGTTATACTGTTTTATACTGGTATTATACTGTTGTAATGTTTTTATACTGTTTCATACTTGTATTATACTGTTTTATACTGGTATTATACTGTTTTACACTGGTATTATTCTGTAGTAATGTTTTTAAACTGTTTTCTACTGGTATTATACTGTTTTATACTGGTATTACACTGCTTTGTACTGGTATTTTACTGTTGTAATGTTTTTATACTGTATTATACTGGTATTATACTCACTTATACCGGTATAATACTGTATTAATGTTTTTAAACTGTTTTATACTGGTGTTATATTGTTTTTTACTGGTATTATAATGTTTTATACTGGTATTATACTGTTGTAATGTTTTTATACAGTTTTATACTGGTATTATACTGTGGAAATGTTTTTATAATGTTTTATACTGGTATTACATGTTAGGAATGTTTTTATACTGTTTTGTACTGGTATTATTCTGTTGTAATATTTTTAAACTGATTTACACTGGTGTTATACTGTTTAATCCTGGTTTTCTACTGTTTTAATGTTTTTATACTATTTTATACTATTTTATTGTTTTTACTGACATTATACTGTTTTATACTGGTATTATACTATGGTAATGTTTTTATAATGCTTTATACTGGTATTACATGGTAGGAAAGTTTTTATACTGTTTTATACTTGAATTATACTGTTGCAATGTTTATAAACTTTTACTAGTGTTATTCTTTTTTACACTGGTGTTATACTGTTTTATACTGGTATTATACTATTGTAATGTTTTATACTGTTTTATACTGGTATTAAATGGTAGGAATGTTTTATACTGTTTTATAATGAAATTAAACTGTATAATACTGATATTATGCTGTGGTAATGTTTTTATACTGTTTTTTACTGGTATTAATGTTTTTACACTGTTTTATACTTGTATTATACTGTTTTTTACTGGTTTTATACTATTTTATACTGGTATTATACTGCCGTAAGGTTTTTAAACTGTTTATTTCTTGTTTTATAATGTTTTATACTGGTTTTATAGTGTTTTATTCTGGTATTATACTGTTTTATACTGGTATTATACTGTGGTAATGTTTTATACTGTTTTATTCTTGTATTAATGTTTTTACATTGTTTTATACTGGTATTATATTGTTTTATACTGGTATTATACTGTGGTAATGTTTGTATACTGTTCTATACTGATAATAGCCGGTAGGAATATTTGTATACTGTTTGTACTGGTATTACATTGTAGGAATGTTTTTATACTGTTTTATACTTCTGTAACGTTTTAAACTGTTTACTAATGGTGTTGTACTGTTTTATACTGGTATTATAGTATTTTATACTGGTATTATACTGTGGTAACGTTTTATACTGTTTTATTCTGTTATTACTTTTTTTACACTGTTTTATACTGGTATTATACTGTTTTATACTGTTTTTATACTGTTTTATACTGGTATTATATTGTTGTAATGTTTACAAACTGTTTTATACTGGTATTATACTGTTGTAATGTTTTCATACTATTTTATACTGGTATTATACTGTTTTTTACTTGTATTATACAGTTGTAATGTTTTTGTACTGTTTTATACAGGTATTATACTCTTTTCTACTGGTATTATATTATAGTAATGTTTTTAAACTGTTTTATACTGGTGGTATATTGTGTTCTACTGGAATTATAATGTTTTTTACTGGTATTATACTGTTGTAATGTTTTTATACTGTTTTATACTTTTATTATACTGTTTTATACTGGTATTATACAGTTTTATTCTGGTATTATACTGTGGTAATGTTTTTATATTGTTTTATACTGGCATTACATGGTAGGAAAGTTTTTTACTGTATTATAATGTTATTGTACTATGGTAATATTTTTATACTGTTTTATTTCTGGTATTAATGTTTTTACACTGTTTTATACTGGTATTCTACTGTTTTATACTGGTATTATACTGTGGTAATATTTTTATAATGTTTTATTTCTGGTATTGTTTTTACACTGTTTTATACTGGTATTCTACTGTTTTATACTGGTATTATACTGTGGTAATGTTTTTACTGTTTTATAATGGTATTGCATTGTAGGAATCTTTTTATACTATTTTATACTGTTATTATACTGCTGTAATGTTTTTAAACTGTTTATTACTGGTGTTATACTATTTTAAACTGGTATTATAGTGTTTTATACTGGAATTATACTATTGTAATGTTTTTAAACTGTTTTATACAGGTATTATTCTGTTTTATACTGGTATTATACTGTTGTAATGTTTTTATACTGTTTAATACTGGTGTTATACTGTTTTATACTGGTATTATACTGTAGTAATGTTTTTATACTGTTTTATACTGGTATTATACTGTTGTACTGTTTTTATACTGTTTTATACTGGTATTGTAATGTTTTATACTGGTATTATACTGTTGTATGTTTTTATACTGTTTCATACTTGTATTATACTGTTTTATACTGGTATTATACTGTTTTATACTGGTATTATTCTGTAGTAATGTTTTAAAACTGTTTTATACTGGTACTATACTGTTTTCTACTGGTATTACTATTATTCTGTAGTAATGTTTTTAAACTGTTTTATACTGGTATTATACTGTTTTATACTGGTATTAAACTATTTTGTATTGGTATTTTACTGTTGTAATGTTTTTCTACTATTTTATATTGGTATTATACAGTTTTATACTGGTATTATACTGTTGTAATGTTTTTATACTGTTTTATACTGGTATTAATCTATTTTATACTGGTATTGTACTGTTGTAATGTTTTTATACTGTATTATCCTGGTATTATACTCACTTATACCGGTATAATACTGTAGTAATGTTTTTAAACTGTTTTCTACTGGTAGTATACAGTTGTATACTGGTATTATACTGTGGAAATAATTTTATAATGTTTTATACTGGTATTACAAGTTAGGAATGTGTTTATACTGTTTTGTACAGGTATTATTCTGTTTTAATATTTCTAAACTGTTTTACACTGGTGTTATACTGTTTAGTCCTGGTTTTCTACTGTTTTAATGTTTTTATACTATTTTATACTGGTATTATACTGTTTTTTACTGGTATTATACTGTAGTAATGTTTTTAAACTATATTATACTGTTTTTACTTGCATTATACAGTTTTGTACTGGTATTATACTATGGTAATGTTTTTATACTGTTTTATACTGGTATTTTACTATTTTTAACTGGTATTGTACTGTTGTAATGTTTTTATACTGTATTATACTGGTATTATACTCATTTATACCGGTATAATACTGTAGTAATGTTTTTAAGCTGTTTTATACTGGTGTTATACTGTTTTTTACTGGTATTATAATGTTTTATGCTGGTATTATACTGTTGTAATGTTTTTCTACTATTTTATACTGGTGTTATACAGTTTTATACTGGTATTATACTGTGGTAATTTTTTATACCTTTTTTACTGGTATTACATAGTAAGAATATTTTTTTCCTGTTTTATACTAGTATTAAACTTTTGTAATGTTTTTATACTGTTTTATACTGGTGTTATACTGTTTTATACTGGTATTACACTGTTTTGTACTGGTATTTTACTGTTGTAATGTTTTTATACTGTATTATACTGGTATTATACTCACTTATACCGGTATAATACTGTATTAATGTTTTTAAACTGTTTTGTACTGGTGTTATATTGTTTTTTACTGGTATTATAATGTTTTATACTGGTATTATACTGTTGTAATGTTTTTATACTGTTTTATACTGGTATTATACAGTTTTATACTGGTATTATACTGTGGAAATGTTTTTCTAATGTTTTATACTGGTATTTCATGTTAGGAATGTTTTTATACTGTTTTGTACTGGTATTATTCTGTTGTAATATTTTTTAACTGATTTACACTGGTGTTATACTGTTTAATCCTGGTTTTCTACTGTTTTAATGTTTTTATACTATTTTATACTGGTATTTTACTGGTTTTTACTGGCATTATACTGTTTTATACTGGTATTATACTATGGTAATGTTTTTATAATGTTTTATACTGGTATTACATGGTAGGAATGTTTTATACTGTTTTATAATTAAATTAAACTGTATAATACTGATATTATGCTGTGGTAATGTTTTTATACTGTTTTTTACTGGTATTAATGTTTTTACACTGTTTTATACTTGTATTATACTGTTTTTTACTGGTTTTAACTATTTTATACTGGTATTATACTGCCGTAAGGTTTTTAAACTGTTTATTTCTTGTTTTATAATGTTTTATACTGGTATTATAGTGTTTTATTCTGGTATTATACTGTTTTATACTGGTATTATACTGTGGTAATGTTTTATACTGTTTTATTCTTGTATTAATGTTTTTACATTGTTTTATACCGGTATTATTTTGTTTTATACTGGTATTATACTGTGGTAATGTTTGTATACTGTTCTATACTGATAATAGCCGGTAGGAATATTTGTATACTGTTTGTACTGGTATTACATTGTAGGAATGTTTTTATACTGTTTTATACTTCTGTAATGTTTTAAACTGTTTACTAATGGTGTTATACTGTTTTATTCTGGTATTATAGTATTTTATACTGGTATTATACTGTGGTAACATTTAATACTGTTTTATTCTGTTATTACTTTTTTTACACTGTTTTATACTGGTATTATACTGTTTTTATACTGTTTTATACTGGTATTATATTGTTGTAATGTTTACAAACTGTTTTATACTGGTATTATACTGTTTTTTACTTGTATTATACAGTTGTAATGTTTTTGTACTGTTTTATACAGGTATTATACTCTTTTCTACTGGTATTATATTATAGTAATGTTTTTAAACTGTTTTATACTGGTGGTATATTGTGTTCTACTGGAATTATAATGTTTTTTACTGGTATTATACTGTTGTAATGTTTTTATACTGTTTTATACTTTTATTATACTGTTTTATACTGGTATTATACAGTTTCATTCTGGTATTATACTGTGGTAATGTTTTTATATTGTTTTATACTGGCATTACATGGTAGGAAAGTTTTTATACTGTATTATAATGTTATTGTACTATGGTAATATTTTTATACTGTTTTAATTCTGGTATTAATGTTTTTACACTGTTTTATACTGGTATTCTTCTGTTTTATACTGATATTATACTGTGGTAATATTTTTATACTGTTTTATTTCTGGTATTGTTTTTATACTGTTTTATACTGGTATTCTACTGTTTTATACTGGTATTATACTGTGGTAATGTTTTTACTGTTTTATAATGGTATTACATTGTAGGAATATTTTTATACTATTTTATACTGTTATTATACTGCTGTAATGTTTTTAAACTGTTTATTACTGGTGTTATACTATTTTAAACTGGTATTATAGTGTTTTATACTGGAATTATACTATTGTAATGTTTTTAAACTGTTTTATACAGGTATTATTCTGTTTTATACTGGTATACTGTTGTAATGTTTTTATACTGTTTTATACTGGTATTATACTATTTTATACTGGTATTATATTGTAATAATGTTTTTAAACTGTTTTGTACTGGTATTATACTGTTTTATACTGGTATTATACTGTTGTAATGTTTTTATTCTGTTTAATACTGGTATTACATGGTAGGAATGTTTTATACTGTTTTTACTGGTATTATTCTGTTGTAATGTTTTGAAACTGTTTATTACTGGTGTTGTAGTGTTTTTTCCTGCTATTATAGTGTTTTATACTGCTATTGTACTGTTGTAATGTTTGTATTCTGTTTTATACTGGTATTACATGGTAGGAATGTTTTTTTACTGCTTTATACTGATATTATGCTTTTTACTATTTTATGCTGGTATTAAACTGTTTTATACTAGTATTATACTGTAGTAGTGTTTTTAAACTATTTTATACTGGTATTATAAATAAACATTATAGTAATAAACATTACAACAGTATAACACCAGTTTAAAACAATATAAAAACATTACAGCAGTATAATACCTGTTTAAATCAATATAAAAACATTACAGCAGTATAATACCAGTATAAAACAGTATAATACCAGTATAAAACATTATAAAAACATTACCACAGTATAATACCAGTATAAAACTGTATAATAGCAGTATAAATCAGTATAAAAACATTTCAGCAGTATAATACCATTATAAAACAGTATAAAAAACATTCCTCCTATGTAATACCAGTATAAAACGGTATAAAAACATTACCACAGTATAATACCAGTATAAAACTGTATTATACCAGTATAAAACAGAATTAAAACATTACAACAGTATAATACCAGTATAAAACAGCATAATACCAGTATAAAAGTATAAGTATAAGTACTGAATGAACAAGCAAAATCGGATTGAGACCGATGATGCTGGATTGAGAGCTGGATCGGTTTGAGACACATGTTGATGATTTGAAGAACTGAAGAAGTTGATGGATTTGAATCCGATATTGAAGCATTGATGAACTTCATTCGTTTGAGACCGATATTGAAGAATTGAAGAACTTAATTGATATGAGTCCGATATTAATAAATTGATTAACTTGATCGGTTGGGACCGATGTTGATGAATTGAAGAACTTAATTAATAAGAGTCTGATGTTGATGAATTGATTAATTTGATGGGTTGGGACCGATGTTTATGAATTGAGGAACTTAATTGATGTGAGTCCAATGCTGATGAATTAATGAACTTGATTGGCTGGGACCAATGTTGGTAAATTGAGGAACTGGATATAACAGATTGGAACCGTTCAGATACAGAGTACCTGGGAGCTCAACATTGAACTGGAACTTCAGCAAGAAGCGACATTGTACTGGCAACAGAGATCAGTCTGGAAATGGAATTTATAAAGGAGGATCCCCAGAGATTGAATGCTGTAATCAGCTGGTCTGGGAGTGTCAGATGAATTTCTGGCATGCAGCCTGTGTGCCATCATGCTGGGAAGACACACTGTGAGCAATGGGCTGTGGAGAGCCATCTCCATGCTCAGTTACAGGACCCTGTGCGAATGGGGCAAGAGCAGCACAGATAGACCTCAGCACCAGCCGGAAGCGATGTGCAGCGTAAGCAGACCTCTGTGCTATCCTGGACAGGCACCGGAGTGGTAAGAAAGAGCTTTTAAAAGTCCGGAGATAAGAGAAACAGTTGTGGGTGATGCCTCCTGGCATCCAACCGAGAGCACTGCAAATTTTTCACTTGAGCTACTTCTCTCGAGAAGCTGGTGTAGGGGAAACTATTCAGCATCCACATTACTTTTTTTCACCATTTCAGGCTATAAAGCAGTCTTCTACATGCTGCCTTATTCTGTGCCATCTTAAAGCACTCTTCCAGAGTCTCTACCAATTGTCATGGGTGTATCTCATCACCAGGGAGAAGAACCATCATCTGATAAAAGCTGAATACCTAAATTTGGTCTTCTTGATTGTTGTTATGGAATGTGCACCATGATAGTCCTTGCAGCTCACATTGCTTTACCAGCTCTGTGCAGGACATTCCTTAGAAGATATCCTTGGGATTTGCCCTACCACTCTTTCACAGTTTTTACATGGCACTGCGTGGGTGCATCGGGGACTCCAACAAATTACTGTACAATCTCTCACACTTCACACTTTGTTGCTCTCTTGCTGGATTCTGACTGAGGGTCACAGTTCAATTCTTCCAGTGGGTATGCTGCTAAATGTTCACTTCCTTAAGTGAGTATTCAGAAGTACAATAGCATCCATGGGAGACCTGCCGAAGTATGATCTCCTATATAGTCTCCACATGAACAAAACAACAATACAATTCCTAGCAGCTGACTGCTTTTTACTATTTACATTATACAAGCCTACATAGATCTTAGGGATATGTGCAGTGCTTGCCAATCCACCTGTCAGAGGCAGGTCATTTACTTGAGCGTAATTGCAGTGGTTTACAGTGGGCTCTAAACCTGCACCTAGAAAATCTGATATTTTGATTTGTCTAATAGTAAAAACATCAAAAGTCATTTGATGTTCTATTATGTTCTAAAGTGTAGTCAGGGCCAGCCCTAGCTCAAATTTTTTGGCAAGTGAGTATATCTTTTTGTGCCCCCAAGCATATTGTTGCATGTGCCCAAACAAATTAAGGGGCCGTGGTCTCATGGGAAAAGCCATAACCATGACACACACCCCTTTCTCGTCACTCTGGGAACTGTCCTTTCCATTCCATATGCACCTTAATGCAGTCCCCCTAGTAGTGTCCCTTTTCCAGTACCCCAGTATGCAATGCCCCCAGTAGTGCTCCCTCTTATGCAGGCCCCCAGTAGTGCCCCTTATACATTGCCCCCAGTAGTGGTCGCCCTTATGCAGGCCCCCAGTAGTGATCCCCCTATGCAGTGCCCCTTATACAGTGCCCCCCAGTAGTTGTCCCCCTTGTGCAGTACCCCTTGTGCCCCAGGAGTGGTCCCCCTTATGCAGTCCCCCAGTAGTGCCCCTTATAGTGCCCTCAGTGGTAGTCCACCCTATGCAGTTCCCGCAGTAGTGGTCCTCCTATGCAGTGCCCCTTATATAGTGCCCCCTGTAGTAGTCCCCCCTATGCTGTGCCCCTTGTGCCCCAGGAGAGGTCCTCCTTATGCAGGCCTCCAGTAGTGCCCCCAGTAGTGATCCCGCTATGCAGTGCCTCTTGTACAGTGCCCCCAATAGTGGTACCCCTATGCAGTTCCCCTTGTGCCCCCAGTAGTAAGCCTCTTATATAGTTCCCCCAGTAGTAGTCCCCCCTATGCAGTGCCCCCAGTAGTGGTACACCCTATGCAGTGCCCCTTATATAGTGCCCCCAGTAGTAGTCCTCCCCATGCAGTGCCCAAAATAGTTGTACCCCTTATGCAGTGCCATTTAAATAATGGCCCAATTTGTAGTTCCCCCCATTATGCAGTACCCCCAGTATTGCCTTTTATATAGTGCCCCCAGTAGTGGTCCCCCGATGCAGTGCCCCCAGTGGTAGTCCCCCCCTATGCAGTGCCCCTAGTAGTGCCTCCCCCTTGAAGTGTGCCTAGTAGTAGTCCCCCCTTGTAGTGCCCCTAGTAGTAGTCCCCCCTTGTAGTGCCCCTGGTAGTAGTCCCCCCTTGTAGGGCCCCTAGTAGTAGTCCCCCCCTTGCAGTGCCCCCAGTGGTGGACCCCCCTATGCAGTCCCCCTAGTAGTGGTTCCACCCTTGTAGTGCCCCTAGTAGTAGTCTCCCCCTTGTAGTACCCCTAGTAGTAGTCCCCCCTTTTAGTGCCCCCAGTGGAGGTCCCCCTGCTCCGTCATCCGCTCCTCCGTCCGTCATTTCGGGCCGGCCCGCTCTGCATTATGGGAGAGACGTCATGACGTCTCTCCCATTACCCACTGCGTGAGTTGGAGAATAGAGCTCATGAGTGAGCTCCAGCCCGGCTCCGGCAGTCAGCGCAGCAGTCAATGAGAGTCTGACAGACTCTCATTGACTGCTAATTAAAACATACACACAGCCTCCGGCTGTGTGTTTGTCACTGTGTAGTGCTCACCGAATTCCGTCCGGTCAGCACTACATGTGCGGTGCAGCTGTGTCAAAGAGACACAGTCTGACCGCAGCCCACATGGTCGCAGCTGATGTGCCCTCCACTATGTGGCGCCCTACTCAGCTGCGTACCATGCATATGCATAGAACTGGCCCTGAGTGTAGTTACTCATGGTTTCATTTTAGTAAATCTGCAGGATGTACTCCTGCTGCAAATCCTTTGGAAAAATTCACTGCTTAGTATATTTACCCCTTTGTCTATTGTGGAGATTTATATGGGAGATTTAATGCTAGATTACTTTTAAATCAATGACGCTGGTTATTGAGACAATCCTTCAAACTTAGAAAAGTCTCACTAACCATGTTATATTGTACAGTATCAACTAAGGATTACTGCAAGTCTTCTTATTTGCGGTCTTTTCATAGAGAATCACAGAGATCTGTCTTACTGCTGGTGAGAGTGATTGCCTTTCAAACTGTCTGCACAGTGGAGCAGTCTATGTGGAGGATATTTAAAAATTTTGATGAATATTCTCCCTATGGTTTATCTATTATTTATGCTACCAAGCATAAATGGAAAAACCTATATTTATTAACTCTGGTTAGCTGGAGGCTTCACGAGCTATCTGTCCCTTTTTGGAAAAATGCTAATATCTTGAATACTACAATTGCAGGAGGAGTTTGTGAACTCACCATCTTGATACTGTAGGTCTAACTATGAACTTTCTTAAAGGTACATTATTTTAGGAACTTTGCAATTGAGTCATCATTCTCAAGCTCGGTACTCAGTTGAACTATATATTTTTTTCTAGCTGATTTTGGTTTTATTTATTTACCATGTCTTTCTAATAGCTTCCCACATATTTTATTTATTTCCATTTTTATTCTGTAGTACATTTTTTACTTTTTGCATATTGACCTCTCCAATGGATAATTCATTAGTATTGTGACTATGTTATATCAAGTCAGTAATTTTTGCTGCTTTGTAAAATATGCTTTTTGTCTCTATAAGAGCCTTTCAAAAATACTTGGTTATACTAGGTAATAGCTGTAATTACTATATTCTCTCAATTATTCTGACTCAGGTTACCTGGGTAATACAGAACACTGTAAGATAATTAGCGAGAAGACAACCCCCTATAGTTTTTGCAGAACTGTGATTAGTGACAAGTGATTCAGTGACTACAGCTGGAGTTTGCAATGTAAAAAATAGTTATTCCTAGAACAAACCAGCAAATACTCAGACTTGCTTAATTTTACCCACACAATATACATAACATACTGTAGACAACTTAACCCGTGCAATGGCAGAGGTCTGGTTAAACATGTTAAGTAATGTCAGGGGAATTTGCAAGATTTTGACATACTACAGCTCAAGGGTGGGATGTACTAAGGGGAAAATGTAGTCAAAACTCTTAAAACGTAAGTTTGCTTGTACCTGATAGGCAATACCATCTATACGTTGCTTATAGAATCCTATGGGGATCTTTCTGCAGCTTGAAAGATCCCTCTTTGAAACTTCCTCCTTGTTGCTTGTATATGCGCAGGCCGACAGCCACGTATGAGCAGTCGGACTCTTGGGTCATAAACCTGGAAGTCCTCATATCTCAAGGGAAAGTTCTTATTGGCAGAGCTGTCCTTTGGTTTTACAATTGCAATTATTGATTCGTATGGCATTTACAGGGGCGCCGAAAAGAGGGGGGAAAGGTCCACCACCCCCTCTTACCTGTCAGCAGCAGCGACCTTTCCCCCCAGTCACGCATTCTCTGCTGTTGTCTTGGGTTTCAGTGAGTCCAGGGAGGCTGAGCTCAGCAGCAGTCTCCTCTGTCTGCATCAGATGTGTGGGGGGAGGGGGGAGACGATCACACTGATCGCGTCCGGTGCCCCCCTTCTGTATCTGCCTGGCTAAGGGGCGCACGGTGCTACAATTAATATATTTACATTTTATAGTAGGCATGGCCACATTTGCGTGATTAGGCCATGCCTCCTACAGTACCCAGGCCCAGCACCACTTTCTATGGCCCTGGGCATTTTATAAACACCGCTATGCATGTGATAAGTTGAGGGATATATCACATGTAATATGCGGTGCATGATACATCCCGGCCTAAGTCTTAGTCCTGTAAAAACATTATACAGGTTGAGCCTCCCATATCCAAAATGCTTGGGACCCTGGGTATTTTGGATATTGGAATATTTGCATACCATAATGAGATATCTTGGGAATGGGACCCAAATCTAAATACAGAATGCATTTTATGTTTTATATAAAAATTGACAATCAATAATCAAATGATTATTAGTTTAATGGCATCATATTACAATTACTATGTGTAGATATGTGACTACCGCGCTGATTACGTGAAGCAGCTCAACAAAATAATAGAACTTAAATTGAAAAAATTAGCGCTACTGTGTTATTAGATCATGTTATTAATGTGGCACCTGTAAAGAAAATACAATATTTTATGGCTTATTACAAGCATATGTTTATGGCTCATTTTTGACAAATTGGTTATTGGATTCCAAAACACACTGCTGTCCCGTTTGTAGTAAAGACCCTGACTTTCCCTACCTTTCTAGGCTCCGTCCTTCTGTTGACTTGTCAGGCAGAGTCCAGGCTGATGGGGAAGCTGGTAGTTGCGGGAGCTGGCCTCAGCTGTACCTCCATGTGTGGTGAATGATGATATCACATGGGTGGCGGCGAGCAGAGTGAACGGAAGTGAAGCCGGAGTGTCCAGTTTTTGGATGAGTAAATGCCTCCAACGCATTTCATGCCTCCAGGCACTTTGTCAAGGATAGCATTGGATCCACTTAGAGGGGGTTTAAATACCTAAAAAACTTTATTCAATTTTGTTAAAAACCAGAAGTTGATGACCGGAAATAGTTGTTAAAAAGCGGTATCCATGTGTTCAGCTTCCATTTTCTCTAAAGGAAGTTTTATTGATAAAAGTATATATATATATATATATATATATATATATAAATAAAAAATGCTTTTTAGTAAAGTATAGTATATATTCAATTAAGGTGCCACATATTGCTAGAAATTAAGTGTATATGTAAGAGAATAAATAAATAATTTTTTTATAAAAAGGCATTTAGTTCAATGTCTATATTAAGACCATAAGGTTGTAGGGTTCCCAATTGGTATATCCATTTTGTTTCAACCATTTTTAGATTCTTTACTATATTTCCACCTCTCCATCTTCGGTGGACTTTTTGAATAGCTGTAAACTTCAATCCTTCTGGATTCTTGCTGTGAGCTTCTTAAAAATGATTTGAGACACTGGGCCTGATTCAGAGCCGGACGCTATTTGCGGACGGTCGTTCCTAAAAAGGGGCTGGCTATTTAAATTGAGCGCTCGCTCATTGCGGTTTGTTGACGCCTCTATGTTTGAGCGAGCGAACGAACGAAAAATGCGCTCGCTATTTTGTAAAGACGCCCCTTTGCCATTCGCATCACACGTCATCTCCGGTATTTATTTGATTAATCGGGGACATCGAAAAGCATCTGAACTGCTCGCAGTGCTTGTGGTAGGTTTATCCTACCGCAATAACTGCGAGCAGTTCAGGCTAAAAGACAACCAAGTGACGTGGTCGATGACGCTCCTTTACTAATTATGCACTCCAATTAAATGCCCGTTTTACCGTTAGGCACACCTGCGTTCGGATCTCCACACCCCCGTTTTCAATCACCTTCCCCTGTTACCACCCACAAATGGTTCATTCTGTCAATCAAATTAGCAGCCCCTCGCTGTTTTGCGAGCGCTCGATTTCCAACCGCAATGACTGGTTTGCGCATGCGCATTACGACCCATACGCATGCGCAGTTGTGCGAACATCGCTCATAGCGAACGAGCGGCCGCTTACGAGCGGCTCTGAATCAGGCCCTCTGTGTGTCGTTAGGCCTATTTTTATATTATAAATATGTTCGGCCAATCTGGTCTTAAATTTTCTTTTCGTTTGGCCTACATACTGTAGCCCGCATGGGCATTCCAATAAATATATTACCTCTTCACTTTCACATGATAAGAATTCTCTGATAAAAAAATATTTTTCCATTGCGGTTTGATTTGAATTCCTGTGTTGGTTTTGTAGTCTTTTTCTTTAGGTTTTTGCAGGCTGCACATTTCAGACAATAATGGTATCCTTTATTTAAAGAGCAGGATTTTTCTTCTATAGGAATGAAGCTTTTCACCAATTCTTGTTTCATATTCCTTGCTTTACGGTAAATGATACGAGGGTTTTGTGGGAGTATGGAGTTCAGTTCTGTGATTAACTTCAGAATGTGCCAATATTTTTTCATCAGATTCTCTATGGCATTGTTATTGCTATTGAATTGTGTTATGAATGAAAGGTCTATTTTCTCATCTTTATTCTTTATTGTGTATGTGATTAAATCCTTTCTCTCCATTTGTTCCACTTTTTTCAGTTGGTTTTCCAGAGTGCTCGGTTTGTATCCCTTATTGATGAAATTTGTTTTCAACTCTTCACTTTGTAGATGGTACATTGAATCCTCTGTACAATTTCATCTGACTTGTCTAAACTGGCCTCCCGGTATATTTTTAATCCAGTTTCTATGATGATTGCTTGATACTGGTAATATATTGTTCCCATTGACTTCTTTTATATGCGTTTCATGCCTCCAGGCACTTTGTCAAGGAGGCATTTACTCATCCAAACACTGGACACTCCGGCTTCACTGTCGTTCACTCTGCCTGCTGCCACCTGTGTGACATCATCATCTGCGGCCACAATTGGCGGCACGCGAACAAACACCTGTGGAGGTACAGCTGAGGCCACCTCCCGCAACTACCAGCTTCCCCATCAGCCTGGACTCTGCCTGACAAGTCATCAGAAGGATGGTAGCCTGGAAAGGTAGGGAGAGTCAGGGTCTTTACTACAAATGGGACAGCAGTGACTGTGTTTTGGAATCCAATAACCAATTGGTCAAAAAGGAGCTATAAACATATGCTTGTAATAATCCATAAAATATTGTATTTTCTTTACAGGTGCCACATTAATAACATTATCTAATAACACAATAGCGCTCATTTTTTCAATTTAAATATTACAATTACTATTGTCATGGATAAATTAAATGTAAAAATACCAAAATTGCTTTCGCAACAATTGTTAGAGGAGTGATAAGAAATACAAATAATTTTAAAATAATATAAATATCAGGCATAAAAATGAAGCATCAAAGAAAAATTTAATTCTCACTTAAGACCAACGAACCAACCTGCAAGACAGGAATACCACTCACGGATATCTAAGAATTGTGTTTCAAAACACAATAGAACACAAAGCAGATAGAAGAATGACATAGAAGTGCCTGTGAGCTGCATGTTTTGCCAAAACACTGCACAGATCAGTCAAATGTGTTCAGTGCTTTTGTGTGTGACTGTGTAAATAAAGGGTTAGTTTAAAAAATCATCTTGGGGTCCCCCCACCAAAAGCATGATCTGCCTCTGAGCCCTTTCTGGTACTAGAAATTTGCGGGAAAAATGGCATGAGATTCTCCCGTATTTCCAGTAACCAACACGAGGCTTAAACAGCTGTGGAGTAATGCCATAGCAGAGGAACACACATCACTGGGTTCCCTTGCCATCACATTAACCAATCCCAAACTGTTCACCCCAGCCCTGGGATTCCTCAGAAAGTGGGCAGCCCACCAAAAAAGGAGAATCCTCACCTCTCAGCCAATCAGCAGCCGGTTTCTATAGCAGTGGCCACTGAGTGGCTGAGAAAGGTCTAACTCTTAAGGTGCGTATCCACTAGCAAATAGAGGAACGACAGTACGATTACAACATTGTAATCGTACAGTCGTTCCTCATAAGCTGCAGTTCCTACACTGAACGATATGTCTTTCAGTGCAGGCACCCTGCCTCATCCCTGAACATGCTCAATCTGTTGTTATCGGCAGATTGACCAGCATGTTCAGGCGATGATTGATGTAAAAAGAGACCAGCGGGAGCACGCATCGCTGGTCATGTTCGATATTTTTATGCCCGATTTGTGAACGATTAATGAGCGATTGAACTATAACAATGTCGTTATCGTTCAATCGCTCATTTTAATCGCCTAGTGGATATGCGGCATTAGTCTATCAGCACTAAGGTGCAGGAAACCTTGTGGGTCATATCATTCACCGGGAATCACTGTATGTATAGTACTGTATGTACATACAGTGCTTGCTTATATTTGGAACCTGGATTTCAGTTTGTTATTTTGACAAGCCCCCTGGATGTCTACCTGGAGAAGGGGACTGACCAGTCCCATGATGTAAGTATGTAGTGTGAGCGTAAGTGTGCATAAGTGTGTAATAAAGGGTTAACATATTTGGTGTGTGAGTCTTGTCTTTTTTTAAATATTTTCATTACAGTGGGGGTACAGGTGGTACTTGTGGTTCTCCAAGTGCTGCCATGCAAGGGCAGGCTTGCTGGGAATTGCAGTCCCACTGTAGAGAACATGGGTGCAGAGAATAGAACCGAGCTTTACCCCAGCCCTATGGTATCCTCCCCACTTTCCAAGGAATCCCAGGGCTGGTGTGACCAGTTTGGGGCTGTTTAATGTGATGGCAGGGGAACCACATGATGTGTGTCCCCCTGCTATGGCATTACCCCCCGGCTAGTTGAGCCCTGTGCTGGTTATTGGAAATATGGGGGAACACCACACCATTTTTATCCCAAATATCAGTACAAGAACAGGCGCAGAAGTCCAGAATTGGTTATGCTTTGGAGGAGTTAACCTGAATTTTTTTTTCTAAATTTGAACCCTTTAATTACACAGTCACACACAAAAGCACTGCAAAGTTCTGACTGATCTGTGTAGTGCCCAGTGGAATCTATTGAGAAAGGGCCAATACAACTGAACTTGCACACAATAAAACACAATCAGTATCACCATACGATCAAAATAGACAGGCAAACATATTTCTTCGTAAATTTGTGATTTTGGTAGAAAAAACTTCTGAATCCCTGCAATGTCCAGCCTGTTTTTTCTGGTCAAACACGATTCTTAATACATTTTCCATCTAGTGTCCTTACACCATATGGCACAACTGAATTTTGCATACTATACACATTGCAAAATCAGCACACTGTGCGTCTCATTCAGACCCGCTCGCAAGCGCCTATGCGTTTGCAAGCGGGTCGATGTTGAGGCCCTGCGCACACGCAGCGGCCGCACTGCGCGTGCACAAATCCGGAGCAAGAGAGATATTCTCTTACTCCGGAACTCACTACAAAAGGGGCGGCTGTCGATGGTGATCGACAGCATGCCCCCTTTTGTAGGTGGGGCGGGGGGTGGCCACACAAACGGAGGCGTTCCCAACAGAACGCCTGCCGTTTGGGGGTGGCCCCACTTACATCACTCGTGATGTCAGTGGTGAGCTTCCGGCTCTAATAGAGCTGTAAGCTCACTGGGGCTTGCCGTAGACGAGACCCTACCACAAGGGTCTCGACGCAAGCCCCGATGGTCGCGATGGTCTTGACCACCGCGACCATCAACCTGGCCGCTACCTAAAGCTGTGGGTGGTCACCCACAGCTTAGCGAGCAGCCAGGAGGCCGGCTCTGACCATAGAAGTGGCCCCCCTCATTCAGAGCGAGCACTTGCATTTTGCGAGTGGCTCTGAATGAGGTCCTGTGTACTAGAGATGCCAGGCTGCAACTTTAACTGCACAGGAATTGGCTTCACACACATACTGTCTCAAGGGGGCACTTGTTGCAAAGATTCAGACTCAGTCACACACAAATGAACAAATATCTCAAGTCACAGTGGTCTGTGTACACTAGTAAAACAGTTTTGTTGCATTCAGTAGTTTTATTTGTGCATATACTGTAGGACACACATTTTGAGAGAAAGCAGCTCAGCACGGTCAAGTTGGTGGGGGCCTGGAGCGCAGATAGGGATTATTTGGCACAACTTGAGCAACAGTGTATGAGGACACATCTGTGCAATACATGGCATTTTAATTAAAGGTTTCTTTTACTTTAGTCCAAAACTTCCACCTTTCTTGTATAAATAGAGGATGGGCATCTGTATTTGCAATTAACCAAAGTCTGGAAGCTTGTAAATGTATACTCACCCGTTTCCTCCCTCTCATCCCTCTGTCCAGGACCCCCAGAGTGCAATAGGAGCTTCCACCAATGAAAAGCAGAAGCAGAAACTATAAAGAAGTATAAATGAAAGAAACAGTATTTACATTTTTTTTTAATAGCAGCAAATGTATATATCAGATAGTTGTGCAAAATCACATATACAGAAAGTAAGGGAATAAGCATTTTGTCATTGTTTAGAAGTACAGTATTTCTATATGGTTTTGCTAACAGACAGGATATACTGTAAAACGCATCGTGTTTAGGACAGCACAGATATCATAGCCTCTCTGCTGCATATACTTTGTCTAGCCTTTGAGATATCAATTTATAACTTAACAGTGATAAACTGTTTAGCATTTAGCATTTTTTGGGATATCTATCCTTTTTTTTATGTGTTATTGCTATTATCATTAGGGTTAGTCCTTCTTTACTATTTACTCATCCGGTTGGCAAATCCCACACACAGACAAGCAAGGACTATCAATTGTAAAAAAAGTTGCAACAAATGTTTAAAATTAGTGAACACACATCATCTGCCTGACACTGTTTACATTTTTTGAGGGTGTATATCTATGCAAGTGGAATTCAGCCTGTCACTCCGCAACTTAGATCTCACAAAAAAATAACTGTTAATTTACACAGAAGGAACTTTGTATTTACAAATCAAAGATTTATGAGACAAAAAATGTACAAGCATTTATGTAAGGTATACTATAAACAATATACACATATCTATCTATCTATCTATCTATCTATCTATCTATCTATCTATCTATCTATCTATCTATCTATCTATCTATCTATCTATATAACAATATATATAGTTATACTATGCTAAAACAATATAAACCAATAAGGAATATGGTCATCTTTATATTGATCTTATTGGCTAATGACAAGTTGTGTCCGGAAACACTTTGGACAAATGTGGACAAACTTTGACATAATCCTTTATATTCCGTATTGTTTGTTATGTATATTTTTAAAATAAATATTATATGTTCTTTTGGACATATTACACTATGGACCTCATTCAGAGTTGGTCGTTGCGGCCGCATGGTCGTACGCATACGATGTTTTTCTTTCTGCGCCTGCGCACGGCTAGCAGTGCGCATGTGCGTACGAGCTCTACCGATCAAAAATACTGTCGGCCGTAGGGCTTCCGACACGGAAGTGGATTGCTAAAGTTGATTGACAGGAAGGACCGTTTGTGGGAGTATACGGGGGTGATGGTCTGCAAACGGAGGCGTTCTTCAGCGTTTCCAAGCGTTTTAGGGGAGTGCATAAATTACCTGCTTCGTACGACCAAGAATTGCGGATGCATGAAAACGTCACTCTACGAACAGGCTGATCGTCCAGGCTAAGGTAGGCAAGAAGCGTCCGTAAGCCACAACAGTACAATCGTTAATCTGATGTTACCTGCGATGTTTCGATTTGGAACCACACAAACCAAGCAGCTAAGATTGCTGCATTGTAACTATTAACACTGCTAATTACCTTGTAACTCATTTCACTTGCGTGTGCATTAGGGAATTCGTAACACAAATGTTTATTTGTGCTTTTTAAAAAATTTTTTGCTAAAACAGTTTTTAAAACATCTAGCATTGTGTTTTGCGTAGCAGCCTTTTCAGATACCACACTTTTTAAACCTTGTATACATTGATATAGTTAAAGATAGACATTTTTGGTATTACATTTTTTTATTATTTTGAAATTTGCCTTTCATCACAATGTAAATAATAATTGTTTTGGCATCATTTGCATATAATTTAAATAATTTTTTTAAGAAAAAAAAAAAACATTTAAAAAAAAAAAGAGCTTGAGGCATTGGTGACAAAAAATATAGGGACTGGACAACAGGTGAGGGAGGAGATATCCAGGGCTACTTGCGTCGTTTGGGCCGGCTCGGAGGAAGAGGTAAGCTACGGACAACCGACTGGCGTGTAACACACCTACTGGCCTGGCCAGAGGTAGATGGGATTTCCTCTGGCCTAGGCATAGGTCTCTCCATACTTGCAGGGGGTGGCTGCTGGGCTGCCAGAGGTGGTGGTCCTGGGAGGAAGGGAGCCACGCTCCATCATGGCAGGTGGGTTGGCCTGCTCCTGGGTATTGGCCAAACGATCTAGGGCCCCAGCAATGGTCTCCAGGGCCACCGCCACCCTCACCAGAGTGGTCTCCATCCTCAGAAGAACACATCTGTTCTCCTGAGTTTGGGAGACCAACCTGGTCAGGAGAGGCACTGCTCGGTCTGATGGTTGCCCTGGAGTAGACTCCACAGGGTCCCCAGATGGAGTACTTGGATCCTCCCCTGCAGAGGCTCCATCTGTGCTGGACCCAGACCTGACCTCAGGAGCAGGCACTACCTCCTCTGAGTGTGGAATATAAAAAAAAAATTTTTATTTGTTTTGCCAAAAAAAAAAAAAACATAGACGTTTGAGCTTATACTTTTTGTCTAACAAAATAAAATTACCTTCTTGCACATGTGGAGCGTTGAAGTCCGCCATGTCAGTGTCCATAGTGGACACGCCGACTATCTCCTCTTCCGTCACACATCCCTGAGCCAATGTCTCCAACCTTGTCAAGGCCAGCCCCTCAGGGATGGGACCACCACCTGTCCCTGCAGCATGGTCCACCCTACTCCGTAGCTTCCTCTTCAGTTGGTACTTGAAATCCATCCAGCTGTCAATGTTATTTTGGAAATTTTAAGTGTTACTTTATTTAAATAAGATCAATCTTTGGACTTCAGTACACTCACAATATCATTTTCTTACCGTTTTTTAACGACTTTCTGTGTTCTGTAGGTTGTCCCCACAGTTGTCCCCACAGCATTAACAGCCCTGGATATGTCCTCCCAAATCCTGTCTTTGGCTCCAGCCCCCATATTTCTTGGTGCATTGACTAGGTTCTCCATTGTCATGGTCACCAATGTCTCAAGCTCGATCCATGAAAACGGAGGGTTTCTTGGCATTGGCCTGCTTGGGCCCGCCTCCTCCTCCTCTACTGGTGGACTTTGATTCCCAGCACCTACAACAATTTTTAAAATAGTAAATTTTTTTAAGGGAAATATGACCAGTTCCTGTGTTGTGTAAAAAATGTGATTTGCACTTACCTGGCTCAGTTGGCCTCTGCTCACCATGCTCCTCGCTTGATATTCTGCTAACCTGTGAGAGAGCATGAAGAATACTGCTTGTGCAGACTTTTTTATAGATGTGATCGCATCCGTGGATTGGTTACCCGTGCATCCTTATTTCCCTAACTACAAATGCACACCCTTCCTGCATTCCGTAATTACTGCGTGGGTTGTGCTAGATGTGATCGCATCCCTGGATTGGTTACCCATGCATCCTTATTTCCCTAACTACAAATGCACACCTTTCCTGCATTCCGTAATTACTGCGTGGGTTGTGCTAGATGTGATCGCATCCCTGGATTGGTTATCCCTGCATCCTTATTTCCCTAACTACAAATGCACACCTTTCCTGCATTCCATAATTACTGTGTGGGTTGTGCTAGATGTGAGCGCATCCCTGGATTGGTTACCCGTGCATCCTTATTTCCCTAACTACAAATGCACACCTTTCCTGCATGTTTCAATAACTGGGGTTTGGTTTCTTTAAGGCAAAGCCAAATGTTCCCTTACTTGTGGGTTGTAGTTGGAGTGTTCGGTGGTGCAGGAAGTGGTGGATAGTAGTTAAATTGTTTGAAGTTGTTTGAGAGGTGCTTGTGTGTGTTGTTTGAGAGGTGCTTGTGTGTGTTGATTGAGAGGTGCTTGTGTGTGTTGTTTGAGAGGTGCTTGTGTGTGTTGATTGAGAGGTGCTTGTGTGTGTTGTTTGAGAGGTGCTTGTGTGAGATGTTTGAGAGGTGCTTGTGTTATTTTTTTTTATGGTTTTGGGATTTTTTGGGGTTTTTTTTTTTTTTTAGTTCTTTTTTTTGGGTGTTTTTTTTGTGTTGCTTTCTTTTGGCTGGTTGTTTTTGTGTTCCTTTATTTTTGGTTGGGTTTTTTTGTTTAATTTATTTTTGGTGCTTGTTTTTTGTGTTACTTTATTTTTGTAGGTTTTTTTGTGTTCCTTTCTTTTTGGCGGTTGTTTTTTGTGTTCCTTTATTTTGGGTGGGATTTTTTTTGTTTACTTTCTTTTGGGTGGTGGTTTTGTGTTTTTTTACTTTTCTTGGTGGTGGTGTTTTTTTTGTGGTCCTTTATTTTGGGTTTTAGTTTATTTTTAGTGTTTTGTTTTTGGTGGTGGTTTTTGTTTGTCAAATTTGATTGGTTCTGACATTTAACAAACACCGATAATTGTTGTGCTTGAGCCGTTACTTGTTCGGTTTGGGTGGCCGGGCTTTTGTCTCCTTAAAAAATCCAACGTTATTCGAAGAATCAAGTAAGTGTGCCAACCTACTGCATTTCATTTTTTTTTTTTTGGATCAACAATCCTAAAAAACTTTTTCATTTATTAAAGGTGTTTAACAGTCCATTTTGGACTTGAATCAGGTAAATGTCTATTTATTTAAACCTACACGTATTTATATTTTTATTTTTTAAATAATTAAAAATATTACTTTTAATATTGTTTATTGATCTATTTGGTAAATGTAAATTTGTACATTTAACAACAATTCATATTGGTGATTTTAAAAATTAAGCATGGTTTTAACAATAATAGTAGTAATATTGGTTTGTACTCAAAAATTTGAATTAATTTTTTTATTCCCTCTAATTTTAAAAATGTACAACAAATACACATGTAGTGATTTCCGAAAATGGCACTGCCCGACCCTGTAAGAATATGCACCATTATTATAAAGCTAAGTATTTTTGCACAAATATTCAAAAAACACTCTGTAGATCCAATTTAAAATATAAATTTAACTTTACAGAGCGATGTTGGACAGCTAATAGTGGCCATGTTGCCCCCCACCAACCTTCCCCAGCCTCCTCCTGGGCATAGGCATAGGAGGCATGCAAGTGCCAAGATATATAGAACATGTTTCACCCTTTTTGGAATGCCTGATGATGTGGTTGTAACCGCTTATCGCCTGCCTCCAAATATTATCCTAGACACTCTTTCAATAATAAAGAATGATCTAGAAAGTCAGATTAACATTCCTACAGTAATCTCACCACTTACACAGTTGTTGGCGGTGTTACATTTCTGCGCCTCAGGGTCCTTCTAAACCACTGTGGGGCTGGTGGGTGGCCTCTCCCAGCCCTCATTTTCACGGATCCTGAGGTGTGTGCTAGATGCATTTTTCAATCATCTAGCACATTTTATTATTATGCCTTTGGATACGGAAGCCCTTGATGTGGTAAAGCAGAAGTTTTTTGAAATTGCAGGCTTTCCACACGTCATAGGGGTAGTGGATGGCACTCACATAGCACTTCAGCCCCCTGCATGCAGGGAACAAATATACAGGAACCAAAAACATTACCATTCCCTAAATGTAATGGTGCTATGTGATGCCTCCCTCCAGATCCTCTCCCTGAATACCAAATTCCCAGGCTGCAGACATGATGCGTATGTGATCCAGCATTCAGGGATTTGGCCAAAATTTAGCACACTGCAAGCTGGTGATGCGTGGATTCTTGGTAAGTAAAAATCCAGTATGTATTTCTAGTAATAGTGTAAACAGGTTCTCATGGTAAATGTATGTATCTTTTGTTGTCCCATTTCCATCAGGTGACAGTGGATATCCGTGCACGCCCTGGCTGCTGACTCCTTATTTGACTCCCACACCAGGGCCCCAAACTCACTATAATGCCACGCTTACTGCCACCAGGCAGGTGGTGGAGCGATGTATTGGCCTTTTAAAGGGCCGGTTCTGGTGCCTCCATCACTCTGGTGGTGCACTCATGTACTCGCCGGATATGGTTTCTCGCATTGTGGTCCTGTGTGGGATTTTACACAACATTGCAATAAGGAGTCGAGTACCCATGCCGCCAGAGGAGGCCTTGCCAGAGGATGGCCCCCCGGAGGAAGGTGTTGTGATGCTGTCAGGGGGGACCAGATGCGATTATGTTGTTTCACGTTTTTTTAGGTAGGCATATACATTTTTATTTAAAATAAACACTTTTTGCAAATGTATTTTAATGTGTACCTTTTTCTTTTGTTTTCTTTTCCTATCAACCAAATCACAACACTTTCCAAAACCTGCAAAAAAAATGGAACCCATTGGCAATACCCTGTATGTTTTTGGACAACTAACACATTTTGCACGGATATCCCCCACCATGTTTAGTTAATTTGCCTTTTGTTTTAGTAATTTGTATGTTTCCCATTCAAAAATCTGTTTGCTTTTTACTATAGTTGTTTATGTTTGACTAAGCCAGATGTTTTATTTGCCCAAACCATGAGGACATTTGTTAAGTGTGAATCTGTTATGAAATTATTTTTAGCAGTAAAAGCCTGTTGGCAACATGTTTGTTATTTAATAAATGTTTTCAATTAAATACAAATGTTGTTTTTTGTTTTTAAAAAAAGAAAGCCATTTTGAGGTGGATAATATATGCCAACCCATAATTAAAAAATATACAACATTACTGCAAATGTTCTTAAGGTTTACTAATACATTTTTTAAGTTCTTACACTATGGAAAGGCACCCACCTTTGTTCACAATTTTTTTTATATGCAGAATTACACCCTTTAATGTGTGGCAAAAAAAGAGGACAAATGTTTGAAATACAAAAACTTTATTTATTTTTTTGTGTCAGAAAAATGAAAAAATATGAAAACAAAAAAACTAAACATCCTCCAAATGCCCCACTATTCTTTGGAGGCAGCAGTAGGCCTGCATTAAATATCCTGAGGTCTCTCTGAGCTCCTCCTGAATTTCCCTCAGGATGTGGGTTAGATCTGTGGAAAATATAAAAATTTTGAGGATTAAATACTTCATTAAAATTACAAACATTTGAACATTACACATTATTCAATGTACCAAAAAGTGTTTAAACACAATGATGTTACGGCGTGTTTGAAAGTATCAGCCACACAACATTATTAATAGGTTTCTACTTTTATGTTGTTAAACTAATTGGAAACCCTAACTATGTGGCATAAGCCAAAAACCACTATGATGATGTTACAAATAATGGGAGGTGTATTCTTAAATCATGATGGCCATATCCTTAAAACACAATGCACGTATGCACTTCTAGAATGTTGTGGATAAACCTAAAATACAATGTGTTTGTTTGCTATGGAAAACATCACTTTGCCTAAGTACATTAGTACATTTTAAACACAGTGTACACAACATCAACAAGGGTAGTCTGGTTCCTAGCACCTTGCCAAGTTTGGTGACAAGTTTTTTTACTTTGTAAAATACTAATCCGAATGTAATCATTATTTCCTAAAAATACAAAACATTTTAAATAAACCACTAAACCTATATTTTTGTGGTCCACAATAAAAAAAAGGCCCAGCCACAAAACCTAAGGTCGTAATTCTGAAAAACAGCATTACTGCGCAATGATTTGGAACCCCATATAGAAAATTTTTAAACCAAAAAAAAGGTCACACATACCTTTGCTCAGTCCGCATTGATCGTTTTTTTTTTTTTTATTTCAACCCCTGGATTGCCTACATGGACAAGTGGATGTGATCGATGCATAGGAGAGGTGAGTATGGATTTTTTTTTCAGGTACCCTTATGGATTACTTCGGATACTAGGTGAGTATGTGTGAGTGTGAGTGTGCATGTATGTTTAATGAAAATTGTACTTTCACTGTGTATGTTTGTTTACTTACTTATTTCTTTAGTTGTGGAACTACAAGTGCCAGCGGCTTGTAGTGCCACGCATGCTGGTATTTGTGGTTCTCCAAATACCAGCATGCAGGGGAGGCTTGCTGGTACTTGTGGTTCTACAACTAAAGACAATATGGAAACTTCATTTTTACACTTTACACTAACACTATCAACCCGGCACCCACGGCAATAGGGTGCCAGGGATAGCAACAGGCTATCAGTCTAGGCCTGGGGTGCCCTGGAGAGGGGTACCCCTTTATTGGGGGGGTACCCAAATCCCCAGGGATCCCCGGCCTGGACTGACTAGCGGTCAGGGATAATGCTTTGGCCGGGGAAACCGGTGAAAGGTTTTCCCTGGCTGTGGCATTATCCCCCCGCTAGAAAGAGTTCGGTGCTGCTTCTGGAATTTTCAGGGGACCCCTACTCGTTTTGTCCCCTGATTTTCCAGAACCAGGACCAGCTCAACAAAGCCCTGTGCTGGTTCTTAATATACAGGGGCCCCCTATGCATTTTAGCCCCTGTATTTTTAGAACCAGAACAGGCTTTATAAAGCCCGGGGCTGGCTATTCTTTTGGGGAGGGGGTGCAAGTCATTTTTTTTTTATTTAAAAACATTTTACATAAGTACACACAGAAACATGTACATATCTCATGGATATGTGCATGTTTCTGTGTTAATCTGACCTGCTCAGGATGTACTCGCTAGCCTGAAGCAGGTCTATTATTTGGGGACTTTTGGTAATCTTTTTTTTGCGAGTCTGAAACAGACACTCTATTACATTGGGCGAGTTGATTGTTTTCAATGTGAAAACATCTGGATGCGAGTTTGAGAATGGGGAGTTTTAGTAACTCTGAAAAATGCGAGTTTTAGTGAACAGACACCCTATTACATTGGAGAGTTGTGAAAAATTGCGAGTTTAGCACCAAACTCACAATTTACCAAAACAGACACCCTATTACATTTGGCCCGTAGTGTGCTAGTATCTTTGTATCAGGATAGTTTTTTCAGCAATTGTATTTTAAGGGATCCGGTTACACAGTCGACAAAGAATGTGTCGACATTCATAATGGCAACACCACAATGTCAGAATTAGAATGTCAACATGGTTCAACATGTCAGCAGGCACCATGTCAATATCCTCAGAATGTCAACATGTTCACAATGTCAACATCTGAGATGTCGCAATGTGAACTGTCACATTGTCAGAATGCCAATGGTTAGGATTAGGTGCTGCCCGGAGGGTTAGGGTGCAGAGGGCATGTTAAGGTAAAGCTGCAGGGAAGGTGGGGTTAGGCACTAGGGATTAGGAATAGGGATAAGGGAATAATACTAGAACCGCCGCTTGTCAGATGTCAGCACCAGAACTGCCGCACACATGATCATCGGGACCCTGAAGAAGATGCTGGAACCACTGCAGCCACTGTGACCAGGTAAGGTCGATATTCTATCATGTTGATATGTCAACTGTGTAGACATGATGAATGTTCACATGATCATTGTCGACATGTTGCATGTTGACATTTCGAACATGTTAATATTCTCATCATAAATGTTGACCTAACATACCAGTACATTTGTGCGCAGGCAATGTTTCATAGTAGTGAGTCACAGTCCAGGAAACCTATATTATAAAATCAACTGCTGATAAATATATGTCATCATGTTGGAATGCAATTACAGTTGGTCTGGACTTTAACCTCCTACCAGCATCAGTGAGTTCCTTCACAACACACATCTACATTCTCCAATACTGGTATAGGAATGACCAGTGGGGGAGGAGTAGGAGGTGGGGCCATTTGAGTTGGGGCAACTGGAGAAGACAGAGGATTCTCCTAAGGATGTGTTACGGTTCTCGCATGGTTTTGAAAGACCTCTATAGCAAATGGGAGGATCTTCCACCAATAGCAGCCACTCGTTGTTCCCTTAGTGATAAACTCACACTGGTACTTAGGTGGCCACCTGGATTTAAACCGCCAGCAGTAGAGGCTTACAGAACTGACGAGACACTGCAGGACTGCTGACAAGAGACAATGCAGAGGAGTGGCAGTCCTTCCACTCCTGGTACTAGCTGGAATGAGGCTGCAGGTGAATAGCACTAGAACAGGTGTGATGGACAGGGTACTCTAGCAGTGATAGATGATTAGGTCTCAGGAACATCTAGGGACTATGGTGCAGCTGGGTTGTCAGGCAAGGAGCGACTACACAAACAATACAGGCTGCGCAGCATCATGGACTGTGATATTGCAGGATTTCAGACAAGAACTAGACAGGCAAGATAACTGACAGGGACTTGACTAACAAACAACAATCATGGACTAGACAGGCAAGATAACAGACAAAGACTAGACAGGCCAATAACAGACATGAACTAGACATACAAATAACAAACAAGGACTAGACAGGCCATGCACAATACTGTGGCAGAGCTATCGGCTGAAGTAGCAGACTAGGATCAAGGTGTGGCCTTGCAGGCCGAGGTGCGACAGGAACCACATGGAGTGGCCTTGAGGGCCGAGGTGTGACAGGAGCAACATGTTGTGGTCTTGAGGGACGAGGGATGACAAGAACAACACAGTATGGCCTTGAGGGCCTTGATGGCTGATGTGCAGCCTTGCGGGCCAAGGTGCAAGGTGCAACAGGAACAACACAGTGCAGCCTTGAGGGCTGAGGTGTGGCCCAGAGGGCCGAGGGACATCAAGCCACTGACTGAGCAGACAGGTGAACACAGGCGTGGCTGGAACACAGGTTGGAGACAACGAGGTAGAGAACACTGCTAGTTTGAATTGGCTTGACATAGACTGACTTGGCTAGACTGGATGCGGTATGGAAATGCCATGGGCTGTGGAGAGATAGGATGCAGCTGCAGAAGTCACTGGCCCAGGAAGTCCCACCAGCAAGGATTCGAGCAGATGGAACCACAGCAGAAGACTCGACTTCTGATCAGGCAGACAGGCACAGTACACAGGAGAAATACTCTCAGCACGCTGGAACTGCAGAACAAGGTGAGACCGGCTAGATATCAGGCTTCTGAGCACAGGACAAAACACATACTCTGGAAGTCAGATGATATCACTGGCAGGAAGTGTAGGGCTGGCTGTAATTTATCAGAAGCAGGGACCAATCAGCGCAATCCTTGCAGAAAGCCTCCTTAATGACAGGATAGTATGCAGCTGATTTATGCACACAAACTGACAGACAGGAATGCAGCAATGATCTGCATGCAGATAGAGTTCCAGCGACTGTACCTGCAAGAGCCAGAACTGGCATGATGCAGTGTCCCAGTTGCCTAATATGGCCGAGACCTGCCACCAACAGGATGTTGCAGAAGGTAAATGTGTACTTTTCTTGTCTGCTATCTATTATTCCTGTTTGTATTCCTTTATGAATATTAATATAGTCCTCAGATGAGTCCATGATAGCCAAGACCAGTTATATTGTTGGTGTGACTATATACAGTAGAGTGTGTAGGTTTTTCAATAATTGCACTGTATTAATAGGACCATATTTTAAAATGACCTCTACTGGTATTCATGTGTGTTGTATGTAATTGTGTAATTATGTGGTTGATATATCAAGCAGTGAAAAGAGTGGAGAAGTTGCCCATAGAAGCCAATCAGCTTTTTGCTATCATTTACCAAGTACATTCTATAAAATTATAGGTAGAAGCTGATTGGTCACTATGTCCACCTTCTCCACTGGTCCCCGTCTCCACTCTTTCACTGCTTGGTACAGTACAGTCACTGGTGTCACAAGGTGGGTGCGGGGGGTGCGGGCCTGCACCGGGTGTCACCAGCTGAGGGGTGCTGGCTCCCCCTCAGTGACAGGAGCCGGGTGCTGCATTACGTGCAGCACTTGGCTTCTAGCACAGTGAGGGAGCCAGCACTCAAACAGGCTGGTCGCCAGGGGCAGCCTGCACCTCCAGCTCCCCCGATGTAACAAAAAACGGGGGATTCGGCCCACGGGGCCACGCCCCCACCCACAAGGCCATGCCCACCCGAGAGGCCACACCCCCTAATTTTCCAGTGCCACGCACAATGAAGGGTACCTGTCCTCCCGACCTGCACCAAGTGCGATGTCAGGTAAGGACGCCACCGAGTACAGTGCTCCTATGTCTTATTGTAAATGAATGATGATGGGATCACAATAATACAGCATGTTACCTCTGCTTCTTCTAGAACTTTGGAGGCTACTTTGCCCCATCAATTCGATGAGACCATCATTGGGGTTACCTCCAGGTGCTGCACACAGAAGTGCAGAATATTCTGAGAATCTTGGGTCACATTCTCCTATACTAAGACCTTCTAGGTAAAAAAAACAACTTTATCTTACTTTGGGCTCTATTTACTACAATCCGCATTGGGAATGCAGATTGTAGTGTGATATTATCGACTGAATTTGCATTGCGAATTCAGGCAATATCACAGGGATTTACTAAAAATCCCTTGCAGGGACAGAGCTTGCGATAAAGCCCTGTCCCTGCGAATCCCCTCCGCAGCCTTATCACAGTAGTTTTGCAAAACATACCGTGACAAGTGTCTGTGCATGTGCTGACCGGCCGCCGCTGCTACCTCCACGGTGCTAAGCCCCGTCCCTGGCACTAAGCCCCGCCCCCCACAATTGCGGTACCCCCCGCGACCCCCCCCTCCCTTAATTGCACTTACCTGCATGATCCGGGCTCTGGTGATGTCCTCCATGATTCAGTTGATATCCCATTCTGAACTGGGACCCGGTCACCTGATGACCAGGCCGCAGTGCAGTATGGGAGACCAGCTAACCAGAAGGAGGACATCACCAGAGCCCTGAACTCCGGTCCCTGGACTGAGGTAAGTTCATTTTTTTTTTTACTACTTTTTTACATTTTTTTTACAGTGTATCAGCGTGTGGTCTGTTTAGACCACACAGCTGATCACTGGGGCCGGCTCCAGGCTCTGCTCTGCACATTAGAGTGGAGCAGGAGTCTGGTAACCGAGGAAGACCCTGGATAACGCCACCTCCAGGTGGCATTATTATCACAGGGCCTCCCCAGGTATTTTTTTCACAATTTATTTTTAGTAACTTGCACACAGATAGCATTTCCCATTACAATTATGGGAAATGTGATCTGATTACAAAAAATAAGTTATACTTAGGGGTTGGAGTAGAATTTTATGAATTCTACTCCAATTGCCCTGTAGTAACTTTAGGTGAAACTAAAATAATGTGAAAAGGGTGTACACCCTTTGTCACTTTATTTTAGTAAAAATAATGATAATAAAGAAATAAATATTATGTACTTGTTCACATGTGGGTCTTTGCAATCAATTATGTTTAATTGGTGATAGTGTATATGCTGTTAAAGTGTCATGAAAGTGTTAGTGTTGCAGGGACAGTGGGGTACTGTATACATATGAGAGCATATTTATGTCACAAAATTCACAAATGTTCATAGTTTATAATACTTCCGTTATAGAAAAAATGAGGGTTAATTTAGTATATGTTGGTGTTAAAGCTTTATTGAGTAATCCAAAGTGAGTAAAGTGGTTAAAATGCTAATATAATAGCCATATGTGATTAGATGATTAATCCCCAGTGTTCATGTGGTGTAATATTCTTTTATTGGTAGGAAACAATGCAGTTTAGTGAGAAATGAGCCTAATTAAGGACATGGGTGAATTGTATATGGTTAAGATATACGCAGGGCCGGATTAAGGGGGGGCGACAGGGTTGGTCGTTCCTGGGTCCCCACACATGGAGGGGCCCTGACACAGGGTCAGTGTAACCCTGCCGAGAACAGGTGTCCAGTGGCACCTGTTCCCGGATTGAGTCTCACTGCCACAATCTGGTGTTACTGTATGCATACATAGCTCCCGATTCCTCTCACCAGTGTCACGTGATACATTACGTCCGTGAAGCTGATGAGAGGACTAGAGAGCAGCTCTGCCGGGAGGTGAGTAATCAGCGCCGGAGCAATAGGCTCCGTATGGTTTGGGGGTAGGAGGGGGTAGGCTCAGGGTGGCTAGGGGGAAGGGAGGTGGGTAGGCTCTGTGTGAATAATGGGGGTGTGTGACTATGTAGGTTATGTGTGACTAAGGGGGGGGTGTGTGCCTATGGAGGCTCCGTGTTGCTAGGGGGGTGGCTTTTTAGGATCCGTGTGGCTTGAAGGGGGCCCCCACAATTTAGTTGCCCTGGGGCACCCACAAGCCTTAATCTGGCCCTGTATATACACCTGTTGGAAATGTGCTGTATCTGCTGCCCATACCACTTACCAGCTGTGTGCACAGTGTTCTGCAATTGGTGTAACTATAAATATGTGTGTTCAGCTGCCAAGGCCTAGTGGTCTGTTTCTCAGTGATGTGCTAACCTCTGCATATGTGTGACTATACACCACTTTAGCTCTCACTTTTTCCAAATGGAAATGGCACTCATTTCACTACCAACTCTGCATCAACCCATAGCTCATGTTAAATGTAAAATATCTCATTAAGGAGTAGATTTAAAAAAAAACTTTTAAAACTGAAAAGTGGTGGCATTGCCCATGACAACCTATCAAATTCTGTCTATCATTTTCTAGGATGCTAGAATCTGATTGGTCAACAGCACCACTCTTCATATTTAGAGGCTTCAGTAAATCTAACCCCTAGACACTATTCTGCCACAAGAGGGTGCCTACTGTACCAGGAAGGTCCCAATGCTACTTAATGGTTTGAGCTACTTTACCTCTCACAACCATCTCTTTTTTCTAGTGTTAGGTGTTTTTGAATTTAGCACTTCATATTTCTAACATGGAAAACATCAGGACAGTAGACGGTAATGTAGGGCTTTTAAAAACAGTGAGTTTGCAGTTTATATTAAATTTTGCATATGAAAACTGCAAGACAAATCACAGTAAAAAACATGCTCTTGATGTACTAAGCCTTGGAGAGATATAAATTGGAGATAGATAAAGTACCAACCAGCCTCTAACTGTCATTTATCCAACACAGCCTGTAAAAAGACAGAAGCTGATTGGTTAGTACCAGGGCTGTCTTAACAGCAGTGCAGGCCCCTGGGCAAAGCAATGCACTGGGGCCCCTATTAAACAATTCTTTGCCGGGGATGGGATGCTATCGGTCGAGGCTGTGCCGGGGGAGGGGGGTTTTGGCTATCGGCAGAAAAACAGAAGTCATTTCCTGGAAAAAACACAGGTCACAGTCTGAACATGTACAGTACAACAAATTTCCTATGCAGTGCCCCCTGTACAGTGCCCCCAGAAATGGTCCCCCATATGCAGTTCCCCCAGTAGTAGTCCCCCCTATGCAGTGCCCCAGTAGAAGTCTCCCCTATGCATTGCCCCCAGTAGTAATCCCCCTATGCAGTGTCCCTAGTAGTAGTCCCCCTTATGCAGTGCCCCAGTAGTAGTCCCCCTATGCAGTGTCTCCAGTAGTAGCCCCCCCTATGCAGTGCCCCCAGTAGTAGTCCCCCTATGCATTGCCCCCAGTAGTAATCCCCCTATGCAGTGTCCCTAGTAGTAGTTCACCCTATGCAGTGCCCCCAGTAGTAGTCCCCTTATGCAGTGTCCCCAGTAGTAATCGCCCTATGCAGTGTCCCCAGTAGTAGTCCTCCATATGCATTGCCCCCAGTAGTAATGCCCCTATACAGTGCCCCCAATAGTAGTCCCCTATGCAGTGTCCCCAGTAGTAGTCCCCCTATGCAGTGCCCCCAGTAGTAGTCCCCATATGCATTGCCCCCAATAGTAGTCCCCACTTGCACTGCCCCCAGTAGTAGTCCCCCCCTATGCAGTGCCCCCAGTAGTAGTCCCCCCTATGCAGTGCTCCCAGTAGTAGTTCCCCCTATGCAGTGGCCCCAGTAGTAGTCCCCCCTATGCAGTGCCCCCAGGAGTAGTCCCCATATGCATTGCCTCAATAGTAGTCCCCCTATGCAGTGCCCCCAGTAGTAGTCCCCCCTATGCAGTGGCCCCAGTAGTAATCCCCCTATGCATTGCCCCCCCATAGTAACCCCCCCTATACAGTGCCCCCAGTAGTAGAACCCCCTATGCAGTGGTCCCAGTAACAGTCCACCTCACACAGTGCCCCCAGTAGTGGCCACCCTCCCCAATACAGTGCCCCCAGTAGTGGCCCCCCTATACAGTGCCCCTAGTAGTGCCTCACCATATACAATGCCCCCAGTAGCGGCCACCATCCCCATACAGTGCCCCTGTAGTGCTCCCCCTATATAGTGCCCCCAGTAGCGCCCCCTATGCTCTGTGTCCCCATGCCCCCTTACACACACACACACAAAAAAAAAGCATCTTACCTGATCCCCGCTCCTGCCGATGACCGCCGCTGTCCATTCCTTCGGGCCCGCTCTCGCTCTGCACTATGGGATGGGAGAGACGTCATGATGTCTCTCCCATCACCCGGAAGGCAGAGCTCATGAGTGAGCTCCAACCGGCTCCCTCCATGGATGATGCAGCAGCCAATGAGAGTCTGTCTGACTCTCATTGGCTGCTATAACAAACACACAGCCGCTGATGGCAGCTGCGTGTTTGTAAAGTGTGTAGGGCAGACCGCTTTCACTGCGGTCTGCCCTACAATTGGGGCCCGGGAGACACTAGCTGGGGTGCAGTGGCAGCTATGGGCCCCTGCACCACAGCGGGCCCGGTGCAATGCACCAGCTGCACCACCGCTAGTTCCCCCCCTGAGCCGGTACCTGCCACTGCCTCCTGCCCATGCAGGACTATCAGTGTTGGCAGCTATGCGATGGGGGGTAGGGGTGCTATTGGCCATGGGCCCTTGGAACTCTGGGGCCCTTGGGCAACTGCCCAGTTAGCCTATAGGTAGAGACGGCCCTGGTAAGTACTTTATCTCTCTACACTTTATCGCTCTCCAAGGCTTGATACATTTCCTCCATGATCCAAATTGATACATTCCTTACAAAAAGTGTCATTTAATAGCTGTATTAGAATTTGTCTGTAACTCCTTTCCACGTTTTCCAGAGTTATTTGCAAAACATTTAAAATCCAATTAAGAAAAGATCATTAGTCGGATATGCCTAAATAGAATCCATTGAATATGTTTATACTGTGAAAATTGAAAGTATTGAGAAAATAGATAATGTAGTTAATTTGTTACATCCAATTGTACATGTACATTACTTGCATTCTTGTCACTCCCTAAATTACAAATTGATGAGCGTAGAGCAGGAAATCAAGTTCTTAGGAGACACAATTTAAATTGTTTCTATTAATACCAGTTTAACAACATAACATGCTGTTTTGCTCACTGGTACATAAAAAATGACTTATGTGATCAGCTTTCCCTACTGCTACATTTGCAGCTGTGATAATAACATAATAATAACGATTATAATATATTTGCTGTACCGTGTTAGAAAAGCTTTATTTCTTTTTTTGCACTTATAAAACTATATGTACAGTATGTAGTAACAATACTTGCATAATACAAAACAGGGCAGAGCACTGATAAGCCTTTTGCATGGAATATGTTGCCTCATGCAATATGTTCTAGAAAATGGTATAAAAGGTAAAGTTCCTAAACTGCAAATTCAATAAGATAATATACCGTATTAAATACATTGTGTGAATCCAAGAAATATTGCTATATATTTTTCATAAACTGGTCAATCATTTTCAAAAATATTTACAACCATAATTTGACTGCATCATAAGTATGGTATTTAGGCACTTTTTGTTTTGGAACTATACCATTTAATAAATGTATAATGTATTCCTAATAGAAAAATGTTAGCACTAAGTATGAGGGGTAGGATGGTATTTTTACCCCTCCTTTATAGAGAAGTGTGGTTTGATTTTCATGAATTATGAACACCCAAACTTAGAAGTTCCAACATAAATCAAGTCCTAGTTTGGAATCACTTTGGGTTTTCGAGCCAAACCGAGTTTCGGTTCGGTTCAACAGTCAGTTTGGAACTCAGATTTAAAAACCAAACCTGGGTTTTGGATTGCATGTATACAGGTCCAAAATAGTTGTTTATATTTTTGTTTTTTTTATAAATTTTTATCGATTTTTACTTTTTAAAGAATCCAAAACCGAACCAAAACCGAATCTGAACCAAAACACTTGAGGTTGGTTTTGCCAAAACCAAAGCACAATGATGAATTAGAACCAAAGCACGGGGGTCCACGCACATCTCCTTTGCACTGATTTGACCAACATAGCTACAAACTGTCATGGGGATACAGTACATAACCAGATCCTGTTCTTGCAGAGTTGTTTTTGCAGTGTTGATAGGAGGAAGATGAAATTAGTAATAATAGTAACATTGAACATACAGTAAGTAGGACTAGTGGTATAATCAGTTTGAGGAGGACAAGACTACTGATAAAATGTTTTATTGCTAAAACCAAAGTGGCCCCTCTGTAGTGATGGCCATCGACTATTGCTAGTTAGCAACCAACAATGGTTTGTCAATGTTTTTCCAACATCAATGGCAGAGATGAGGCAAAATTTTTATTTCCTAAAACAGAGTGGATGGAGCTTTGCCCTTGAAACAAGCCCCCTCCCGATTGCACTGCTTAGACCAGCCCCTTATCTTAATTGGTCATTGTAGAGATGCCCATGAATGGTCTTCTGTCAATGGTTTCCTGCCATTGTTGTAAAGCATTGATGGTGCTATTAATTGAGACCATCAATGGTGAACCCTTCGATGGCCATCCCCACCCCTGTGCCAGTGGACGGATGTGTATACTTTTCAACTGACAACATGCTGTAGAATTCAAGTTGCCTCTGGGCCTCACCCAATGGTTTCCGCACAAATCCGATGGTGGGTCATCTGAAAATGTGCAGGACTCATTCTGTGCATGTGCATAGCGGGTTCTGTGTGATCGCTTGCAGTGCTCTTCAGCCTCAGCCTGATTGACAGGGATGGTGGTGGTAACTGGGTCTGTTTCACAAAACAGAGGCATTCTGCCTATGTCTCCATTTTGTGGGAGTGCCGAGGCCAGGGTCTCCCTCTTCCGACTTCCTGGTCCCAGCAGCATGAAATCACCGGCTATCCTATGCAACCTGAGGCGTACTCAGATGGACAATGTTCATGCAAGTGATGAAGCGACTGCATCCTCAGCTGCAGCTACGGATCACTGGAGTATGCAGGAGGCATCTTTTTTTTTACTACAGACGACTTCTGCTGCTTTTGCATATGTTAGCATTCCTGCTGCATCCAAAGACGCAGCAGCAATGCTAGATACATCAAATCAGAATCAGGCCCTCTGTCCTTTCTCTTTAGCAGTAAGCTCCTCCTTATAACCACTTTTCATTGCTGGCTGTTTCTGTAATGTGTGTTACTCTTGTATAGTACATAAGCAAATCATGTTATTGAGCCTCAGTATAACATTTGTAAGTTTTAACCACACAAAAATATAAAAAAATATATTTCAGTCAGCCTCTGTCCACCATCTCCATTTCTCTGTCCAGCCCCAGACACTGACGGCACTGATATTGTAGATCACTATCATCAACCATCAACCCTCAAATGTTCAAAGCAGGGATGGGGAACCTCCTGCCGGGGGCCTTATAAGGCCCTCGGAATCATTTGGTCTGGTCCTCTGAGCTTTTTTCTGCTAGCCTCACCTGGCTAGCAGGGTGCCTAGAATAGCACACTGCAGCCAGAATCTAAGCAGCAGTGCCGTCTGGAGAGTCCTTAGGATGCTTCAGATGGTCAGACCGCTGCCCTTACAGCTCCCCGGAGCATCGTCAGGAAGCTCCAGACAATGCTGTAATCACCGGCTATTGTGGCCCCGCCCCATGTGACATCATGCGGAGGGGGCATGGCCTGAACCAGGCCCGCAAATAATGTTATATATATCAAAATGGCCCTTGGCAGAAAAAAGGTTCCCCACCCCTGGTTCAAAGGAACAAAATGGTCTTGTGAAGATGGTAAATGGTACTGTATACTGATCTAAATTCAAAATATACAGGTTATGGAAATATCAAGCTTTATGTATACATTTGGTTGTATTTATGTATTTGTAGCGGGCAGAACATAATACTGTTCTTTATAAACAGAGCAGGTATTCATACTTAATGCATTGCAATGTTTTGTACCAAGTTCGCACTACCACCTTTCTTTCATTTGTATTTTTCTATGACATATTAGGATTTGATAAGGTAAATTAGGGGCAAGAAGAATTAAATAGTTTACATTCTTGAGCTATTCTCCCACGTGAAAGCAGAAAACAAGTATTCATTGATGCAAATTATTCCCAGCACTGTCCGTACATTTTCCCAGCCATCTGCGGCACCAAATATCTTAGTGCTTAACATCTGGCTTAGGAATGTGATAACTCTATTTCATTTCTGTGGCTTTGCTGGGGAAAAATTTTATGACTTATATGAAGTTTTTCTTAAATAAAGGAAAATACATTATTAAACCAGTAGCTATGTAAAGTGCAGATAACATGATATTATTTTACATATAATCAGTCTAACATTAGACAGTACACATTTTAATGCAACATTAAAAGTTGTATTTTTGTGTTTCTGCTGGTTAATTATTAACATATTATCAAACCTAAAATTTCTAACTATAGACAAAACATTAAGGCCCTGATTCAGACCCACTCGCAAGCGGCTGTCCGCTCGCAAGTGGGTCGATGGTCTGCACTGAGAATGCGCACGATGGAGGGAGCTCCGTCGTGCGCATGCGCCAGACGCGACGAGCGAAGGAAAGTCCTTCGCTCGTTGTGTCTGATCAAAGGGGGCGTGCTGTCGATGTTGATTGACAGCACGCCCCCTCTGGTGGGTGTGCCAGGGGCGTGCCTCCCTGACGGGGGCGTTCCCAAGGGAACGCCTCCCATCAGAAGCCGGCCCACTGACATCACTAGTGATGTCAGTGGGAGTGATTTTGGCTCTGATAGAGCCAAAATCACTCCGGGCCTTGCGGTTGAAAACCTCAACCGCAGGCTCCGGCTCGCAGTTTCGATGGTCGCGATGGTCACGACCATCGCGGCCATCAAACTGCATGCTCGTATAGGCTGTGGGTGGTGACCCACAGCTATACGAGCATCCAGGAGGACGCTCCATTTTTATGAAGGGCGGCCCTCATTCAGAGCGTGCGCTCTGCTCAGAGCGTACGGCTCTGAATGAGGGCCTAAGTCACATTATGCCATTGCCTAAATTCATGGCAGCCCACCTTTGTATCTAGATATTCATTGTATTATTGTTAATGTAGCTACAAACATACTTGCCTACCTTTGTGACTTCCTAGAGGGGATAATTTTTAAAACTAATTCTAACTGGACTGTGCTATGTCCATGACATGAAATTGAAGGAGGTAAAGCCCCAACTGCCAGTATCAAACTCTGGCCCTGATTCAGAGCCGGACGCTCTGACAGAGTGCTCGCTCTGAATCAGGGCCGTCCCTCCTCCTTTTTGGAGCGGCCTACTGGCGCCTACTGGCGAGCGGCCAAAATGATGGTCGCGATGGTCAAGACCATTGCGACCATCGGGCTTGCGACGAGACCCTGCGGTAGGGTCTCACTGCTGCAAGCCCTGGAGTGCTTTTGGCTCTATCAGAGCCAAAAGCACTCCCACTGACATCAGTAGTGATGTCAGTGGGGCCGCCCCAGACGGTAGGCATTCCCATGGAAACGCCTCTGTTTGGGCAGCCACGCCCCCGGCACGCCCACCAAAGGGTGGCGTGCTGTCAATCACCATCAACAGCATGCCCCCTTTGGTGCGAGACCCATAACGACGGCTTGGCCATCGTTATTCGGGTCTCGCGCATGCGCACGACGGAGCCGCCTCCGTCGTGCGCATGCGCACTTGGGCAACATCGACCAACTTGCGAGCGCTCCCGAGCGGGTCTGAATCAGGCTCTCTGTGCTCATTTCTTAAGGGGGAATAATAAATAATGCAATATTTTTTCATGCGAAATTCACTTATCATGGACCCTTTTTTTACGCAATGTAATCCCAAAAGTTCCGAAGCGGCATTTGTGCAAAAATGCTCCCGCAAAAATTCTCCCTGCTTTTACCAGCAATAAGTATAGGTGAAAACGCGGAAATCTGTACCCCCAAAAAAAGGCAAAGTGATATATATGATAACAATATAGAAGTGAATTAGTGGCCCTAATAGACGTATTTGAGGTTCTTTAATTGAGTCAAACAGCTGTTTTATGCATTTTTCTAACATAGCATAATAATGATAGAAAACAAGTGTTTGTTTGTCAAAATAAATGTTGTACTAAAATTTGGGGTGCATAAAAATGCCCGTAAGTACATATTTGAGTAAATTAAAGACACTTTAAATCCTTCAAAATACACCCACCTGCAATCTTAAAAACACCTGTCATATTCATAGAGCACCGCCATATACCTGTGTCACATCAGTTAACCCATTTTCCTGCACTTTGCACTTTTTTACCCCAAAAATGACATGTCATTATTGGCCAAATTCAGCTAATTAAAAAATTTTTTTTGCCTAATTAGTCATTAAGGAAGGTATCCCAGTGGTTCTGAACCAAGTCCCGCCACTTTTTGCACAACTATTCATCTAATCAGGAGGTGGTGAAAACTTTTTATGGCAAATGTTATGAAGAATTTGTACCCGCGAAAAGTCGTGGCTAGTACAGCAGGATTGCACGATCAATACAAATTTACATGATAAGATGTTTTTCGTGGAAAAACGGCTTATTGCGGCTAATTGAATTCCCCCCTAAATCTGAAGACAAACTAAGAACAGCATGTAGCAAAGCATTATGGTTGAACAGTATATAGATTGTTTATTTGTTGACAGATTCTGATGTGAATGCATAATATAATGGCACTATATGAATGCAGACAGTAGTGGTCTTGATTCATAGAGGGAGAGGTAATAGGGGGTGGCTGGGCAAACGCAGGAATGTCTGACCATTTTAACGCCATTTCATGGGCGTGCATAATTATCTATCCTTCCCAGCATGAGATCTCTCTGCGTGTCAGGAGAGACGCTGTGCTTGCGGCTGGTCAGACTTGCCGCATATGCTGGATGGCAACCCGATATGCGTTGATGTTACCGATGTTTACGCTGGTGCTTGATGTCGGACCGATATGAGAAGGCAGGAGTGGGCGTCCCTATGCTTGGGTAAGCTTTGGAAACGTTAGCATATTTTCACAGATGCGGTCCTTTGCGAAATCACAATTGCGATTTCATTAGCATACATCAGGCCCATTATCCCCTGTGGGAGTGTTTGGTATTTTCCGTTAAAGGTTTGAAAGTTAACATTCTTCATGTTCATAGAGTCGACATGTACTGCAGTATGTCAATATGTTCAGCATGTCGACATTGAGCATGTCTATAATGATGTCGACAAGAATAACAATGTCTTCAATCAGCGATGTGGCAACACAACTGTTCAGCACTTGTACCATAAGCCTGACATAAGCCTGGCAGCTGTGGCTAATGTTCTAATGGTTGCAGCTTTAGTCCCAGGTGATGGTAAGTATGTTACTAATCCTACCCCTAAACCTAATAAAGGAATTTCATAAAATGTCAGTATTTCACTTCTCCAAAGTAGTTGTTATAATAAACAACATGTTTGGTTACCAACAAATGCACTTTATTAACTAGAAACATCTGTATTATTTGTATAAACATATATTATGGCACTAGTACTTGGAGTAGGGCAGCAGCCCAGTAACAATAATGAATTGTAGGAACTTTCATGTAATAAATGATTTTAAAGCACATTTGGGCTGATTCAAAGGTACAAACAAATTGGCTGCAATTTCTCTCGCACTGCGTGCATGTACTGTAACTAAATGTGGAGATTCACCTAAATGCTGAGTTTTACACATCCATGCAACTGCATACACTTGTTCAAATAAGATGTAGTTAAATGACCAGGGGACGCAATACCGCCAGTCAAAATCCCGATGGTTAATGCCCGACGGGGAATTTAAGATAGACATTGAAATGCCGAAGCCTATCTTAATCCCGATACCGGAACACAGAAGGACGCCAGACTGAATGAGGTAAGTCTTGGGTGCCCTTACTGATAGCCGTGGGGGGGAGGGTTAGCTTTAGGCACCACCCCCGGGGAGGGTTAGGCTTGGAGAAGGGGGTGTTAGGGTTAGGCGCCACTGGGGCAGGTCAGGGTTAGGCACCCCCTCGGGTAGGTTAGGTTTAGGGTGCAGGAGGGTGGGGTTAGGATTAGGCACCCTCAGGGGGACGTAGGGTTAGGCACCACCTCAGGAGTTTTAGGGTTAGGCAACCCTAAGGGAGGGTTAGGGTGGGAGGCAGTGGAAGGGAATTGCACTTACCTGCCCCAATCTGGATCTTCATCCTGTCAGGCATCCGCAGTCAGTCTTTGAACAGACGGCTAAACAGCTGCCGGCATTTCAATACTATTCCGTTCAAATAGCCATTATCATTATAAGCATACACTTGCATAAGCCCTAAACCTGGTACAAGAGATCTGTCAGAAATCAGACAGATACAGTAACTGCAAATGGTCAATGCAGCTCATCATTCAGACTCCATGCCCTCTCTGAACTATGAGTGAATTTCTCTTTACCGCTCAATCAGCCACAAGTGAAGAAGTGACTGAGATGTGTGTACTCAGATATGGAGCATGGGCAGTATGAAAAATCACAAGATCCCTCCAGAGAATGTACTTCATCGGCCTCGTGTGGCTAGCATTGAAATTAGTTAGTTTTACTTACAATTTGACCTCAAGTCTAACAAATGGACTGACATTTACTTCAAACTTTACTCTACATGTTAAAAGTTGTAATTTAAATTCTATTAAGTCTTCATTTTGGAAAACAGCGATTTATCTTACGTTTCCTCTCTCCAGCTTTTTACAGGACCAATAGACCTATATTCCTAACTATCTGCCTGCCCCCTGTGATACAGAGTCTGTGTCACTAGGGGGCAGGCAGATAGTTTGCTAGCCAATGAAAGCAGTTGGCATCTTAGTTTGGGGGAGTGTGTGATGTCATGGGGAGAGCCATCTGACAGCTAATTGAATTGACCCCTAAAGATTGGACAGATATGAACAGGTGGGTTTTCAGCACACGCTTATAGCAATGCAGGCTAGGGGATAGTCTGATGGAACAAGGGTGTGAGAAGAAGAGGAGAGATTGAAGGAGAGGAAATGGTGGTCAGAAACTGGGAAGGGAGAGTTGGAAAAGTCAGAGTAAGTGCAGAGATGGGAAAAGACAAGGTCAATGGAGTGGCTGAGACAGTGGGTGGGGGGTTGAGGTCCAATGATAAAGGCCAAAAGAAGAGGAAAGGGAAGATGTTTTGTTTTGTGGGAGCTGGGTCAGTGGAGATGTTGAAGTTGCCTAGGTTCAGGGAAAGCAGAGGTCAGAGGTGAGGTAGTGAGGAAGCCAGGCAGAAAAATGGTCAAGGAATTGGTAAGTGAGGTCAGAGGGACGGTAGATGATGGAGACACAGAGATGGATGGGGTAGAATAGATGGATAAAGTGGACTTCAAAGGATGAGAAAGAAAGGGGGGGCTCAGGGGGGATAACACGAAAGGTACAGCTGGGGGATAGAAGGATGCCCACTCCACTGTCTGGGCGGTTACCAGATGTGATGGACTGGGTGAAGAAGAGTATAGGATAGAGCAATGTTAACAAGCCGCAGGGAACACACTAGGGATGGATCCTTGTATCTGATAGCCGATCAGAGCTCCCAGACAAACAATTAATATTAGAAGGTTGCTCCAGAACATAGTAGCTGGACTTTCTATATTCCTAGGTAAGAGCAGTGGAATATTTATATCAACCAGCAGAGACTCTAACAATGTTCCAGTATAAGCAATCTGAGTGCTGAACAGTCTTAGTGGGTGGAATAGAGATCACTTTCTTAGTCACTTTTCTAATTTGGCATCTGGGCAGAACTAGGGAGATCTGAGCCACATTACAGTCAATTCCCAGAATGGTGTTAGAGGCTATTAGTGGTTTCAACAATATAGGTGGAGTAAGCTGGGGCTTTGCTGCTCTTACCAGATCAGCAATCACAACTGAACGGAGGCTGAATGACTCTGATTCTGATTCTGAACAATCTTAGCTGGTGGAACAGAGCTTAAGTCTAAGTCACTTCTCTAGCTTGGCAGCTGGGCAGGACTAGGGAGGGCTGAGCCACATAACTGTTAATTCCCAGAATGGTATTAGAGGCAGTGGTTTCAATAATATAGGTGGGGTAAATGCTGCGCTTACCAGATCAGCAATCAGAACTGAATGGAAGCTGAATCACTCCTACAGGTAGGTCCCAGTATAATCAATATGAGCGCTGAACAGTCTTAGCTGGTGAAAACAGAGCTTAAGTCTAAGTCACTTCTCTCGATTGGCACCTGGGCAGAACTAGCGAGGGCTGAGCCACATTACTGTCAATTCCCAGAACAGTGTTAGAGGCAATCAGTGGTTTCAATAATATAGGTGGGGTAAATGCTGCGCTTACCAGATCAGCAATCAGAATTGAACGGAGACTGAATCACTCCTACAGGTAGCTCCCAGTATAATCAGTCAGAGCACTGAGTAGTCTTAGCAGGTGGAACAGAGCTCAAATCTAAGGCCCTGATTCATTACGGATATTAACTGTAAATGCAATAGCAAATACGCATGCAGTTCCGCTGCATAAGTGTGCTAATCCATTGCGATCGTTATGCCATTGCAGCAAAACATAAGGACGCCCACTTCACCTTACACACATCTGTACTGTTTAAAAAGACTGAGAAACCATCAGTACAATCGAGTACAATTGCAGCATCATGCACACTTGCACAAGGTCAGACCTTACTCAGAAATTGCTTACTTCATTGCGCGATATGAGAGCGCAGGCTGCATATGGCATCGCAGTGGATAATTTATGCACGCCACTGTAAAGGTGTTCAAATGCACTGACAAGCCTGCGTTTCGCTGACCACCCCCCGTCACCAACCACAAATGGCACTTCCTGTCAATCACTCTGCGATGGGCCTGCATAGTCACTGTGATCACAGTCCCGATCGCATTGACCGGTTCATGCACGCGCACTGCGATGCATACGCATACGCAGAAAACATCAATCGGCCGATTGCATGTGTATTAGCAACTACGATCCGTGGAGATACTGTAAAAAGCAAACAGGCGAAAAGTGGCAATAGGCAAAACTTTTTTGCTGATTACGGCTTTTCGCATCTAATTGAATATGGCCCATAGTCGGGAATGATATCCCTGTACGATTACATTTTGACAAATGTATTTATCTTTCAATGACACAGTAAATATCTGTAAGCAGGAAGTTGATGAATAATACAGAGAGGAATCTCAAGGTAGAAAATGACAATCGGTCAACTGAATTGAAGAGAAAAGAATAACTCTCAGGTCTGGTGAGGTTTTGTTATGACCATAGTGTCATTTTATATTTTTAATGACCATCACTAACTTTCTTTAACTGTAATTTAGCCCTAAAGGCTAATGCAATGTTATCTCAATGCAAAATATTGGTTTTGCTACCACAGTATAGCATCTATGAAATAAGCTCAAACTGCCATATAAGCACCATGAGAAGCAATAAATTAAGTGGGGAGTAAGGGATTATTTTGAAAGAATTGCTGGCTAGGGTTAGGGAGAATGCTTTATTACTCATTTGAAGGTTATGGAATCAGCTTTTAAGCCCACTGATAATGAAATAATGGTATCAAAGAAAAAACTTTTACGTAAGAAAATGTTAATATTAAACAGAAATTAATTTACATTTGTACCCTGGGGAAAATTGCTTTTGAAGACAGTGACATCACAAGCCGGCAGCTGCTAGGAGATGACATGCTGTGGGGTGAACCGTGCAGCCTTCAGGGGAGTGATATTCCTGAACATTTATGTAGCATTTGCAAACACTTGTTCTGCTGATTTAACATTTAACCTCTCTGTCACTCCAGCAACTATGCAATCTGCAAACCACAAATTTACTACAAAATGACTGTCACTTAAGTATATGCAACGTCCACTGGGGTAATGTTTCTGGATTACTAGCTGGCCTTATGGAGATATAGCACTGTTTCTGAACACAGCTGTACCAAGTTGGACATCTAAGATCACTATTAGATCAGTGATATTCATGGAGTGAAAATAAATGGTTCTTAAATTGTTGCCTTGCTTGTTTTATTTGTGTTCAAATAACCATAAAATAAACATTCTCTTCCTTTTATGAAACTAGTTTCTTTGTTTGCTAATCAACATGACGTGTTTGAGATTATGATGTAATACAAAGTAATTGTACATATTCATTATGGAGGAGATTTTTGTCTAAAAGTAACTGTGTGCATTACAGTTAGAGATGTGCGTGGACCCCCGTGTTCTAATTCAGCATCGTGATTTAGTTTTGCCAAAACCACCCTCAAGTGTTTTGGTATGTTTAAATTCAGACAAATTATTTGATTTGCTGAAGACTAAATACCGAGGGGGAGATGTATTAAGCCTTCCAAAGAGTGGAGCAGCGGGCAAGTTGAGAAGTTGCCCATATAAACCAATCAGGTTCTAGCTAGCATTTTTCAAGTACATTTTATAAATGATACAGTAGGTTAAATTTGATTGGTTGTTATGTACAACTTCACCTGTTCAGTTCTCCATTCTTTAGAAGGTTTGATACATCTCCCTGAGTGTGGTATCTAAAGGGGGGTATCCACTAGACGATAAAGTTGAACGATTGAACGATAATGATAAAATCGTTCGATAATCGTCTGAACATCGTTTGAACATCGTTTGCAAATCGTGCAGTAATTGTTTCTAACGATGTACGATGCGCGCTCCCGCTGGTCGTTTGATCGTCTCCTCCATCGACTGAACATGCAGGTCAATTTCACTTGATTGCTTACAAATCGTTTACACATCGTTTACACATCGTTCACGCTGAACGATCAAACGATGAACCACTATCTGCCCACTATAGCTGAAAACTCTCAATCACAGATTAAAACAACATAGTTTATTGTTATATCTTTTGCAAATCGTTTGCATATCTTTTGCAAATCTTTTGCAAATCTTTTGCAAATTGTTCAGAGTGGAAGATCATATTTCAAGGGAAACTTCAAGGGAAAATCGTTAAGATGTTGGACAGGAATAAAATCGTCTAGTGGATGCCCCCCATTAGCCTAGGCTTAATGCACATTTGTGGGTCATCCTCTCTTTTCTGTATTGTGTCTGGTAAATATTAAAAGAATTAACTCAATTAACATGTTACTGTCAACTGAGTTTAAATGTAATTTTGCAAGTCATTACTTCTTGAGGCTAAATATTAAATAGGAATATGTGTACAGACACCCCAACTGACTAACATGAAGGATTTGTGAAGTAGCCTGGTTTGGTACTTAAAACTGTGTGTAAGAATTTTATATAAAGAGATCTGTGAGTCCAATGAAGTGTGTGCATCTTAACTTGGCCATCTGGATGAGTATGAAACCTATAACTTCAGGGTCTATAGGCTGTGTTTTCTCAGAACCTTCAATTCAGCATACAATCATTTTAATGTAGGAACCTGGTGGTGGCAGAGAATAAACCTCAAAAGACACAGTTAAAGGAATCATTAATATGCAGTTACTGAAAACCTTTACCCCATGTCAGGTGTCTTTTGTGGTGGAGTAAGCCCATCTAGTCAAATGGAATAGTGACCCATCTAGTTCCAGTGATCTAAGATATTGATTATTTATCCTTGCTCCATCACTATTTTTAGAAGTGTGGATAAAGTATTGTGTATCCAAATATCCAATTTACCCCAGTAATCAACTGGGTCAAATAGTTCAAAGATGAATAAAATCATCTGTTTGGATGTAACTAAAAAAAGGATAATATAAACAAAAATGGTGAATGTCATTTTATGAACAGTTAACTCCACAATAATCTGAATTATATGATTTCACAACTGACGAGACCACCAATTAATATAAGAATTTATGTTACTCAATAGTTAATTTGTATTTAGTGTCAATGACTTAAACCATAAATAATGGGGGCAACAACTCTGTTCTCACGTTATGTTAAAGTTTTTTCATACAAAAACATTCTACTGCATGTGTTGTGAAACACAAATTGTGCTGAGTGCTGTATGTTAGTATGACCAAATCTATACCTCCATTAAAGATGAATCAGTATCAGATCTTAACAGAGACACTAATATATAAACATAGTAGTAGTATGGTGAAGTAATTGTTACTCACTGGGTCAATGGTTTTGTTTGCTGTTAGGTCCACGTCCAGGAGGATGGTGTGTGTGAGCAGTGGTGTGAACACTGCTTAATTAAAGCAGTTCATTTGTACACAACTTACAATGTACGTAGTTTTAAACTTGGCTTGTCAAATACATCACTCTATGTGTGTCTAATAGACTAACCAGAAAGCCACCCATGCATGGGAGTAAACTACGGGAGCATGCTGTGCATGCACCCATCAATAGGACAGAGTAATTTAGCTTGCTATCTGCTACACAATTCCAGGAATTGTGGCTAGGGCAGAGTCCCAACACTTATTGTGGGTTCCCAAGGGGTATTGGCATACACAATTAAATCATTTTAATTGGATATTTCCCCAACATGTAATTAAATGCTCAGTCATATCTTGATTATATTGTGAAAAAAAAGGAACAATTAAACACTCCCAGGGGCAGAACTCCCACAGGCAGTGGAGTTACTGGCCTCTGGGCGCCAGCTGTCAAAGGGGCACCAGGCAGCAGGGGCACACAAATAAATCTATCTATAATCGCTGCCAGCAGTTATAGCTGGCTCTATTTGTGTGGTCCATGGAGCCACTGTGTCCTGTTCAGGCACTGTGGAATAGAACTGTGCAAGTTATTTTTTTTTAATGCTGGTCGCAATAAACAAAAAAAACTTTATTGAACCAACTGCCGGTGATGCCTTCAAACATGCATTGCTGATTTGCAGCAGTCAGAGTGGAGCCGCGGCTTGTAGAGGAGCAAGATGATGCAGGCAGCTGAAGACCCAGGAGAAGGTAAGTGGATGGAGCCGGAGGGATGCGGGGGCTGGCTGAAGAGACAGCGGGGGCTGACCAGAGACACAGAGAAGGGAGGGCTGGCAGGTGACACAATGAGGCCTGGCTGGAGAACCAGAGAGAGAGGAGATAGGAGAAAGAGAGAGGGGGAGTCACTGGGCGCTGACTGTAGAGACAGAGAGAGTGGGACTAGTAGGTGAGACAAAGAGGGGGATGTCACTGGGCGCTGACTGGAGAGACAGAGGAAGGGGCATGGCAGGTGAAACAATGGGGGCTGGTTGAAGAAGCAGAGAGAGGGGACTGGCAGGTGAGACAGATAAAATGATGTCACTTGGCACTGACTGGAAAGATAGAGTGAGGGGGCTGTCAGTGGGTGCTGGAAGGAGAGACAAAGAGAGGGAGGCTGGCAATGGGGGCTGACTGGAGAGACAGAGGGAGGCTGGCTGGAGCTAGAGATTCACAGGGTGGGAAGGCTGGAGCAAGCCGGAGCCTACGGGTGGGGGGGAGCACCACCATCTATTTTGCCTCCATGTATCTGGCATGAACTTACACCACTGGACACTCCTAGACCTTAGCATCTGGTAACTCACTTGATTTGGGAATACTGTATACAGCACTGCATTGTTGCACTGTACTGGATGAAATATTGAATAGTATTTGGTACATTATATGACCAAAAGTATATAGACACCATGACATCATACCCATATGTGCTTGTTGAACATCTCATTCCAGAACCATGGCCATTCCTTTGGAATTGGTCTCCCTTTTGCTCCTATAATAGTCTTTACTCTTCTGAAAAGGCACTCCAATAGATTTTGGAACACATCTGCAGAGAACTGTGTGTTTGGTTTTCCACTATAAGACTTTTTGGGCAAATCAAGGCATAAACTGAGTTTTACAATGTCAGTTCCAAGGACTGTAATGATAGACATGATGCATAAAGGGAGCTAGACTGATAAGTAGGAGCACTTGAACACAGTGAGGTCAATGGCTGGGGAGGCACACATGTATAAAAACAGTTTTTATTTAAAAACTCTGGACCATGAAGGGGGGAGTTTGATAGAGGCGGTAGTATAACAGGAGAGGCTCTGCCTCCCCTGCCTACCCTGACTGCATGTTCCTGTTGGAAGAATGGACCTGAAGTTCACAAATAACACTTTTTGATCCCAAGATAACATTGATGACTCCCTATATAAGCAAAAGATATACAGTACATAACAACAGATAGACAAAGAACTGAAGTAGAAAAACAAGATAAGAAGAAAAATCAGAAAGTATATATTGCTTATATAGTATGCATTTTCTTTAACAGGAAAATACAGTTTGCATATATATAGCATATATGTTTCATTTAAAGTGTAATTTAAATCCTACCAAAAAGAATAAGGCTTTCCAAGATTGTAAATAGTTTACTTTTAAATTCCTCTATGTGTAATCTTCATTGCAAATTTCTCATGCTTAAATATAAACAATACAAGAAACAGATTTTTGTAAAAAGATTAGTTTATTAATATGACAGATGGTGATCATCTTCTAGTAAACATAAATGTGTGGAACATTTTATGGTGCATTATATTTGCTAACCATATATGACTACACCCTCTTTATTGTAAGTTAATCTTTTAAGACAGACCACTTATAAATAGACATTCTCCTGCAATAGTAACATTTTGTGTATTTTATTTTCTGCCAAAAATCCCTTGTTTTTATTATAATTTATCCTTTTAATTTTCTTGTACCAACACATCACCCAGTCTGCTTTAGATTTGCATACTTTGTTACTCCAAATGAAATAATAAACAGTAGTTATGGTATTTTCCATTGTCATGTTCAATTTTAGCACAAGTGAAAAGTTTGTTAGCAAGGTTAAAATACATGTATTATATTGCCAAACTATATCATAAACTTTAAAATGGTACTAATTACTTTCCAGGGAAAATGGCTGAGAGGGAGAAATACATTCTCCACTTCCACCATGGTGCAAAGCCAGGATATCAGATAAGGAAGAAGACAGATAAGTGAATATTTGTAATTGCCTTCCCATTACAAAGTACAATATTACAAAATGATTATATTAATAGAATCCCATAGCTTCGGAAACCTATCCCGGATACTATGGGATAACGCGCTTTAGTGGGTAATTTACAATGCAGGAAAAGGGGCTGTAATTGAGTAGCCCCAGGTATTAAAGCCTGAGGCGACCACCCTTTTCCCGGTGCGGTAAATGACTGCATCTAATATCTAAGAGGTATTCTCTAAGATAAGCAAAGTCACCTAACTACTGTTCAGGTAATGCTTGGACTTGAATCATAAGAATCCTTAAGGATAAGAGAATGCAAATGTAATGCAACTACTGTATAAGTGCTAACAAAATAATGCTGAATCTTTCTTATGCTTAATACAAGGTAGGAAAAGTCTCCAGTTTGAGTAACACCTAAACCAATCCCACTGTACATCTCTCCAGATCTTCATTACCATCCATATCTTCTTTGTCCTTTATAATTCACACACTTTCCCTCCTCTCTCATGCTTACACATTTCTTATTGCCCCCTCCATCATCATAAATCTTCATCTTTCCCATTTACCAATCGTCCCATTCATTATTTTCCTTCCTTCACCGTTATCATCTTTCATCAGTCTCTCCCCTTCATTATTTTCCTTCAGCATTAGCCCCATTTACCATTCTCCCCTTGTACTAACCGGGTTGTACAGTAGTTATGAGACCGGCAGCTGCATGGCCGCCGGTCTCAATCCCAACAGCGTAATCCCGGCAAGGGATTTAACATAGGCGTCGATATAGCGACGCCTATGTTAATCTCGACGCCGGAATGCAGAGGATGCCGGACCGATCATGCTCTCTGCCAGGTAAGTATACACTTAGTCCGCGGATGAGAGGCTAAGGTTTAGGGACCCCCAGGGGGACTTAGGGTTAGGCACCCCCCCCCGGGTATCACTCTAGCCCCTGTTAGCATACCTGTCCCTTCTCACCATGTATGAAAATGCCGGGGAGTGTGACATCCTGTTCAAAGCCGTGATCAGTCACCTTTGCGTCGGAAGCATTTACTATGGAATAGAAGAGTCTGCACTCACAGCTAGCTGATGATCACACTTCCACACTGAGGTGTAGGACGAGCAATACATTTGTGCCTGACATCCATACATTCTGAATATGTTTGTTTCTGCTACAGACTCTTTAATTATTTGAACAAAATTTTAATTAAATGGAATTTGGTTGATACAAGGGCCTCAAACTTATATGTGGTACAATAATTCATTTCTGGCTTAGTTCCAATCTGCAGTTTCTGGGCCTGATTAGGATGGAATTGTAAAGTTTCACGCAAGCAGCTTTGCAATTCCTGCCTTACAATTATGGTAATGATTGTATGATGGTAATCACGCTTCCTGCATGCATTACTTATCCGAGCTGCATTGTACATTGGCTGGCTAAGTGGCCCATGGGGTCACTCAAGTCAGCCGCTGCAGGTGAGAGAGAGAGGCTAGGAAATCTCTGTCAGCCAACAGAGATTTTGGCCTCTTCCCTCCCCCCCCGACGGCAGGGCGACTTGCGTCAGGCACCTGCGCAGATTCCCGACCATCAGGCTCTCTGTTAACAATTTACAATGGAAACAAAAGAAGTTAAAATAAACTATAAAATGTTACTTGTTAATATTACTACATTTGGTTTTCACTCATACAGTATATGTGTTCCAATGCAAAGTTTGAGTTTGCCATTCAAATGGAAAGTTACTGTGTACTGTATATTATTTGTAATGTAGCCATTTACACTACTGTAAAACAACTTGACATTGGTTTAAACACAGGCAAATCTTTTTGCCATATACACATTATTTATTTTGTCAAAAGTTTTTAACTCTATTGCTAATTTGATGAATTTGCATCAAGAGCCACTTTAAAGAAAATCCGAGCATCTCTTAATTTTGCTTGTCACAACTCCATCCTAAACCCTAAACCTGTTCATTCTCTGTTTTGACCTGTGTATTTGTTTGTTAACCATTCAAAACTGGTTTGTACACCCTCCCCCCGCTGTGTCTGTTTTATTCCACAGCTTCTGCATATGTTACTTTCCGCTTTGTACTGTAGCAGATATTTGGTGTGTCCATTTCTCTGATGGTCAGGGGTTTGTTCACTTCAATAAGTTCTAGCCCTCCTTGTCTGCAGGGACCCAAATTTACATGTCCCAATTATTGTGGAAGTCCAACTGAGAGGAAGCTCTAAAAATGTCATCCAATGAACTGCCAAAGGTTTCATTGTGATTTCAGAAACAGAAGCTCTCATCACTAGCGCACGCAGGGGGGGTTTCTGAGTACCCAGAAATCCCCCCCTGACCAACTTTTTTTTTTTTTCAGAGACAGAGACAGACTTGTCTCCATCTCTGCATAATTAGCGGGCCACCATCGGAGCTGCCCAGCTGCTGCCTGTTCAGCTATCAGCGCTTCTGTGTCAGGTGCTTTCATACCTACTGACACGGAAGCGCTGACAGCTGAACCGACAGTGGCCGGGCAGCGCGCAGTGATCACCAGGGACTGGACTGGAGGCCCAGACAAAGAGGGGGGCCCGCACGCCCGGCACCGCCGCTCCCGACCCACGCGCCCGCTATGCTGCAATGTAAAGCCTGCAAGATAGTTTTTTTTCATTTGGAGAGAGAGAGATGGTGAGACCTGGCAGCTGGCGCGCATGACGTTATGCCGCGCCACTGACAGCAGAGGTCTTTGAGCCACGGCTTTTGACTGAGGAGCTACTGCAAGCGGCAGGTAAGTGTGGGGTTGGGGCTGGATGTCTGGGGCAGGGACTGGAAGGCTGGCTATTGGGCTAGGGCAGGGGCTGGCAGGCTGCCTATCGGGCTGGGGCTGGCTGTCTGGAACAGAGGCTGGCAGTGTGGGGCAGGGGCTGGCTATCTGGGGCTGGGTGGCTGTCTGGCTGCGGCAGGGGCTGGCTGGGACTGCTTGTTTGGGGCTGATATGTGTGTATGTATATGTAAAATATACATATATATATATATATATATATATTTTACGAATGGAAACCCCCACCTTAAAAATCCTGCGTTTGCCCCTGCTCATATAAACCCTTCTGCATCTTCTTGGTACAAATATTAGTTTCCGTACTGAGACAGTAGCTTGCTCTGCCCATATAGAAGCAAAGCGAGAGGTCAGTGAATCTATTGTCATTTACAGCCTGATTCAGCAAGGATCGCAATTGCATAGTTACAAGCAGGCAGCTTTGCAATTGCGATCCTGTCAATAATGCAAATGCAGCAGGTTTTATAAGACACCTCCTGCTGCTTTTGCGATCCCAGCACTGCGACGGAGGTCGCAGGCTGGGATCACCATCGCGACCATCAGTGTTCGTTGGATGGCGCTGGGACTCTGGCCAGCTTACTCAGGCTGGCTGGCTTGTGAGCCCAGGACACTAAGTTAATCAACTCAGATTCTGGACAAGCCACTCCCGGAAAATGGGGCATACACGCCCGTGTTTCCGGGAAAGGCGGCCAACCCAGCCCCACCTCTTAAATGCCTCAGCCTGTCGATCAGGAAGAGGCATTCAAGGGTCTGCGTGCATCTACGCAGGACCGATTCTGCACACTCGCAGAATGGGTCCTGCACACACGCAGATTCCCGATAATCGTGAATCTGTGCTACACAATATTAGTACATAATAATTGCTATCTTTCTTCAAACCATTATAAAATCTTAAAACAGATTTTACATCAATTGCTACTGTAAATTTTCTGTTTGACACCACTGCAGTCAGTATACAATTACATTGTATTAATATACTTTTTAAATACTTTCTAATAAAGAAGATTTAAATCAAAAGAGACACTAAAATACTACTATAAGAGCTCAGAATCAATTATATCAATTATACAATTTAGTCACATTCATATTAGTCAAACCCAGGGCTGGATCTACAAATACGCTGGTTACGCAGCCATGTAGGGAACCACATACTGGAGGGCGCTCTGACCCGGCAGCGGCCAGCAACATGCAGCTCAGGCAGGCGGGTGGCAGTTAGGCTGTATCACTGTGACACATCTGCCTGCACCATGCTATACCGTTATTAGGGAGGGTGGTCAGCCCCTAACTGCAAGTCTGTGCATAATTACATTGGTGAGAGTGGGCACTGTAGCTGGCTTCAAGAGCTGGTACGCGGCTGGAAGGACTGGACCTCCATGTGCCAGTTAACAGTGGAGGCGGACCCGGGTAAAGCTGTTACTTAAGTACCGACCTCCGAGGGGCATTTTAGGAGAGGAGGGGGCCAGTGTGCAGCCTCTGTTCGGTCCCCCTCCTCTCTGTCAGCGCACTGAGGGCTGTAGATCCTGGCCCACAAGCAAGTTCGATGGAAATACAAAAATGTGCAGCGGATTCTTAAATCAGTGTGACGTCCATTTTTCATTTCAGCCTGCTAACTTTCCCTCTTCCAAAACTAAGGTCGCTTATATTGTATCACTCCTCTCTGGTCCAGCCCTGGAATGGGTCTTACCATTGTGGGAATACTCCGATCCCCTGTTGGCATATTATGTCAAATTTCTGTTGACATTTCGAAGGATCTTCGACGAGCCTGGGAGGGGAACTTCAGCCTCCACTGAAATCATGTGCCTCAATCAGGGGAACAGGACAGTAGGTCAATATATTATCCAGTTCCAAACATTGGCTTTGGAGCTGCAGTGGAACGAGTAGGCCCTGACTTCAGCTTTCTGGAGTGTACTTTCTGACCGCCTCAAGGATGATTTAGTGACACATGATTAACCACCCAAGTTGGATGACCTTATCTCATTATACAATAAGGTGGATCTACGCTACTGTGAGTGACAGATCAATCAGGCACGACTTACCCCAGAAGAATGACAGAAACATCACTGGGAGAATCTCTGCATGTATTGTGGGGAGGTTGGTCATCTGATATCCTCATGTACCCATCGTCTGGGAAAATATCGCTCCTAACCAGCCAAGGAGACACTAGATTGGGAGTACTCACTAAATTGGACTTGCAAGGGGCCTATAACCTCATCCAAATTTGTCCAGGAGATGAGTGGAAGCCAGCATTCAATACTTGTGACGGACATTTCGAGTACTGGTCATGCCCTTTGGTCTTAGCAATGCCCCGCAGTTTTTCAGAATTTCGTGAATGAAATCTTCAGAGATTTTCTCGACATCTCTGTGGTTGTCTATCTCGACGATATCCTAATTTTCTCTTCCAATCTAGATGATCATCGGCATCATGTAAGAGAAGTTCTGTACATATTGCAAAAGAACAGTTTGTATTGAAAGCTGGAAAAGTGCCTATTTGAAGTTACCTTTATACCTTTCCTGGGATATATAGTCTCTGGCTCGGGATTAGAGATGGATCCAGAGAAGGTGCAACCCGACCTGAATTGGTCACGGCCAATGTGTTGAAGGCGATACAAAGAGTTTTGGGCTTTTCAAATTACTGCCACAAGTTCATTTAAGGCTTCTCTCCTCTAGTAGCACCAATTACGACCTTCACACGCAATGGAGCAAACCTCACGCAGTGGTCCCCTGTAGCCGAGACTGCCTTCCAGCTGCTTAAACAAGCATTTATCACTGCACCAGTATTACGCCAGACTGATGTAAATAGACCCTTTTACTTGGAAGTCGATGCCTCTTCTAAAGCAGTAGGGGCAGTTCTGTTGCAAAAATTCGAGGATAATTAATTCCACCCATGTGGATACTTCTCGAAAAAGTTTTTGCCCGCAGAAAAGAATGATGCCATAGTTGCTTGCAGTCAAACTAGCATTGGAAGAGTGGCATTATCTCCTTTAATGAGCAAATTTTCCAGTCACTATCTACACAGAACCCCAAATCTATTATTTCATCCAGGATCCCAGAATCAGAAGTTTGATGCTCTGTCTCACTCGATCATCCCAGAAAATCCTACTGAAACCCAAAGAGAACTTCCTGTCCTAGAACCCAGGGTTTTTGCTGCCACAAAAATTACTCCTCCTCTTGGTAAAACCTTTGTTGCTCCAGAACTACATAAGCAATTATTAGTATGGGCACATGCATACTGCTTCGCCGGACACACTGGTATCCATAAAACCACAGAATTCTTACAACATTCTAATTGGTGGCCATATATGAAGTCTGACATAGCGGAATTCATATCATATTGCACTAAATGTGCACAGCATAAAACCTCCAGGCAAACTCCAGCTGGGAACCTTGAACCTTTATCAATTCCTACCCATCTATGAACACATTTAGCGATGGACTTTGTAACAGACTTTCCGGCTTCCAGAGGATATACCACGATTTGGGTGGTTATAGACCAATTTTCCAAAATGGTCTATTTCGTCCCTTTTAAGAAATTGCCCTCTGCTCCTGAATTGACTCAGCATTTTAAATCTGAAATCTTTCCTTTACATGGACTACCCTCTGAAATAGTCTCCAATCGTGGAGTTCAATTTGTAGCGAAATTTTGGAGAGCTCTGTGTTCAGCATTACAATTAAGTTGAAGTTCTCAATGGCTTATCATCCTTAGATTAACAGAGTTATGGAACGTGTTAACCAGGATCTGGAATAGTTTCTTTGTATTCATCTATCCTCTTCACAAGATAACTGGTTGGATCTTCTGCCTTGGGCAGAATTCACACACAATAGTTCTTACCACTCCTCCAACAGTCATACTCCATTCTTTACTGTTTATGGCACACATTTATGGGTACCCGAGTTTCAAAGTTTACCAACTTTTGAGCTGCCAGCAGTTAGATCCTCTGTACAGTACTTTTCCAAGATTTGGAAAAAAGTTCAATTTACTGTACACTGCAAAAAACTTCTCATTGTTACAAACATTGGGCGGATAAAAGAAGAATATTAGTTCCAAGTTTGAAAGCAGGGGACCAAGTATGGCTTTCTACTCAAAACCTACGTCTACAAGTGCCATCGATTAAATTCGCCCCTCGTTTTTTTGGCCATTTTCCAGTGGAAGGAGTTATCAATCCGGTTGCTTATAAGCTCAAACTGCCTTCTTACCTCAAGATTTCCAATTCTTTTCACATCTCATTACTAAAGCCCCTGGTTCTGAATCGGTTTCTCAAAACTCTGCCTCGTTCTCCTAAGGTACTCACTGAAAGAGGAATTGAATTTGAAATTAAAAAGATCCTTGATTCCCGTCTTCATTATGGTCACCTCCAGTATTTGGTAGACTGGAAGGGTTACGGTCCAGAGGAACGTTGCTGGGTGAACTCTTCCAATGTCCATGCTCCCGTATTGGTCCGCAGGTTTCACTCTGAGAACCCAAAAAACCCAAAGAGTGTCCAGAGGCAACCTCAAAAGGAAGGTTAATGTCACGGGCTGCTCTGCAGGACCGCGGGGGGTCCAGGACTTACCTGTCCAGGAGCTCTGGTGGGGTCCATCTGGTGGGCATGCAGGCTGCTGGTGGTTAGCACAGTGTGCAGGCAGGTCCCTGAGAAGCATCACTGGGTCTCTGGCGTGTTGTAGCTGCTGTGGCTGCAAGTCGCACTTGATTCTGTGAGTGTCGGTTTTTCTGGAACTTTGTATATATATATATATATATATATATATATACTTTATACTCTATATATGTATATATACTGCTTTTCTCATGAGACCATGCCCACTTCTTTTTTTCTGGTGCACGTCTTCGGTGCGCAACAGTACCTCTGGGAGCAATAACTAGGCAGCTCTGGGATTTGGATAACCTAACTTCAGGAATTTACTTTTAAAAAATGGGAAAAGTACAAATTTCATGGCTAGTGTATAGCAGGCTACATAATCTAGTAGTTTGTGTAAAGCAGCTTCTCAATCTGATGGGTAACATAGAGCAGCCACCTCCTCTGTGAGATGTTTATTATATAGAAAACCTAGGCCCTCATTCAGAGCCGTACGCTCTGTGCAGAGCGCACGCTCTGAATGAGGGCCGCCCTCCATAAAAATGTAGCGTCCTCCTGGACGCTCGTATAGCTGTGGGTCACAGCCTATACGAGCGTGCAGTTTGATGGCCGCGATGGTCGTGACCATTGCAACCATCGAAACTGCGAGCCGAAGCCTGCGGTTGAGGTTTTCAACCGCAAGGCCCGGAGTGATTTTGGCTCTATCAGAGCCAAAATCACTCCCACTGACATCACTAGTGATGTCAGTGGGCCGGCTTCTGACGGGAGGCGTTCCCGTGGGAACGCCCCCGGCAGGGAGGCACGCCCCCGGCACGCCCACCAAAGGGGGTGTGCTGTCAATCAACATCGACAGCACGCCCCCTTTGATCAGACACAACGAGCGAAGGACTTTCCTTCGCTCGTCGCGTCTGGCGCATGCGCACGACGGAGCTCCCTCCGTCGTGCACATGCTCAGTGCAGAACATCGACCCACTTGCAAGCAGACAGCCGCTCGCGAGTGGGTCTGAATCAGGGCCCTAATCTGTTAGATAGTGTAGAACAGATCCCTCATTCTGATGGCCATTGTTGACCAGACCTCCTTATTCTGATGACCAGTGCAGAGTAGACCTTCCCCCAGTCAGTGTACAGTAAACTCCCAATCTAATGCCTAGTTTAGAAGAGACTCTTACGACCTTATAATGTAATTACCATCTTCTAATCTGGATATTTCTTATTGGTAGAGGGAATGAACCAACATGAACTCATCTGGAGCCGCATTGCCCAAGACAATGTGGTCCAAGGTTAGTCGTGAGGTTCTTCTCATGTGTAGGTCTCTGTACATTGCATTTCAGGTGTACAGTGTATTTGATTATTGTGAGCTTATGTAAATGGGCATCACTATTTTGACCATGTGAGTCATGGGAGTGAGCCAGGTAATTCAATCAGCACTTTATAACCTGGTTTCCCTAATCTCCCAGTGCTGGAGATAGTCTAATCCACCCTTGTCAGTACCTTCAGCTCACAGTATATTTGCAGCATTTCCAAAGTGCCTCTGATCTTGCTCACAGTGGGCGGGATGCAGCAAAGGGAGAAATGCGATCAAACCCCAAAATGCGGGATTGACCGCATTTCTCATATGCACCAAGCACCGGAATGCGATGCACTCCTGGGTTTAGATGCAATGGGTAATGCCATCTCATGGTAGCGCTACCCTATAGAAGCCTATGGGCTTCTATTGGGAGAGTGCTGTGAGAGGAATCCAATTGGATCCTTCCCAGCACCCCCGCAGAGCATGGGTCCTTCTGCGCATGTGCAGAAGAATGCCAGAGGGGCTTCTGGGTCATAGATTCGTAAGTCCCTCATTCGCAAAGGACAACTTTTACTGAGAGAGGTGTCCTTTGTGAATTATGCATGCGTGCGGGTGGCAGGATGTAAATAATATTCAGTTCTTTTCACTGCAAACAACACTTGTATTCCTAAAGTTCTTTCCACATTAGACAGGCAGTGTTTAATTTTCTAGCAGCTAGAAGAACTGAACATTATTTAAAATAAACACTGTTTATGACAAAATAAAACTGCAATAAATAGGGGAACATATTGTTGATTGAGAGATTATTAACTATTTATGAATACACAGACAGCAGTATTTGGAAAATCTTTTAATTTCACCTTATTTTTGATATCATTCACAATTTATATTATTGTTTATTTTTTAGTTATGAGTTATTGATTTTCTTAATATTTCGCCATGTGGTACCCCCATAACAAATTTTATAATAGTTACTAATAAAGATTATATGTCTTAATAGATACATAATATATTGTGGTATACATAAGTGTATTAGAGTCACTAGCGGCTCCAGGCACGGGCAAGCCGGTCAGTCGCCCAGAGTGCCATGAGATCCGGAGGGCGCAGGAAAAGCCCTCCCACCCTCCTGGTGCTATGTTGATGATATAGGCACAGGGGGAGGGAGTGGAGGAGGGAAGGGGCGGTAACACAGGACGGCGTTGGGCGCTGCAAACCCTAGCGCCGGGCCTGATTAGAGTGCACCTAACAGCAGAACTCTATTCTTTTTTCTTCTTCTTCCTTTTGCTATATGTAATATATAGAGTCATTGGTACAGTGGCGTAACTAGGGTATTTGGAGCCCAGGGCAAATTTGAAAAGGGAGCCCCACCACCCCAATATTCTGAGCTGTGCGCGCGCCGAAGGCACGCGCAGGGAAAAAATGGGCGTGGTCACTTAAAACTGGGGCGTGTCAACATGACACACCCCTTTATTTTCACGCTGAACATTCCTATCCATATGCACCTTAACCCCAGTAGTACCCCTTATACAGTACCCCCAGTATGCAGTTGTGGTCCCTCTTATGCAGGCCCATAGTAGAGCCCCTTATACAGTATCCCCAGTAGTGGTCCCCCTTATACAGCCCCCAATTAGTTCCCCTTACTCAGTACCCCCAGTAGTGGCCCCCCCAAATGCAGTGCCCCACGTAGTGTTCCCCCTTATGCAGTGCCCCCAGTAGCAGTCCCCACAATGCAGTGCGCCCAGTAGCGGTATCCCCTTATGCAGTGCCCTTTATATGGTGCAACCAGTAGTAGTCCCCCCTATGCAGTGCCCTTTATATAGTGCCCCCAGCAGTAGTCCCCCCCATGCAGTTTTCCCAGTAGTGGTCCCCTTATGCAGGCACCCTGTAGTGATCCCCCCTATCCAGTGCCCCCTGTAGTGGCCCTTCCTATTATTGCCCCCAGTAGTGGTCCCCCGAGTGCAGTGCCTCTTGTAGTAGGCCCCTTTTATAATGCCCCCAGTGGTAGTTCCCCCCCAAGTAGTAGTCCCCAGTAGAGTAGGTCCTCCCAATGGCGCCCCCAGTAGTAGCCACCCCTCCCCCAGTAGAGGTCCCCCCAGTAGTAGCCACCCCTCCCCCAGTAGAGGTCCCCCAGTAGTAGCCACCCCTCCCCCAGTAGAGGTCCCCCCAGTAGTAGCCACCCCTCCCCCAGTAGATGTCCCCCCAGTATAGGTCCCCCCAGTAGTAGCCACCCCCCTCCCCCATTGTGCAGATAGGTTTAAAAATATATATATATATATATATATATATAAATATACTTACCTGAATTTGTGCTCCTGGTGCTGGTCAGAACGCCGCTCCCGCCCGCGCTGGCGCGCTCAGCATTATGGGACAGACGTCTTGACGTCATGACATCAGTACCATTACCCACTGCAGGAGCCGGACAGAAGTCCGGCTCTTGCAGTGGGTGCTGCAGCAGTCAATGAGAGTCTAACTGACTCTCATTGGCTGCTGTTTAACACACGCATCGCCGCCAGCGCTGGCGGCGATGCGTGTGTTATGCACAGCCTGAGCCTGCCTCCTGGCGCTATTGGGCAAGTGCTCAGGGGGAGGGAATGGGCTCAGGCATGCAGCACAGGACCGGCGCTGGAAGCCTAGCGCCGGTCCTGTGTAAATGTGTAGCGCTGACCACACTCATTGCGGTCGGCGCTACACGGGCTAACTAGGGCGGGCAGGCCGGTAACGTGGCCGGCGGCGCCGCCCCGTGCCGCCGGTCCAACTGCACCCAGGGCACGCACCCCACTCGCCCTGCCCTAGTTACGCCACTGCATTGGTAGCACCATCCATGTAATTATATATATTTATATATATATATATATATATATATGTATATATATTAATGGTATGAGAATAATAAGAGAAAATTGTCCTCACACACACTTGGAATAGAAAATTTAAATAACTTAATAGTATTTAATATTTGATAAAATATACACTGTATTTCATATTCTCTGGTGCGGGATCAGACTTTGTTTCTAAGTTTATCTAATAGCTCATGACAGCTCCTAATGGATTCCAATAAAGTTTCCCCAACATAAGGTCAATAGGACAAACCCACTTCCAGTGAACGAGAAGTTTCTCCACATCTTTTTTACTAAAGAATTCTGATAATTATTGGTATGGAGAGGGCAAGGATGACTTCTGATAAGGTAGAGACATTTGCATGTTCTAACACAGGGGAACTAATGGTTGTAAACACCTTTTATGACAGTAATCACTCTAGGGAAGGATTTGAGGATTATGCCAGTCAAAGTGGGAGTATTTAAATGTACCATGGTAAACCAATGATGACCAGATTAATAGCAGTGGGGTATGACCCAGAAAGTAATTGACTCCTTATAAAGAGCTCCTACTTGCAGTGTTAAAGGCATGATCTGGCTAATAACTTTAGTTGCAGGAATCCTTTTGCAATTGACAGCCATTAAGCTGATGGGAACTTGAACAGGTTCAGTGGTAAGATTGAACTTCTTCACAACTTAAAATTCCCTTTCGCACCAGAATCAGAAGGAAGTCATTCAAAGACATTCGAACTTTCAGAAGTAGCAAGTGGACCACAAAATAAAAGGATTCCTGGAACTTAGGTTTGGGAGAGTGAAGAATTGTACCTAACAAGACCTCCACTTAATATGTTAGGCCTTCCAGTTTCTCAAATATTTGGGACAAGAAGCATGGAAGTGTCCTGATTCTCGGCAGTACAGATTGTTTTCAAATAACCTTTCTCACTACTCAGGAGTGAGGAGTGATTTGAGATCTCCCAACTTGCATTGGTTCTTCAGCCATAGTGATTGGAAAAGTGAAATGAGGAGCCAGCCCAAAAGAGGTTCGGTGTGCTTGTTCCTTCTCCTGTGAAGAGTCTGTAAACTAGAGATGTGCGCCGGACCATTTTTGCTGGATTTGGACTTGACTCTGAATCGTCGTCCGGCTTTGGATTTGGATTTTCCAAACTGCTGTGACTGGTTTTGGATTTGGATTTTTTACAAAAGTTTACAAAAATAAGGTAAAATCACATAATTTGGGCTTTTTTTGTTCCTAGAGTATTATTAACCTCAATTACATTAATTTCCAGTCACTTAGAGTCAATTTATACCACCTCACAGCTCACAAAATAATTTTCACCATTATTGGACAAAGGCTGCAATGAGCTGGCTGGTTATTAAACAACAGAGCAGAGGCACAGACACCGCAGTTTATAGCACATCTTTGAAACATTGCCACACAGCAGTGGTAGAAATGAAAGGTAGTGCAAGATGGAATTGTCCTTGGGTGGTGGGGTACGGCCATCAGACTCACAGTACTTGTATACACAGTGGGCTATGGCCCAAGGAGTCACAGTGCTTGTATACACAGTGGGGTACGGCCAACAGAGTCACAGTACTTGTATACACAGTGGGCTATGGCCCAAGGAGTCACAGGGCTTGTATACACAGTGGGTCATGGCCACCAGAGTCACAGTAATTGTATACACAGTGGGCTACGGACCAAGGAGTCACGGTGCTTGTATACACAGTGGGGTACAGCTCCAAAAAAACATTTTTATTTTTTTTTACTTTTTAAACTTTTTAAGAAAATATTATTTTACTTTTTTTACACTGGTGCAGATGGGCATGAGTACAGCGCAGCATACATCAGCATGCCTTGTACACACAGCCACTTGTGAGTCTGGACACAGCCACTTTAATCAGCAGAGTATAGCGCAGCATACATCAACTTGCAGTGTGCCCCCTACAGTCACTTTACCAGCACAGCCACTTGTGAGTCTGGACACAGCCACTTTAGTGAGTAGAGCAGTGCACAGCATGCGAGTGAAATGGTGTCGAGTCCCGTTCATTGTGCCCTATATCGAAACAACTCTCATACGAATCCGATGTCGGTAGGATGACGTTCAGCCTCAAAGTGGGATACGAGTCAGGCGGAAACACGCGAGCCGCGGCCCCCGGTGTTCGGTGCAGTTCGGATTCCACAGAATCCGAACCGCTCATCTCTACTCTTAACTGCAGATTCACCATAAAGCAAAGAGAAATACGTTCATCAAAGGAAGATCAGTGTAATTGTTAAGCTAGGGTTCTAAAAGGGACTACATATTGCCCCACAGTAAGGGACCCTTACTTGAGGAGGAGGAGGAGGAGAAGAAGAAGGGTGGAGGGAGCTGATGTTTTTTCATTCCCATAAAGGAATTAAAGGGTTTTTTTCTTTCCCATAAAGGAGAGGCCCATGCTGGTGCTTCTCTGGTCAATAAAGAAATTATGTAAGCCACCTTGGCCTTCTCTGATGGGAAATTAGTTGCCTGGAGTTCAAACTGAATGGATCACTGGGAAAATACCAGCAGGTCTTTTTACCACCATTAAAGTTTGGGGGGATAGTATGAAGAGTGGAGGGTGCGGTAACTGGAGCAGTTGGGACAAATTATGCATTAAATACAGGAGGAGCCAGGTAGGGCTGTATGGTGTCAATTCATTGTACCAATGACTGCAGGCACTGCATAACTTAAGCTTAGTATGATTCTTGCTTATCCAAACTGTTAATAAGATGCTGAAGAATGTCCATGGGTGCTTGACCGGCGACGTGTGACACTATCCTGCCAAACAGCTGTCTATATAACTATAATAAAAAAAGTTAAAGTAAAAATAAAAGTATAATGGAATTATTTTGCTCCTCCATAAACAAAATGAGGCATAACATGGTAGGTTTTAATTTGGCTGCCCTACTTGTATTTACATTTCTTAACATGACAATATCAGTGTAAATTGATCAATATTTACTGCTTATTTATTTATTTTGGAAGATTTCAAGTTAAAAACTCAAATTCATGCTTTTTATATTGTCCAAATGTGGTGGGATAGAGAAACTCCAACCATTTAACACTTCTAGACAAATAGCAGCTATCAGTCAAGAGATTGGAGATGTGGTATGCAGCATAGATTTAGAAAACACTTTAGATAATCCATGTATATCATTTAGCTCAGTAAAACTGTGGTTTTAATATACATGAACATACAATATATTTAGTAGTCTTACATTCTCTTTCTCGAATTAAAAACAATAGTAAAAACTAGAGATGTTCACAGACCCTCGTGCTTTGGTTTTTGTATTGATTTTGACTCTGAAACCATTTTCGTGTTTTGGCTTTGACCAAGATTCCTTGTATGATTTGGTTTTGGTTTGGGATTTCATTTAAAATGGTCAAAACAGGTAAAATTATGTAATTTGTAGATTTTTGGTTCCTACATTACTACTACTATCATAAGTGTTCAATTATACTCATTTAAAGTAAATTTTATAAATGAACACCTCAAAACTTTCAATATTTTAATTTTTCATCAATATCATCTGAAGGCTGCAGGGAGATAGCTTTCTAAACTTAGTGATGGAGCAGTGACCAAATACATAGCATTTTAATATTTTAATATAGAGATGTGCAGTTTGGTTCTCCTGAAAAATGAACACAGCCGAATTTAGGAGTTCAGAGTCAAATTGAGTCCCAGTTCGGAATCACTTTGGGGTTCCAAGTGGAACGGAGTCCCGACTCATTTGTTCTCACAGTTCAGAACTCAGGTTTTGGGTTGCATGTAAAAACAGGTCCAAATTACATGATTTTAGCAGTTTTTTTATCAATTTTAATTTTACGAACCCAAAAACAAATCTGAACCAAAACTCCTGAGGGTGGTTTTGCCAAAAGCAAAACACGATGATGAATTAGAACCAAACCAAAACACAGGGTCAGCATACATCTCTAGTTAATATCAGATATGACCCCTATAAAAAAAAAAAAATGAAATAGAAACAATGGCCCTCATTCAGAGGCAGTCGCAAGAAGCAAGCGCTCGCTCTGAATGAGGGCGGCCGCTTGTTTTTTTAAGTGCGGCCTCCTGGTCGCTAGCTAAGCTGTACCACCCACAGCTTTAGTGACCGACCAGGTTGATGGTCTTGACCATCGCGACCATCAGGGCTTGCGACGAGAACCTAAGGTTGGGTCTCTGCAACCACAAGCCCCAGGGAGCTTCCTGCTCTGATCGAGCAGGAAGCTCCCCACTGACATCACTGCTGATGTCAGTGCGGCCGCCTCCATTTGTGAAACCACCCCCCTGCCACGCCTACAAAACAGGGTGAGCTGTCGATCAACATTGACAGCTGCCCCTTTTGTAATGAGCTCTGGAGCGAGAGAAAATCTCTCTCGCTCCGGGGGTTGCGCACGCGCAGTGCGTCCAATGCGTGTGCGCAGGGCTTAAACATCGACCCGGTTGCGAGCGCTCAGCGCTTGCGACTGGGTCTGAATGAGGACCAATGTCGTTTTATGTAACACAGAAATTAAATGGTGCAGATTCAGAAGCCAGTTCATTTTAAAAAATAGGTACTGATGATGTTGAAAAGACTGTATCAAGAATAGATTGTACTGCATCCTTAACAGAATATGTGAATGATGTGTATATTAATCACCCATAGTTTGATCTACAGTAATAAAACTTTGAGGTAGCTTTAATCAAGTACATTGTATAAAAATGATAAGAAGAAACCCAGCTTGAAAAAGTCCCAGGACCGGGGCGAAACGCATTGCTGCTCATTGTCCCATATACGCTGTTTTGCGCTGTTACCAGTATTTGCAAGCTACATCCAGTGCCCGCCGTCTTCCGTCCTGGTGCTAGAATTCCTGCTAAGTCGCAGCCGCGCTTAGCCTCTGCATATTTGGAACCTTTCCCAGCACCTCCCCTGGCTCCGTCTATTCGGCCGGCTCTCTTCACATCTAAGCCAGACAGGGAGGCACCACACCAGAGTATCCTGAGAAGCTTGAGGCCTCTATGCTGGACATGTTCTTTTAACCAAGCACCGTGATGCCCGACGGGGTGCTACACAGCTACATCTAGACAGCTTCACGTTACTTAGTTTATTTGGATACCATAGATGGATACAATCATTAATACGGTGGATACACTGTTGCCATTTACAAGGTACCATTCACAAACCTGCGCTAAGTGTTTGCAACTGTTGCACTTGACTGCTTACTATTTGCAGACTGCCAATTTACTTTCCAGGATACAGCACAGCTTGATATATCCTTCAGCTATACAGCCTCAACAACCATACATTCATCTGTTTATATTATTACTTCTCATATGTTTTTTATTTTCTTTATTTCTGTATGATATATTTGTTTTTTTATTCATCTGTATATGTGCATTTTATTATACAACATTTTCTTGATTATTATATTTATACATTCATATTTATTTCTGTCTATCAGCGCCGTATCTCTTTGTATTTATGTCTTGTGCGGGGTTGCAATTTTTTCCCCTTTTTGTTACTTACCGCTGCAGGTACATTTTTTAGTAATCAGTGTGTTTTTTAAGCGCTTGGGTTTTTTCTTTTTCCTAATTGCTTGCTATGGGCAACATCTCTACTGGTCCACTTTTCCACTCATTTCACTGCTTGAAACATAAACTCCTAAATTTGATTAGAATAATAATAGCTAAAAATAAAAAGAAATTATTTTATTGACTAGAATAAGAATGTAAATAAAATATGTGGGGCCATATACAGTATTAAATGTTTTTTATAACATGGAGGTGGAACGAAAGAAAGCTTTGTCCACTCCACATATTTACCTGGTATTGGAATTCACCAAGGAATAATGCACCTAAACCCCCCAAAAAACTAATTGCTGTTGTCATCTTTTTTATTTTTAAACATTACTAGATTGTTGTGTTTGAATCAATAATTAATTCAAATAATTATTTGGCTATTTTTATTTGAGGAAACTAGCAACAGAGCTTCATCTCCTCTTGGCTAGGATCAAGTGTACAGTAATTTGAGTTTCTCCACTTTTTATTCCCATGCCCTCTAGTGATTCAGTTTTCTTCTATCATAGCTAGTTCTATTATGCATCTAATATAATAACTTGTTTAAATTTAAATGATTAATTTCAGTGGCAGTAAATTATTTTTTTTCTTGCCCACTTAACTCCTTCTCATTTTGCCTAGGATCAAGTGTAGTATTTGAAATTAGGATTTTCTCCATATTATCTAAAATTTAGTTTTTAGATGGTGAGAACACAACAGGATTTGGAAAAATAAGAAAAAGAGTCAAAATTTAAAATATGATAGTGCCAAAAGACAGACTGACACCACATCTAAACATGAGATTTACCTACTGGATGTGAATATAATTTATTTGCTGTGTTCGTCTTTTTTTGAGTTATTTTTTTTTAGTTTTCATTGTCCAAAAACGGTGAGCAGGATACAAAATTGGGCAGGATGTCCCAAGTGAACACAATTAAATTTGATGATTATGACTTTTATTATTATTATTATTATTATTATTATTATTATTATTAATAGTAATAATAATAATAATATTCTCAAGGTAAAACTGCCAAATCTTACGTACAGTACAGTATTATTATTATTATTATTATCATTTATTTATATGGTGCCACAAGTGTTCCGCAGCGCCTTACAAAGTACATAAACAAATTGTAGACAAGCGACTTACAGAACAATACAATACAGGACCCGGAAATGGATAATATATATTGCTACATTAGCGACCATAACACCCAGATAAGCAACAGAGCATAAGCAACCAAGTGTTAGGTGCCCTAGTGGTGAGTAAGAAGTAGATGAAACTAAAGTAGGGAGAAGCACAACAGGGTAGAGGGCCTGCTCATAAGAGCTTACATTCAGTAGTTATTTAGTATCAAAAAAGTAACCTATTAGACCACATACTGTAACAACAACGCGACAATGTGACAAGGTGACAGAGCAACAAAATCTTATATATAAAATTAATTACTTTGTTTGTCTGTCCGTTTATGCATTCAGAATCCTCTGCACCGATTTGGATTAAACCAATGCAAGGTGGTCCAATTGGATCCTGGTCAGGGTTTAGAGGGGTTAGGGTCCCGGTCGCACCTCCCGATGGTGTATGCTGGGCAGACCTTTCACCCGTGAAGCCTGTTCTGAGCCTTCCACTGAATGGATTTGGACAAAAACTTCATAGAGTGGTAATATTGAATCCCAGAAGACATACTAGGGGGTTGAGGTCCTTGGGGACACTGGGCAGAACTTTGACCCACAAATCCAGTGGAAGGCTGAGAACATGCTCCCCGGGCAAAGTTCTACCCAGCATACACCAATGGGAGGTCTGATCGGGACTCTAACTCCCATAAAACTTGGCCAGGATCCAACTGGACCACCTTGCGTTGGTTTCATCCCAATCAGTGCATGGGTATCCGAATGCATAACTGGATACAAACAGTCCAATGAATTATATATATAAGATTTATTGCTGTCATTTTGTCGCGATGTTGCAAGGGCCGTACAAAGCTGACCCGGGCCCTAATCACAGGAGACGTGGCCATGCCCCCTTAGGAAGAAAAGAAAGAAAAACATTTGTGAACCCCTGAGCCTGGCGCAGTGGGAGACTGCAGCAGCAGCGAGCAGTCTCTTACTGCAGCCCAGCACACAACAGTTGCGATTTCACATGGAGCAGAGCTGCAAAATATGCTAATGTCTACTAAAGCTCAGTCAGCATAAAAATGGCCACTGCTGCTTTCTCATATCCGTCCAATGTTGCTCTTCTGTGTAAACATCGCTACCATCAACACACATCGGTCAGTCACAGAGCATTTACAACGTCAGAACAGTTGCAAACACTGCAAGTCTCCCCACATGCAGAGAGCTCTCATGCTGCGAAGGCAATCGCAGTGGCTAATTTATGCATGCCCATGAAACGGAGTTCAAACAGACAGACATACCTGCTTTCTTCCAACCACCCTACCCCGCCCCCGTCACTACCCCAAAACGCTGACTCCCAGTCAATCACTTTGTGATTAATTCCTCTGTGCATCTGTAATCGCCATGCAATCGCTGCACATGCGCAGTGTGGCTTATGCGCATGCACCATGGCAAACAATCGCTCAATCTGCATCCGTAATCGCCATGCATATGCTGCTGGGTCAGGCCCTAGGTTGCTAGAAAACAAACACATGCTTCGTAAAATAAATAAATTACAAAGCAGCATCACATTAAACCTAGAATCTCACAATACGAAGTCATTTAATTTTGATGCTACTGTAACATCCCTAGTCATGTCTGACCGAAAGAGCCCCTGTGACTGTACAACATTCCTCCTCCCTCTCATGGTTTCCTAAGTGACCTGGCGAATTTTCTTGGACTGCTCAAAATTCAGTCTGCTGCTTTTTTCCAATAAGCTTGTTTGGGACTATAAATAATTTTTAGATTATAAAGAGAATGTTTTACTGCCATCTACTGTGTCTCACTGGCAAACGCAAGGTAGAACTAGAAACACAATCAGACTGATACTTAAATGGTGGGGGTTTTGGCTTATTAAATATTCAATTTGTGTATTTTTCATTGTTAGTTTTTAGTTACAAGACATTTGAAATAACTATTTATCACTTTTGGTTACTGTATATTTATTAAGCCATGAGCAGCTTTTGCAATGCAGTTTATTAATATTAGCAGCATGTCGTTTATCATTAAAACCTAATTATTGTGATAATAAAAAAATAAAAATAATCACTACAATTCAACAAAATAATCTCACAAAAGCCTGCTGAGTAATACTATTCCAGAGCAGCAGGGGTTAACTTAATGCTTAGCCTCTGTAGTTGTGCACATTTGTGGGCCGGCTTGATGTCTCACTTCTCCAGTGGAACTGAAAGTCCACATTTCAGACGCAAATGCAGGATTTTTACAGGGTGGTTTAGAAATGTACAATTTTAGAGTGTGTGCACAGTCCATGAAGAGTGAATAACAATATAGTCTGCCTCATACAGTATGGCTTATGTAATACATCAGACCTATACAAGAGCAGAGATCACAATAAGCAATTACATGTGGCAGTAGGAAAAACCCATCTGAGCTGAATATTCTTTTTTGCGACTGTAAGCACCATTCTACAATATAAGTCTCCTGCTCTGAGGAGCATTGGAAAGTATAGGGGAGTTGCAGAAGAACCTAGTAGCACCCACCCTAGACATATATGAACCAGTGGCGTAACTAGGGTATTTGGAGCCCACCGCAAATTGAAAAATGGAGCCCCCTCCCCTATGTGCGCGAAATGAAGGCGCGCATGATGAAAATGGGTATGGTTACAAGGGCATGGCCACTTAAAAATGGGGCAGGTCAACATGATACACAACCCTTTCTTGTCACTCTGAACATTCCTTTCCATTCCATATGCATCTTAATACAGTGCCCCTTATACAGTCACCCCCAGTATGCAATGTCCCCAGTATTGAATCCTCTTATGCAGGCCCCAGTAGTGCCCCTTGTATAGTACCCCCTGTAGTGGTCCTCCTTATGCAGACCTCCATTAGTTCCACTTATACAGTGCCCCAGTAGTGGTCCCCCTTATACAGCCCCCCAGTAATGCCCCTTATACAGTGACACCAGTAGTGGTCCCCCATATGCAGGCCCCCAGTAGTGAACCTTACACAGTGCTCCCAGTCGTGGTCCCCCTTATGCAGGCCCCCAGTAGTGATTCCCCTTATGCAGTGCCCCATGCAGTGGTCCTCCCTATGCAGTGCTCCCAGTAGTGCCCCTTATACAGTGCCCCCAGTAGTGGTCCCCCTTATGCAGGCTTCCAGTAGTGATCACCCCTATCCAGTCCCCCATATACAGTTCCCCCTGTAGTGGTCCTCCCTATACAGTGCCCCTAGTAGTGGTCCCTCCTATGCAGTGCTCCTTATATAGTACCCCCAGTAGTAGTCCCCCCAGTAGTGGTACCCCCTATGCAACACCCTTTAAATAGTGCCCCCAGTAGAGGTGCCCCCCAGTAGTGCCCCCAGTAGTGTTCCTCCCAATTCAGTGCCCCAGTAGTAGTCCCCCCTCAGTAGTAGTCCCCAGTAGAGGTCCCCCCCACAATGCAGTGCCCCCAGTAGTAGTCCGCCCCCCAGTAGTAGTCCTCAGTAGATGTGCCCCCCCGAAACATAGCAGAGACCCAATGGCTTATATGCAAATAAGTAAAAAGTTCTCTTGAGGGTAGATTATATTGTGCCTGCAGATGCGAAAAGGGAAACATAGAATTATTACCGAGAACTTCGGCAATTGTGCCTATGCCACAAGAGTGCCATTTTGAGGTATGCAAATCTGGGATTAGATGGGAAAGAGCCAAATGGGAGCGGGTACGGGTGGGTAAAATCAAACAATGAGTAACACCTATGGTGACATCCCATGCTATAAGGGAATCTAATATAGCTCTAGGGGACTCCGTCGATATTGAGCATAGTTGTTTAGGAGTCATCGTTTCTGCCAGAGGCAAATTAAATAAAAAAGCCTTCTATAAATCTACCCATGGTTTTGAATTAAAAGGTAGCACCCAGTGACTAATCTGGGCTACTAAACAGGCATGTTGGTATACCAAGAGATCAGAGAAATCTAGGCCACCCAGGTGCCTATGTTGTGTTAAGCGGCAAAAAGCAATTTATGGAGTCTTACCCTTCCATATATAATTAAAAATTAGTTTGTGCAAACGGAGCATAATAGCTAAGAATTTACCAGATCTATTGCCCAAGGTATAACATTTCTGCTGCAGTTTAGACAGGGCACTTTGCATACGAGTCATAAATAATTTTTGGAGCTGGTTTCGAATGTATCCCAATTCTCTCCTAATGAAACGGGATGGTCGAGCACGGTTCAGAGAATCTACTTGTGCAAAACATTTTTCTAAGTCAGACTGTTGTTGCAGATATTGCTTTCTTAGTCTGTATAGCAACTGCTCTCCACACAGCCTTAAGGGCACACCAATATGTAGAAATCGACGTGTCATCAGGGGAGTTAGTAGCTTTATAGATTACGGAAGCCAATTGTGGGGTCTGGTCCCATTCTTATATTCTTATATTTCCCTCAATAGTTGATTTGTCAAGTTTAATATCTGGGACCGAGTTAAAGTTACCCATGATCACTAGATGACCTCTTTGAACTTGTGGAATCCATGACTGTTTTCCAAGTCACTGACAAGACTAAAGGCCCTGTTAGTCTTCACACTGAGAAATGGAAATTTGACACAAAGTCTATATGGACTGCTGTCCAAAGCTGCAAGATCGACGTGGGACATGCTGATACACACACCTACAGCTTCAATGGTGTGTGCACAAGTGATCTGAGCACAGTACATGGTGTGCAATTCACTGCAAAGACAGCACTGATGGTGCTAGGAGAACTGTTAAGCCATGATGGAGCTGACGCTGCATTCGAGCAAGCTAAAATTAAAGGGATTCCTTATATCCAAACAATGGTCAGAGACTTTGCAAAAACCTGTTACGTTTGCCAACAGCTGGAACTGTGGCCTACTTTGCTTGCTACTGATAAAGGCCTCATATACTGTGAATTGGCTTCACAAGTCTGGCAATTTGAATTCATCATTTGCCACCAAGAAGATGGAGGACGAGTGTTGTACTGAACAGCTACAAAACACTGTCATTCAGGAGTGAAGTTGTCTCAAGCAGAGTGATACAAGATAAGAGACAATCCAGAAGATGTGACACAGACTGACTTGTTGATATTATGGGATGTCCAAGAAGATTCAAGCAGATAAAGACACCCATTTTACAGGAACAACATGGAGTATATTGGGTTTTTCTATGCTTCATACCATTCACAAAACTGACATCAGTATGATTGAATGAATGGATGTGCTGTTTAGGAAACAGGAAGGTTTATATATATATATATACAATGTTGGGGTTTTTAGAGCAGGCTCTATACAATACATATATTTTGTTAACTGGAGAGTGGTAAAAGGTGGAACTTTTAAAGTAGGATATCTGGTGCACAGACAAAAACACTTATGATAAAGTTGTTGTGAAGAATTGTTTAGTAGGACGAGAAATAGAGACAAGTGTAAGAGATCATTTCAACAGGATAAGTACATGCTTATTTTGTTTTGTTGTTATGGGTTATCTCATACTGTTTATTTGTCTTAGCCAACAGGTTTATGGTTGGAACAGGAGGGGAGAGAATGTCACTGGAGGTGTGCCTGAGATGACAATGGCCAGAGAGTGATTTCTTATACAGGAGATAGAGTCCAGGAGCACAACAGAGTTATAAGATCTGACAGCACAACCATTACATACATTTATTTGTATTCTGCAAAACTGAACTTGTGCCTTTTATTGGTTGGACCACACTCACCAATATTCTCAAGACTTTTTCAAGATTTAATTGAACTGAACTGAACTTTGCTTTACTTTACTGATATTAATTATCTTATAAGTAACTGATATATTTGATATAATCATATGTATTATTCACTGTTTTATTACAGTATTCACATGATATAAAGGAATATAATGTAGAAAGTTAGAAATGAAATGAGAGTTCAGTGAGGCTTATTGACAGATTCTGCTATACAGCCAGAGTGGTCAAGTCCTGAATGGAAAATGTTGCTTTAGTGTGATTTTATATTATTTGTTATATGTAATCATAGTATTAACCTTATTATATTATATGTTGTTACATTCTGTGAAAGTACAAGTAGTGAAAGTACAATAGTGGTTTAGATTATGCAATGGGGATCATGTTCCTTATATTTGACGTAGAAATCAGGGTGGAATGTAACCAGTGGGTTAAATAATTAATTTCTACATAGGTATACAAGTTGCAACACAACCCTTGCTAGGCCCCATTGAGGTTTGAAGAAGATCATTGTATTCATATAGTTCTAGTTTATGCACATACTGGTTAGATAACCTTTTGAGGTCAAACAAGACATAAATTGAGAGGCCTAACTTGTACCTGTCACTATTAGTAGATGTATAATGAGCCATTCATAGCTTATATGGTGTTACTAGCAGACAGTTAACCACATTCCATTGTAAGATGTGTAGAGACGCTAAGCATTATGGGTAACTAATAGTGATGTCCATATTCTACACACAAAGGGGCTTTGAGAGTTTATCTCCAGACATTAGGACACGTCATTACTGTATTTCTTTGTCTGAGTATATCTTAGTGCTTACAGAGCATGTGCAAGATATAAGAATGGTCCATGCTACAGTATGTTGTACCAATCAGTGCTTGATACCTAGTATGTAACTAATATGGGCTTAATATCCAGAAAGCCACCACCCTATTAGGGTATATAAATCAAGACCTAGACAAAGGCTTTTTGGCTCGTGCATGGACCTGAGACTGCAGTACATGGTGCCTGCAATGTATATTGAATGACCAGGGCGTTATTGCAACAAGGGTTCCCCAGAAGAAGATGAAGATGAAGTACATCTTATGTTGAAGAGGATAAATTACCGGTGTCATCTGAATACCTAGACAAAAGTTGAGTATACTGTATACTTTGTATGTTAATTGTTTGTTACTTGTAAATAAAGTGTGTTCATTTGTACTCACTCAAATGGTCACGTGTGTGTACTGTTCATTTCGATCAGAACGAAGCCCACCGTTATGCTACCGCTGTTATATATTATAATATTTATTATTAATGGAATTTTATTATAGCTAGGTCTCTCAGTTTATATCTCTCTGTTTGTAAAGACCTTATATTATTTATTCAAAACAACCTTTTACAGTGTAAATGAAATATACATATCACTGTATATGATAATCGTTCAAATAAGGTCTATCATTCCCTGGCAGTCCATGTCTTTAATATCATGCTTAATTATACTACCTACACATGTCCTCCTGTATCTCAATGAGTAACTATTGTAACGAGGGGATTGTGACAGAATAGTTGTTATATTATATTATTGCAACATTAGTTGCCTGTATCCAGACATTGCTGTCAGGAAAAATCCATGTTTAATCTGATAATTATCTTTGTATTGTTGAACATGGCATTATTTATTCTCCGCTTTTACAATACAGCAGGGGAAAAGGAGAAATAATGTGAAGTCCAAATCCAAATGTAATTATAAAGTCCTTTTCATATTGGAATAGACATATTAACAATAATATTGGTAACAGTATGTGTTATGATCTATAAACCGATGATCCACTGTGTATATGCTTAAGTTATATCAGCTAACCAAATGTGTGTATGTTTAGTCTAGCAGGCCAGAATATTTACATTTATGCAAAAACCTAATTAAGTTTCAGAGGATGTTGTTGATAGCAAAATGTTGCATGCCAAAAGGAATGAGCCGGTCTATTGTATAGATTGTGTAGTTAGCACCACAGGGGCAGGATAGGAAATAGGACATTCATACTTGTAGGCTGTTTGGAACCTAAGCCTGCCAGATGATGTCCTATTTCACACTGCCCACTGTGTCTTCTCCATTTGCCGGACAAGAGCAAGGTCCGACCATCATACCTGGCATCAGGGAAGTAATTAAATTGCAGACTTGCTGTCTCCTTACCCATGTGCTTTGAAGTTCAGAATCCATTTCTGTGGGAGAGGATGCATGACAGAATGGGTATATTAACCTTGCAAGCTGGACAGGCTGGGTCCATTCTTTTAAGGGAGCCACTCTGGCTGGAATGCACTAAAATTCTTCCTGGGAGACCTTACTCCAGCATTGTTCAATTCCGAAGGTGATATCTGAACTTTGTTTTTCGCCTTTTTTAATTTTCTTTGAAACTGTTTGTAATCTGTGTGTACTTTTAATAATTGTAATAATATTTGTAACTTTTTTTTGTACATATAAGCTTTGAAGTATTCTTGAAATGAAAACTTAATTTCTAGTTCTGATATCTGTGTCCTTAGACCTGCGGCCTACTGTTTTGTAAAGTGTATATACTGTGAGCGGAACTGAAGGACCACTGTAGGAGGAGTTTATTCCTACACATATTCCTTGGTGGTGGCAGATGAGTTATATTTTGTTGTTAAAGTAATTTGCAAAATACGTACATAATGACCACCCAACTTAGATGGAGTTCTGAGTGTAGGCCCGACCGTGACAAGGATGTTCCAGAACTCAATAACTTTCCTTATCTATTTCATAATAGTACAACTGAGAAGCTGCCAGTCACCTGTGTGTATGTGCTCCCTTTTGGAAGTACGCCTTATTTGCATATACCAAAGGAGAAAAGACGAAAGCTGGATTCTAAGTCAATAAAGTGCATCATGCTTGGCTATTGCCATGAGAGCAAAATTGTGGAATCCAAACATCAGAAAGCTTGTTAAGATTGTTAAGTTCATAGATGTTAGCTTTAAAGAAACAATGCAAATTTGTACCACTGGACATGTCAGCAGCTGCAGATATATCTGCGTCAGAGACTATCAACGTGAAAGTTCAAACACAGAAAAGATAATTTGCTAGATCAAATAGCCACCTAGGAGATGTGGTGAGGAATTTGCAAACCTTGCATTCAGTGAAATTCAAGATATCCAGAAGCTAAAACCAAAGAATGATTGGTGTGAATAAAAAATCCAAGATAGGCAAAGAGACATTGCTAGTTTTAAAAAAGATAAATGTGAAAACACCAAGAATAATGATAGTTGCAGGAGTCCCAACTTCATGAGTGAAAAGACTGTTGTTAAGGCCCATGCTATCAGTAGAGGATCTTCAAAGAATGCCAAGATAAAGTCACATGATATGTTGATGCCTTTTCATGTGTTTAACCCAATTTATTTTACAGGTTACTACGTGAAAGCTTTATTTGAATGTTTGTGTAACATGGAGAAGTGTAGCGAGTGAGAGGGGTTTTGAAAGAGGAGTGTGCTACTGCACAGATCCAGTCTTTCAGTCCCTCCAGGGAGGCTTCATGCCCTGTCCCAAGGTGGCCACAAAGCTCAATACTAAGCATGTGAAGGGGTCATCTTTTCTGTACTGTGTAAGAGTGACATGGTGGAAGACAGAAATCTCCTACTTAGCTCCTAAGAATAACCTGGTTAATATCTGCATATAAAGCTGTTCCAACATAACTGCATCGCTACCTGCAAGCAACATACAAGAGAACCCTGCTCTGCTCCAGTGTACATGTGCCGATTCTGACACCTGCAAGATTCATGGCGCAGGTTCCGGGACCCATGGCTAGACCAGCAGCAGCAGCCGCCCTTAGGTAAGAGGGCAGGAACCACTGCTGCTTATTTGTAAACACCATGGAGGTATCATTGTCAGATGCTTGGAGAAGCCAGATACTGCTTCCTCCCTTGCATCAAGAGATAACATGGAAGCCATAGTTAAGGCATTACTATAGGGTACCATGGCTCAGCAGAAAGTTACCAGAGTGCAGCAGGAGTACTAGAGGCAACAGCAATCGCATGTTGAGAAGATCCAGAGGCAACTGTGATTGGATGTTGATGAAAAACAGAGGCAACAGCAATTGGCCATATATTAACTATGGAGGCAACAACAAATTGATGTTGAGGAAAACTGCAAGCAACAGCACCAAGACCATTAAACCTTAAAAGAGGTGATGCAGCATCTAACAGCCTTGTCTGGAAATGCTTCCACAGATGTCACAACAAGCTCCATATGGGCATTTCCAGCAAAAGACTACAAAGAGTGTTGATGTTGAAGCATAACACCATTTGAAAGAACAGTTGAGAGAAAAAGTTGGCCTAAAGTCAGTGGCAAGTCTTTTGACACGATTCCTGTCAGGGGAAGGACAAAAGGCATAATTTGACTTAAGCCTTACTCATTTGGGTGTCATGATGTCTGTTTAAGCACAATGAGTTTATAGCTGGGAATTCCAAGTGCATAAATCTTCCTGCTCTCAAATGCATGACCTCTTCCACCTCACCTGGAAGTGGCTACAGCCAAAGACTCTAACAGGACCACTGATCATGGAAAGGGTCATTATAGACAAATATCTACAGTTCCTGCTGGCAGCTCTGAGCAAGTAGGTGAGCTACAGGGACCCTAAAACAGCAGATCAGCTTGTGGAGTATGTAGCAGCCAAGGAACTGATGAGTGTACCCCACCTGCCCCTAGTCCTGCATCAGCAGTCTTTAGTGACTTCTGGTAAGACTTCCAGGAGAAAAGGATGCTTGTCAGTAGATTGAACATAAACATGCAGAGACTCTATGTTTGGAACCTTCAGATTTGCCAGATGTGCCAGAAAAGGTTCCTTCCACGTTTTATAAATATGATCAGATGTTTTAGGTATGAAAGCTTGGGCCATGTTGCTGAAAATTGTCCATTTAACTCTGAACCTGTGCAATGTGATATTGCTTATATAAATCACAGAGTATCTTTTTTTGCCCAGTGTGCTGCACTGTAGATGACAGACTGAGACATATAAACAAACGTGTATAATTACTGTAGAAGGCAAATGGATAGCGGTTCTGTTAGATTATGGCAGCCTGATTACTCTTGTTAAAGTCAAATTGAGCCCCTTAAAATATCAGGGAAAACTTGGTGCAAAGTGTATATATGTGGATATGTTGCATTATGATACTGCTGAAGTCAACATAGTGTAACATGGGGAGTAGAAATAAGGACTCATGACAGGCAGATACGTGGTGAAACAGTGTCTTTACTGGCAGCGGACACTGCACTTTAGCATACATAGGCTTAGGCCTGGACACACAGGTACATAACATAAACAGAAGAAAGTAAACGTCCTGGCACTCCCAGTGCTTAATGGTCAGTCTGCTGCAATGGCCTGCAGCCACAATCTGCCATTCTCTTCTAGCACAGCCAATCTCAACAGTCCCTGGCACTAAAGAAACTTTGGTCTACTAAACTGGCTGCTAGCCACTGTCAGTGTCTAGAACACTGGGTGTATGAGAGTTTTAAACCCTTTCTGTCTCTCAGTGATGAGCTGCTAGGCCTGAGCAACTGTGAAAACCCACAGTTCCAAATCTCCCTTGCTGCTGCAAACTGCACAGGCTTCACTCTAGCTTAGAGGGAGCTGATCCCACAGGATTGTGGACAATTCAGGTGAGAGACAACCCCTCCCACCACAATAGAAACACAGTGTGGTCCCATTGTAGTCACTGTTTTAGTTCCTTATTTGATTTTTGATGGTACATTGGAGAGAGATTTTTCCCACTTCTGCAAGCTATGGGAAACCCAATTTGTTACAGTAAGTAAATCACCCAGACTCATTTGATAATGTTACTGATACAGTGGCAGTTGGAGTGCTCTCCAAGTTTGAAGTGCTCCCTTTTTTCAGCATGGTTGGGGAGTAAATGGCAGTATGTCAAAATGTGTTGTATCAAGTGTCCAAGACAGAAGAAGATATTGTTAAACAATTGATAGTTCCTAAGGCAGGGGTCTTCAAACTTGGCCCTCCAGCTGCTGTGGAACTATACATCCCAGCATGCACTGCCACCTTTTTGATATAACAGCATGCTAAAAGTATGTGCAGTGCATGCTGGGATGTGTAGTTCCACAGCATCTGGAGGGCCAAGTTTGAAGACCCCTGTCCTAAGGCATATAGAAGAACGGTGTTAGACCTGGCTCATGGTCACATAATTATATTACATCAAGGGGTAGGAAAAAATCTCTGAGAGAATTTTGCAGCAGTTTTTCTGACAAGGAGTTTATAAAGATGTGTCTGACTACTGTACATCCTGCCCAGGCAGTATCATTCTCCCAGGCAACATTATAGAAGTCTGATTATCCCATTACCCATTAATAAGGTCCCATTTTAGAGAATAGTTATAGATTTGGTTGGCTGTCTAGGGTGATCAGTATACTTTGGTGATAATGGGTGCCTGGAACTATTGATACCATTGGGCAATACATCAAGAAAAACAATTGCTAGGGAACTAGTGTGTGGTCCAGACCTGCCAACACATGTGATCTCTATCATGGATACAGTAAGTTATTTATTCCCTATCTGCAACCTGCCAGATATATGTTTTGAGCTCTTGAGAGCAGTGTGGAAGAGGATTCTTCCAGAATTTGGTCAGAACACATTTGGCTGTAGTCAGTATTTGACAGACCAGTTTTTCCAAATGTTTATCAATATTGTCACAGGGATAACAGAAGAGAAAGATCTTTCTGAATGGGTGCTGCCAACATGAAATCTTATTACTACATGTGATGTAGAGTTTCCCTGAGGGCACAATTGCACGAGCATCTGAGATCAGCTCTTGGATACATACTATGAAACTTGTCTTGTGTGTGAACCCCACCATTAATAATTCATATAGGTGGTCTCCTTGATCTTAGTGGATATGGAACTTTTTGTAATTCCCTCTTTGACATTCCCCCATGTCATCTTATCAGGGGGTAATCAAAGGTTCCTCTCACTTTCCAGTGGTTTTGGGTAGGCACAAGTGCATTTAGGAAAGAATCATTAAGTTATGAAACCACCCTGTGTAGAGGGGAGTCCCAACATAGAGATTACATTTTAGTAATGCTAAGCAGAACCTGGGAAGAGAGAAGTGACAGAAAAAGTGAGCTCAAGGTAGGATGGGAATTTCTGTTAAATGTCCTCCAAAAAAGCCAATAACTTTGTTTGCAAAATCAGTCTGAAACTATTATCTCACCTGGATCCAGCTAGACAGTCTACCGTAAACACTGGGTTAACCCAGATGGGTGTTCACGGGGAATAAAGGGTGCTCAGTTTAAATTTAACTGCAAACCAATCCCAGATCCTGAAGTTGAAGGCAATAGATGGATGGCAGAATGACAATACAGGTAAACAAAATTTGCACTATCCCCAAAGTCAGGCTAACCTATGTTTGCATTAGGGACCAGATTCAATGTAAACCCAGGCAGTTGTGCATGGGGCAGCATAAAATACCACAATTTGAGAGAAGTAAGCAGCCAAATAAAGTTTGATGCCTGGGAAGCCCCTCCCGTAACTAGAAATAGTTTTGTTTTAGATATTTAGAGAGTTTTTTGGGGTCTATAATTTCAATATAATTGTATGAAGGTTCTTTGAACATTGTTTAGTAGAGTGATCGCCAATGGGAGGGTTTGAAAAATGTAGAGGGATTTACTCTAAAGACAAATTTAATTTTAAAAGGAATGATCCTGCCCACACATGAACAATCAGATAGCTCACGGAAGTCTAGTCAATTTGAAGCTTAACAAATAGCTAGGACAAGTATTCCTGACATAATAGATCATATCTGGAGGATATAAAATCTGTAGACATTTGGTCTTTCTCTATTGCAATCTAAAACTGTAGGAAGAGTGAAGACAATCCCTGTCACCTTGGGGCTTATATGTAATTTTGATTCAACTGGTCACTATTCCTGCACACTTGCTAAACTTGATTCACTGAATTCATTTCTCAAATGATGATTAGCACCCTAAAAAATATTTGATGGAAAGTCAGTATTATAGTGAATATGTGTGTTATTTCCATACACACATAAATATACAGTATATATATTGGGTCTATGAAGCTGTGATCATGACTAAGGTCCCACAGGAGAACCGAAACGTTGATCTAAAATGTAACTGTTGTTGGATTTAAGTAGATATCTGTTGCAGACAGACTGGTATCTGTCTATTTTTGGATGCATTTATGCTTATACCTACAGTACAAATGTGGAGCTTGTGATACAGCTGAGAAGAACACAGAACTTACACATGTTGCATATCATTTTAGTCTGCAAAGTCGGCTTGCTCATCTTAGTCACATCTTAATTTGAAGCAGTGGTGTAAGTTCATCCCAGGTGCCCGGAGGCAAGTTATAATTTGGTGTCCCCCGTCACAGCCGCTGACACTGTACTGTAGCATTTCGCATGCAGATACACCCGCCAGGGAGGAGTGAGACAGAGGAGTCTATTTATTAAGCAGTGAAAATTGTGGAGAAGTTGCCCATAGCAACCAATCAGCTCCTACCAATTATTTTATAGCCTGTACTTGATAAATGCTACTTGAAAGCTGATTGGTTGCAATGGGCAACTTCTCCACTGGTTCACTTCTCCACTCTTTTCACTGCTTGATAAATAGACCACAGAGAGTTGTGTGTGAGGAGGGAGCCGGATGTGTCACACTGACATAAGAAGCTGCTGAGGAGCAGTGACACCAATGAGTAGGAACAGGCTATAGATAGAAGAAGGTGGCAGCTGATGTTCTGACATGGAGCTCTCCACTAGTGTATGGTGGCTTCTCAGGTGCTGGGAAGGGGTGCCATGTACTGGGCGGCCGTGACGTACACTCCAGGTATATAGTTAAAGCTCTAAGTGGGGTGAATACATTGTGGGCAATGGAGGAGGTGCCCCTTCAATGCTGGAGCCCGGGCGCAGGCGCCTCCATTGTCTCCCATAGTTCTGCCCCTGATTTGAAGGCAATAACAAAACGATGCTTGGAATGCATCCGCATCATAGATGCATTCCTCTACATCAAATGGGGAATACAAATGAAGCTTGGAGCACATTTTAATCTTGGATGTGCTCCATTGACATACTGTATGTTGTTAAGTCAGTGTCCTCAAATCCTCAACTAAGGGACTAAAATGAGGCATGGAAGGCATCCAATTTTAGGATGCATTCCACACAGGTTGTTGTTATAATAGTTTATTCGAAAAAAAAAACAAAAATAGTAAAATACTAATAATACTACTACTACTACTACTACTACTACTACTACTACTAATAATAATAATAATAATAATGATATAATAACTGTGAGTGATTAACATAATAGACCCCCTAAAACTAAGGAATAAATAACTAAATTGTGAACAATCCTATTACCCTAATAGGAAAACTGTTCCTATGTGAGCCTCATAATAAATAGTTATAGTGTGTCTGTGCAATACTAAGTACAAAAACTTATACTATATTAATTGTGTTATCTAAAATAAGTTATTAAGGTTTTTTTCTAGTTATGGACTTTACCCATTTTATGTAGCATATCTACCAAGGAGTGGACTTTTTAATTAATAAGAATTAAAGTATTTATATTTACAAGTGAGCGCCCTCTTGATCTCTTGATCTATTGGAGGTGTACAGTATGTGTTATTTTGAGATAATTTGGCTGATAGGGATCTTTCTAGAGGAGCTGTCGAGTTGTGTGAAGGTCAAATATTTTTTTAGCTTATTTAGCGCAGAATAACGGTACTTGTCTTTGAAAGATAGATAGATAGATAGATAGATAGATAGATAGATAGATAGATAGATAGATAGATAGATAGATAGAGATTGTATACTGTATATAAATAACTTGCAATCTGCCTGTCAGCAGTTTGCTAACTAATGATCGCTTTCTCGGTTTTGTGTAAAGCAAGCCATTATATGGCAGAGAGCCCAGTAGAAATGTGCACAGACCTTGCTGCAGGACATGAAAATCAGGCACTGGCCGTTTAACAGTACTGTACATAGCAATCAAAGCAAGTATTGTCTATAACAATTTTTGTTTTTTGGCATGGAAAAGTGATTTTGTGAATGCAAGAAACAATTTGTCCACTTAATATTTTAAGGTTTTTAAACTTCTCTTTCATAGAATTTTTTTTTCACATATTTTGTTGATTTATGTTTCCTGGATCATTAAACCTTAAATAAACATTGAGCTAATTCTTTAGACTGCTTATATTTGGGATATTTGCATGCAAGTGGATGTTCTTTGTTACCAACAAGTCTCCTACTTGAAATATTTTTTATTAAAGGAAAAGTCTTCATGCTGAAGTTATTTCATATGTTTATCTGCAGTGATTAGCCTACAGTATTTTCTTTAAATATTATTTAATTGGATTACATTCATGATTCTAGATATATGGCTCAAGGTTCATTTGAGTCTCTCTTGCTATGACTTTACACCACACCTTCACACAAACACATTTAAGCCCCATGCATGCTGAAAAGAGTACTCACTATGTATTTCATTTGTTGTGAATAATTAATAAATACTCTAGACATGTACCCTGATGAACAGGCCCCAGAAGGAGGATTTTTTGCCACTGGAAAACCAGAGCAGCACCCAACTGAAGAGGATGGAGAGCCCCCTTTACGAAGAAGGACACACCTGGATAAAGATCTATCCATGTCCTATCTGGAGTAAACTATTCATGTCCTATCTGGAGTAAACTTCTAGGTCTTGCTACATAGACGCCACCATCAATGAAGTCTGGAGTGGTAAGGTTGAAACATCTACCAATATTGAAATGTTTAATCTGATAAGATCCAAGCTCATCTAGTTGGAGGTCAGTACGATGAGTCAATTGGCGATCACTGCCAACTTTTTGAATTTAGCGACGTGTCTTACGTCCGGCCACACTCAGTGGCTTATATTAGCCACCGTGAGTGGCACGGTTTCAATCCAACAGCAGAGTAGGAGTGCTTCCTCAGCAAAAGGAAGATGTCAGGCTGAAGATAAGAGGCGCCACCAGCAAGAGAAAAAAAAAAGACATCAGTAAGAAGAAAGAAGACTGTTCCATAAAGATCTAGAAGGAAGAATCACCTAAAACTACAGGAAAAAATTGGCACTCCCCAACCATATTCTTCTTCTCCCACTTGACAAACATCCATTCACAACAGCAGCATAGTCCAACCCCTCCTGCCCCCACTGATGCCTGTGATTGCGGCACAGTCCAACATTGCTTTTCCCTCTATGACCACCAGCAGTGATCAACTATGGCTTATATTAGCAATCATATACAGAGCACTCTAAGCGCCTGATTCAGACCCGCTCGCGAGCGCTGAGTGCTCACAAGCGGGTCGATGTTGCCCAAGTGCGCATGCGCATGACGGAGGCGGCTCCGTCGTGCGCATGCGCGAGACCTGAATAACGACGGCCAAGCCGTCGTTATGAGTCTCGCACCAAAGGGGGCGTGCTGTCGATGATGATTGACAGCACGCCCCCTTTGGTGGGCATGCCGGGGGCGTGGCTGCCCAGACGGAGGCGTTCCCATGGGAACGCCTACCGTCTGGGGCCGGCCCCCCTGACATCACTAGTGATGTCAGTGGGAGTGCTTTTGGCTCTGATAGAGCCAAAAGCACTCCAGGGCTTGTGGCAGTGAGACCCTACCGCAAGGGTCTCGTCGCAAGCCCGATGGTCGCGATGGTCTTGACCATTGCAACCATCATTTTGGCCGCTCGCTATAGCTGTGGGTGGTCACCCACAGCTATGCGAGCGGCCAGCAGGCCGCTCCAAAAAGGAGGTGGGGCGGCCCGGCTTAGGCCTCTGAATCAGGGCCTAAGTTCAATAGCAGAGTGGGAGTGGACAACAGGTCCCTAAGCAAGAAGTAAGTAGATGTTGTGCTGAAGAGATTAAGAGGCCTCACCAGCAAGAAGAGAAATAAGATGTCAGGAAGAAGTAAGAAAACAGTTCTACAAAGATTAAAAGGGTAGATGGCTAGTTACTTCAAGTGGCCAGGATAAGAAAACAGAGAAGAACAAAGAGGAAGAGGAGGAAGCCCTGGTCAGTGGAAGATTCTTTGCAAAGAGCTGACATGTTGCTATCCAGATGAAGCTGGTAAATGTCAAGCCAAGAGTCAAACTAAGGAGCAGAGTGAAATAGATATTTGGCATTAATCAACCTCCCTAATCACCCTGGAAATAGCTTTCCCCAGCAGTCAAGCCCCCCTTAACAATAAAAAGTATTACAAAGTAGGAGTACTTGAATGGTGCCCACACTATATGGAAACTATACCCAATTGTGTAGTCTCTTGAAAAGCCTGCAACATGTAACCCTCCAAATGCTGTAGAACTACACATCCCTGCATGCCCGTACACAGTTTTAGTATGCTATTTTTGCTAAATTGTGGCAAAGCATGCTGGGATATGTAAGTCCACAGCATGTTGAATACCCTTAATATTCAATACCCCTGCATTCAGTAGGAGAAGCCACATTTATATTTGAGGTAGAAATCTGTGATAATAATTCACATGGCATAGATGAGTTCTTAACCGGATGATGGATTGCAGACGTGATGCTCGCACTACTGCTTCAATTTTGTTTTCGGACTTGAGCAGAACTTTTATTGTCTGTTACATATCCACAGTAAGCATTTTCTTCTTTACAGAACTCACAATTCTCTTGATTGGCTCTTATGTAAGCAATCACATGAGTATACTTTTGCTGGAGCTATTCTAAAGACAAGATTACCGCATTGAAATCAACTTTTGTGTGTGGATTTTATTTACAGTAAAAAAAACAGATGTCTTTTTTGACAATTTCAAAAAACCTCTTGCCTAGTCAGTGGCTCTGAAAAGAACCTGTCCTGGGTAGTTAAGGTGATAGCTCTTGGTATCGCTTTACTGCCGGGTTCAGACTCAGTTTATCCACTGTGCATTATTATTATCCTTTATTTATATGGCGCCACAGAGGTTCCGCAGCGCCTTACACAGTACATAAATGAGCACACAAGAAAAACAGTTATTAGCCGTACAATACAAGGCAGGACAAGGACATGGTTTATAAACATTGCTGCATAGCACAAGCAGCAGGGCGTTAGCAACCAAGTGTTAGGTGCCAATTGGGGAGTTAGGAGTAAATGATAGTATAAGTAAGGAAAGGCAAAGCACATGAGGGATGAGGGCCCTGCTCATGAGAACTTACATTCTAAAGGAGATGGGCAGACAGACAGGGGTGACACAGATGGGTAGATAGTGTGGATGGAGTATGGAGCAGTAGGTTAGGATATATGCCACGGTATAAGTGGACCTTGTATTATGTCAAAATTAAGTCCTTCATTCATCTATTAACTCGATGACAAAAATAGATTTTATTTGTGTTATTTGCATGAGAAATGTACAAAATAAAGTAGTTGCACTTTAATTTTTGTCTATTACATTTTTACATTTCTCATGCAAATAACACATAAATAAAATCTATTTTTGTATCTAAATACATCCAGCTAAAAATGTGGCTATTATGGGACTGCACCGCCATCCTAATAGTGAATACTATAATCCCGTCTGCTGGATGCTATGCCATGCTCCTGTGTATGCAGTGCCAAAGGACTACACCAATATTTATGTGTCATTCATGTAGACACAAAAGTTTCATCATGATTTTTGGAAATATTAATGATATATTGGCCCCTTAGTGATGAAAAGGTTCACATTTTGTTGAAATTGACTGGATCCTCAAACACAGGATAGGTTGGCCTCCATCTTTAGTGGATGTTCAAAATTCAGAGAAATGGGGGGCGTGGCCTGACTGTCTTCTAGCACGGACGTGCTTTGGTGGAGCTCCTGCCATATGTACAAAAAAGGAGCTTATTTGGCTGCACATTAGGGGCCTGTCACCTTCCATCTACTCCCTAAAGGTGCCTGCCTCCCCTCCGCTCAGTTACCTGCTCCCCCTGAGCTTCTGGTGACCTCCAATGCTCTCCGGCCTACCTCCAGCCAGGAAGCCGCGGCCTTGAGTTGGAGCCCGGACAGGGACTCGTGGGATCTGGGCACCGCGGGTGCTATTTCATCCCCAACACGCCCGTTGGTGCCTGAAGCCCTCCCGCGAAGCTCTCCTGAGGTCCCAGTGGTTGCGGAGCCCTGCGGCCTACTCACCTTCCGGGAGCCGCGGGATCGAGTTCAGAGCTCCGGCGGGGGCCCACGTGACGTCACTGCCGTGGGTGCCACTCGGCACACCTGGATTCTGGGATTCATCACCGATCCTGGCCCCTGCTGATACGGACCTCTCCCTCTCCAGGACTGCTGATCACCAGGTTTGCTGTATCACCTCTGGGGAAGCCACAGGCGCCATCTTGGGTTTGGGCCCCATACTCACAAGATATCTACTTGCAGCTGGCTCTGTCCCTAACACCCTGCAATACAATATACATAGCCTATCTATTTCATCATTACACTCCTGCTAGTGGATGAATATTTCACTCCTCAACATCTCCCTAATAGCAGGGTAGTAGCATCCATTGCTGCCATGTTTTTTCAGTGATATCCATCACTCGTCCCTATGAGACCTCCACAGCCCATATTTACCTAATATTGCATTGACCGCAACAGAAACCACTTGACTTTCTATTCCTGTTTATATTTGTTATACGAAGCAGACAGTATGCCCAACAAATGAAGCAAGTTGTCTACTCTCGCACCTCCCATCAAATTTGTAGCACAGAAAACCACCGATTCATCCTCTGCTGGGAAATCTCCACTAACAACCAAGGTTGACCCTTCTCCTAGCCAAGATGTCAATCTTGATCTTTCTGCTGATGCTCCGCTTACTGTCCGCACTCTCCATCAAATGCTTCAGGCATTCCACAAGGACCTTACCTCTGACTTCTAAGTGTCTATTAAACAACTCACCAATGAAGTGACTGGTATTGGGGACCGTACGAACAACTTGGAGATGCAAGAACTAGTTTCCTCGCACAATGATCTTTTAACCTCTCATAACTCAGGGTCTCATTCAGAGCCGCTCGTAAGCGGCTGTACGCTCGTTCTGAGCGATGTTCGCACGTCTGCGCATGCGTACGGTTTGTAATACGCATGCGCGAACCAGCCAGTGCGACCGAAAATCGTTTGTTCGCTATATAGCGAATGCCTGCTATTTTGAGTGACAGGAGGAGGCATATGTGGGTGGTAACAGGGGAAGGTGCTTGAAAACGGGGATTGGAATTCAAAACGCAGGCGTGCTTAAAGGTCAAAATGGGAGTTTCATGAGTGTGCATAATTAATACAGCAACGTCATTGACCACGACACTTGGTTGTTTTATAGTCAGAACTGCTCGCAATATAGCGGTAGGAAAAACCAGCCACAAGAATAGCGAGCAGTTCATACGCTGTTCGATGTAGTCAATTAATCTAATAAATAGTGGACATGACGTATGATGCGAGCAGCCAGGGGGCATATTTTTCAAATAAACGACCGCATGTTTTGTTCGCTCATTCAGACATAGAGGCGGCAACAGACCGCAAAGAGCGAACGGTTCATTTGAATAGCCACCCCCTTTTTCTGAACGAGCGAGCGCTAATAGCGTCCGGCTCTGAATCAGACCCTCGGGTCCTTACGGAATTGGCGGCTGTCAAAAACAAATTGGAGGATTTGGAAGATAGATCCAGGAGGAACAACATTAAAATCAAAGACGTCCCGGAATCTGTATCAAATCTAGAACTCTAGGACTTTGCTTTGAACATCTTCCAGAAGTTATTGCCATCTGCAGAGGTTCGCGACTTGCTGATAGATCGCATCCACCATCTACCTAAACCCCGCTCAGCTCCAGCAGGCTCTCCCAGAGATGTCCTCCTGCGACTTCACTTCTTTCATATCAAAGTAGAAATATTGAGGGCGGCACGAGAGTCGGGAGACGGGGAAGTTCTTAATAATCTCCAGTTGTTTCCCGACTTCTCGATCCATACCATTAATACACGGAGAACATTCCAACCTCTCACAAAAGCGCTTCGGGATAACGACATCCAATACAGATGGGGTTTCCCAGTGAAGCTTTTGGTGCGAAAAGATGGCTCAACATTTATTATCTCTTCACTGGAAGCTGGCGCCAAATTGTTAGCAGAATGGGAAATTTCTGTCTCGATTCCTACATCTTCACAAGCTCCTCTTCTCCAATCGGAGTGGTCTCGAGTGGGATGAAGCCGATTTATGCTGCCTTTCTGGACTTTTTCAAAATCTCCTGGTTTTCTATTGGATACATCTAGATCTGTTAAACAACGGACTATTGCGAACCATCTCAGTATTCTTCAGCTATTCACCACAACCAAGGTCCCTGTATAGGAACTTTGTTTCTTCTATACCTATAGATCTGGATTTCTTTTGTGGACGCTCCATGCTGTACCTCTGAAATACAAGCACTTCCGGTGTAAGGTCTGTTGTATCCTTGCAATTTCTGTTTATTGCTCCATATAATGTAAGTGGTTTACTGTTTGATTACAATGCTTTTTTCCCCTTCTCCTGCCTTCTTCCTCATCGTAGTATGTATTGAGATTATTTCTCTGTTGTTAGGTTGGAGAGAGGATGGTAAATGTGAGATATTACTGTATGTTTATAATTTGTTTTATAATAGGTCTCAGGGATGGGGAATGACACAGCCCGTCCCACATGTTAACCATTTTGCCGTTCTATTTTTTCACGGCAACTGGTGTGGCCCGATATACTGGGCCTTTTGGGTTTTCTATCTCCCCTTTTTGCCTTTGTTTTTTACTTTTTCCCTTTTTCCCTATTTTTATGTGTAACCCTTTTTCTTTTTTTTTTTGTTGTTGTGTGACACGTACATTTAGGACATTCTCAATTTTCCACTGTTTTACACTATCCAATGGTTAAAGTCCTCTCGCTAAATGTCAAGGGACTTAACTCCCCACAAAAGAGATGCTTGGCTCTTTTAACTTTCCATCATCATAAGGCTAATACTGTAGCTCTACAGGAGATGCATTTCTCATCCTCAGCACCCCCTATATTTAAGGACCATAGATACCCTGTATGCTATACTGCTAATAGCCCTCTCAAACGTAATGTAGTTGCTATACTGTTTCATGCCAATATCCCATTTGTGTTACATAGAAAAATAGAGGATGGAAATGGCAGGTTCCTCATTCTTATTGGGAAGGTTGAGGAGACTCTTGTCACTTTGGTTTCTCTCTATGCCCCTAATTCCCGACAGATCCCCTTTTTACGAGATACTTTTGAGGAAATATGTAAGGTTCGCCAAGGTGCACTTATTTTGCTGGGTGACTTTAACTTAGTTCTCGACCATAAATTAGACAGATCCTCACCCCAGGGCCATTCTTCTTCCCCTTACGATATGGGCCCTTTATTGGCCTTTATGAAATTATTGGCAGAGTATGATTTGTATGACGCTTGGGGTACTTACCTTCCAGATGAGAGAGATTATACCATTTTTTCCTCAGTTCTTAATAGTTACTCTAGAATTGATTTTGTCCTTTTGGATAAGGGAATTCTACAGTCTACTGAAAGGGTTAAAATCCTCCCTATTACTTGGTCTGACCATGCGCCTGTCTTGTGGATCTGGGATATAGGCCGTCAATTTCCTACTAGGCATCCCTGGCATCTTCCTGAGTACCAATTAAAAGATCCTGAGACTCTACTGGCCCTTACTGATTCTCTTAAACTATATATACAGACTAACTCTCCTACTGATACTTCTGTTTTCACACATTGGTGTGCCTTGAAAGCAGTTCTCCGTGGTACCTCCATCCAAAAAGGAGCACAAGTTAAGGCCCGATCTCGTGAACTACTGAATAGTCTGGAATCCACCCTACGGTCTTTAGAGTCCCAGAATCAAATCCGCCCCACTAGAGTATTGCGTAAACAACTTCAAGAAGTGCGAGCGCAGCTGCAAAAACTTTTTATGTCACGTATGCAGGCGGCTTTTACTCGTCTTCGACATAAATTTTATACGGCCGGTAACAAAGCCTCCCGTCTTTTAGCACGTAAGCTGCGTGGTCATCAAGCTCGCAACAGAATTAAATGTCTTTTAACTCCCTCGGGTTCGAAATGCCTTAACCCCCTTGACATTGCTAACCTATTCTCGGACTATTATGCGTAATTATATAATTTACGTGAGGATCCTTCAATCCCCCTACCTTCAGCTAATGTTATTTCCTCTTTCTTAGATAATCTATCTCTTCCTTCTCTAGATGCGGATGGCCTGGCGTCCCTGAATGCCCCTTGGTCTTTGAAGGAAATTCAGGGAGTAATTCAGAAATTACCCAAGGGCAAAGCCCCCGGCCCTGATGGTTTTTCAAACTCTTTCTATTCTGTATTTACTGAAGCCCTTTCCCCAATTCTTTTAAATTTGTTTACAGAAGCCTCAGATATCGGATCTTTCCCTCCCGAAATGGTAGAAGCACAAATAGTCACCATTCCGAAACCTGGTATAGATCCCTCTGAGAGTAAAAATTACAGACCCATTGTGCTCCTTAATACGGATGTGAAAATTTTTGCTAAACTGATAGCTAACCGCTTAAACCCATTACTTCCCCGGCTGATTCACCCCGATCAGGTGGGGTTTGTTCATGGATGCCAGGCTCCCAATAACACCCGGAGGGTTTTGGATTTGGTTGAATGAGTGTCGTTCAATAGATTACAATGCCTTCTTTTATCTCTTGACGCTGAGAAGGCGTTTGACCGGCTCCACTGGGAATATATGCGTCAGGTTTTATATAGATATGGATTCCGGGGCAACATTCTTCGGTCCATTAATGCCCTTTATTCTGATCCTTCTGCTCGTGTTTTTAGTAACTGGTTTCTCTCCTCACCCTTCTCAATTTCCAATGGCACCAGAGAGGGGTGCCCCCTTTCCCCATTAATATATGTGCTGGCCATAGAACCCTTTGCTCAAAAAATCCGCCAGTCATCTGAGTTTCCAGGGCTCTCTATCTATGACACCTCTCATAAATTATGTCTGTTTGCAGATGATGTTTTGTTGTTTGTCACAGACCCAGAGATTTCGTTGCCATCGCTCCACAGCATTTTAGAAAATTATAGTGCAGCTTCCTACTATAAATTGAATGTCACAAAATCTGAAGCTTTACCCATTAATATAAAACCTTTATCTCTACGTTCATTAAAGAGTTGTTTCCCTTTTGTTTGGAAGAAGTCTTCCTTATCCTATCTGGGAATTAATATACCATCCTCCATTAACGATGTTTTTACTAAAAATGTTGTTCCCCTTTTGATGCAATTGTCCTCTCTAGCTACTGCCTGGATGAGCCACGAGATCTCCTGGTTGGGCCGTATAGCGGCGTTCAAAATGATGCTATTACCAAAATTGATGTGTTTATTCCGTGCTATTCCGTATGCTATCCCAGGTAAATTATTGCAACAGATGCGCCGCTTAATGATTTCTTATGTATGGAAGGGTAAAGCACATAGAATGGCTTATAGTCGTATGGTTCGTCCTAAACCTCAGGGAGGCCTTAATCTCCCTGACCTGACCAGATATCATGAAGCGGCCCTTCTCTCTCAAATATGCGACTGGTTTCTCCCCCCCTCTGTTAAACCTTGGGTAGATTTAGAACATGCTCTCCTCCAGCAATTTCCCCTCCCTGACCTTTTATTGGTACCCCATAGACTGCGCCCGCAAATCCCCCTACTCCCTAAAACAATCTTGAATACTTTAAAAGTTTGGGATCATAGTCTCCTGGCCCATTTTGATTTTACCCTGCACACCAGAAATATTTCTCTTCAGGCGTTGAACAAGGTTTTACCTAGCCTTAATATGTCCTACTGGATGACTTTGGGTATTGTGTCCTTAACAGACTTTTTTTCCACGTCCTCTATTCTCTCGTATTCAGACCTTTGCACTAAGTTTTCATTGGGACCCTCTGCCTGGTTTTACTATCACCAACTTACACATTGGTATGCTTTGATGAACACCGGCCCTACTGTATTCCAGACTCCACCACACCAAATTTTGAGTAAATTTAATAACCCCTCTTCTAATGGGGCTATTTCTTTCTGGTATTCCCTACTCTCTCCTATAGCTCTGACAGTTAAATCCCCTGCCCAACTCCGGTGGGAAACAGATCTTCAACGTACTTTCACCCTCTCCCAATGGGAGACTATTTATCGCTCTACCTTCTTCATGTCTAAATGTACTAATCACATTGAAATGTATGTAAAACTCTTAATAGATTATATTTGACACCTTCTAGATTACACAAAATCTGGCCCACAGTCTCAAAGTTCTGTTGGCGTCTCTGTCACTCTGAAGGCTCTATTTTTCATATCTTCTGGGGTTGTCCTTTACTACTGGGAAGAAGTATTCACTCTTATTAAAAATGTCCTAGGTCTCACTTTAACTCTAGATCCCTCTCTCGCCCTTCTCCACCAGTATCCAATTTCCGTTCCCAAATCTGACTGATACAGTACGTCCTAGGCCACATTCTGATATCTGCTAAAGCCACTATAGCTCAGCATTGGAAATCCCCTTCCCCTCCTCCATTTGCCAAAGTTATAACTAAAACACAATTCCATTTTGAGATGGAGATGAGGGAGGCTGATTGCTCTATGGCTATTTCGTCCCCTACTGTGAAATGGCATCCATGGCATCTTTATGTTACAGATGGAGGGGTTGCACCCTTGTCCTTATCCTCTCTAATCCCTCAAAGTGCCTCTCCTTTTGATTTTATATAAGATCCCACAGGTGGACCAAAATATTTAATTTCAATATCTATTCTGGTACTTGCGGTTTCAGTGTTTGTTCAATGTCTTTGAATGTACTGTCACCCCCTTACAATTTATTTTATGTATGTTTCCCCTTTTTTCTTTTTTCTGTACCCCCATAAATATTCTGTATTATACTCAATAAAAATGTATTGATGAAAAAAAAAAAAATTCAGAGAAATAAAATCTAAGATATGATAGCTTTAAGTTTATGACTGTTACAAATATTGCTATACATTTAATTACATGACTTTGTGGTTTATTTCTGAAGTGGCTCCAAAGCCAGTGTCATATCTATATTGTGTGCAGGACCCCTGGGTGCAGGGGGGCCCAAACCACACACCCAGCACCCATATATTATACTCACCTCTAGGCACTGCAGAGATCACTTGGAAAATGGCACTGCAATATTCCCAGAGATTTACGCAGTAGAGAAGTCACCGAGAACATGACAGGGGCCCAATGTTTCCATAGACCTTGCATGTGCAGTAGACTCAGGCAAAGAGCAGGAGCTGATAAATCTGCCATCCCTAATATCTTTTCACTAACTACAGCATTTAGCCTTCACAGTGAGATTAGTTACAGTGCATTTAAGTCTTCAGATTTGAACTACAACAGTAACATGCATTGTTCAGTGTTCCTGTTACTTGACATTCTGGGGACCAAAAGTAATTGTCCACAATGTGTGGGAGCTGGCGTAATTCCAGCAAGATTTCAAATCCAAATAAGTTGCAAAACCAGTTTGATTTGCCTTTAAATTAATTGCCACTTGAGATCTAATGAATCTCGCCAGAATCGTGCCAGCTCACGCAAATGGTGGGCTATTACATTTGGTCCTAGGTGTGTTAAAATGTCAAAGACTACTTCCACACTCCATTACAGTGAGCATAAGCTCCTCTAACGTCTTTAGGACAGTATCTTAATGAGATCCAGCGCAAGTGAAAAAAGCTACAGTAAGAGCTGTAATATGAGCGTCTATGACATGACAGTGCCTTTTTACAAAGCATGTCAGTCACTGTCTGACTGGGGTATGAAGGGCCCACCAGGGGAATGCAATCACAGAGACCCACTAGGTGAGTGGACTGTTGCTGGAAGGGGTGTGGCCATCCTACCAGAGAGGAGTGGCCAGCCTTTAAAACGCACATTTTGGCTCCCACAGGAAAAAAACACACACCCATTGGCCCCCGCAGAAACAAAACAAAGACATGCTGGCCCCTACAGTAAAACTATTAAAACACCCTGGCCCCACAGTAAAACAAGCAAAAATACATTAATTATTGCCCCAGCTCCCCTGCAAACAACTTACTTGACCTGTAGGTAGCAGAGAAGAGAGCATCTCCCTGTGCCTCCCTGTATGCGCTCACATAAAGCCACAGCCTCAGTCAGACCGCAGAGCAAAAACAGCCTCACAATGACGTACTCCCATGAGGATGTGCTGCTGTTGATCAATACATGTCAAAGGAGCATGTGATGGGCTCTTCCAATCAGAGCTCATCACATGTTCCTCTGACCCCTTTGCAAAGTCTCATGAGATTTATTGAGTAGTGCAGTGCCCCAGCAGGGTCATCTCTTCCATTGGGCTTGTTGGGCAGGTGCCCAAGGGCCCAAAGCTTGTAGAGGCCCACCAACCCGCCCCCCTACTGCCGCAACTACTCACCTATTCCCAGTTTCACTTAATCTGCTTTCATCTGCCGGCTTCAGACCAGTCAGACAGAGTCTCTCTGCATGTGTGGGAGGTCTGATGGGCATGCAGGAGGGTTTAATTTTATTGACCATTTACATTTTTTTCCCGTAGTCAGCATTTGGGGGAGGTAAAGGGGGGCGGTTAGGCAAATGTAAGCATGTCTGACCATTTAAACGCTGTTTCATGGGATGCATAAATTAGCTATTGTGTTCTTTGCAGCATAGGAGCTCCCTGCATGTCAGAAGAGTCGTAGTGTTTGCGGCTGGTCAGACTTATATGGTGCGTGGCTGGTAACCGATGGTTACGCTGTTGTACGTCGTTGGACATATATGAGAAGGCAGCAGTGGGCATACCTATGCTCAAATAAGCTTTGGAAACTGCCATATTTTCGCAGATGTGTTCCGTTATTAGTGTACATCTCTGAATCAGGCGCTTGGGTTTTTGCTCTCACAGATATGTCTTAATGATAATTCAGATAATTCGGCAAAGGAAACTGGTTTATGCATTAGGATTCAGTTTAGCTGCTATTTCCACATCTGAAACAGTTTATCACAAATGAGACATACTAACCTGAAGCAGTACTGATGTAAAAAAAAAACGAAAATATAGTTTTTCTGAATAAACAATAGCACTACCATGCTTTACAGATGCTTTATGGTATAGCCAAGCACAGATCATACTATTTGCTTGGAAATCTGGCCACTGGGTGTATATATTAAATTAATTTAACTAACTTGAATAATCACAATGTCAGTTCTCACATTTTAGATCCAGTTCTGCAATTAGCAATTTTTCTGTATTTTAGGGCTACAACATAAACAAATGTAACCCCCCTTTACTCTCTAAAAGGGATACTGGGTTACTAACACCTTTGTTACTCCTAATGTACCCACCCTTAGCATTCCTCTAAGTGGTGTACATCCCCAATGTCAGTGCCTCCACCCAAGTACTTATGGTTTACGTGGGTCTACTTGGGAAAACCCAATGGTTAAAATTAATAGTGTGGTGTATAGATAATGTGTAATCACAATACAATACTGTATCATTTGACTTCACATTTACCACCAATGGCTTTTCCTTCCATAGATTCCGCAGTAATGGATCTCCCACTGTAATCACTCCAGGTAAGTAAACATACAGATAGTTGGCTTGTCATATATTACTTTTATGAAGAACTTAAATGAAAGTTGTTCCCATACATAGGCATTCACTTTACATTTGACATAACATTAATGACAACACAGTAACAATATTGTTACAATTCACAATGCTTATACTATTACCTTGAATATGGCACCTAATATCCTAAACTTCTAAGCAATAAAGTCTTCTAAGCAATAAAGTATTACAATCCTAAGGACTTAGGATATAAATATTTCAAATTCATAAATCACAGATACTGTCCCTGGTATTAGTCCAATGGTCCTTTAACCAAGTTATGGGACTGCCTCTTGATGCAAGTGAAGTTATGGTTGTACCACAAATTAGTATTTGTATATTCCAGATTAAATTAGTGTAAAGTTCATGCAAGTATCTATGCTGATGTCTGGCATAAAAATAAACTCTTACAATGTCAGTATATAATATCCTTTAGGATTATTCATGTAAAAGCCAGAGAACAAGGCTGTGTGCCTGTATAAGATTTGAACTTCTCTTGTGGCTGTAGAATTTACTTGGAAACTTTGTTATAGTCTGCTAAAGTAATGAGCAATTACTCTCCTAAATATCCACTTGTTACACTGTAGATTTTGCTTTTCCCAACATACTGTAGTAATACTCAATACGTAGTTATAGTGCAACTGTCTCTGAGAGTCCTCTGGCTCAAGTTACACTGTATTCAGGTACCGTTTCAGACCCTGGATTAACTCTACAGAATGTAATTAGAGGTTTCCTCTCGTATAGTCTAAAAGGTATATATCTATAGTTTCTCTGGTATGAAGTTTGTTAATTGCTCCTCTTAGACAAATGTCTATGTAATTATACAGCTGTGGAAGAACCACTGTAAAGAGCACCACTAGTAGATAAATCCTCTAGTGCTCCTTATGATCCTGGGATATAAGCATCTGTCCCTATAGAGCCTCTTTGCTGCCACCAGGGATATCTGTGCCTATGTGAGTGCCAGGTATTAATTACTCACAGCCCGACCAGCACTGCTGATGCCATCCATCTGACACTGGAGCTGCCTCGCCTCTCAGTCTCCGGCTCTCATTGGCTGCACGCCGGACCGGCTCCCAATCAGCGGCATATAGCAACAGTGATTGATGGCCCTGTAGCCGCTGAGCTCATAGCTGTGCACCGGCTCACCTTGCAACAAGCGCCGCCGGGCAACAGCACTACCGCCTCCTCCGGCACGGGTCCCTCCACTCCTCTCCGCCGGGACCATCTGCTGTAACACCGCCTCTCCTACCAGACAGGATGAGTACCGCTGTCTCATCTTCTTCCCCTGCTCCGGCTGGGATCCCTTTCCAGCTCTGCCCCCTGTGCCCGGCAGCTCATCGCCGCTCACTGGCTGCCCAGGTCACAGGAGTGCAGGCACTGGAGGGAGGGATCAGCAGACTGCCCCTCAGCTGCTGCTAACAGCTGTTATATATCCTCCATCTCACCGGATCCTCTTTTCCTGAGAGGAACCAATTCACTGCCACCTATATTACTCCGCCCCTTTTCCTCCAGTGCATCCAACACACTGTAGCACATCCTCACCACAGAGATAAAAAGGTAACACATAAATTGATGTTAATACATTAAATACATATATCATGAATTGTGACTATACATATATATATTTGACATCATAAATTGTACATTTATAAATATTACATAGATTTGTAAGTACAGTTCTTAATTTAACCCTTAACCAGGGTTACACAATGATTTCAATGGCCACTGAAGTAGCACAAGGGGTCCTAGTGGCACTCAGGCTGCAGTCACCATATACTGTACTCATTTATACCATTCTGGGAGCACAGTTACATGTGTTGTTTGTGTGTTACTTCCAGGAGTCTTTAGATGTCTTTCTGCATGTGAAGATGCTAATGACCAGTGGATGCTCCAGAGGTAGGGCTGCAGCGCAGTCCAAAATTCAAATAGGGGAGCCACACCAACTGCCAGTAAGTCCCAGCCATCTATGTTTAGCAGCATTTGAAATGGCAGTTGGTGTTGTTCCCCTATTTGAAATTTGGTCTGCGCTGCAACCCCACCTCTGGAGCCGCCACTGCTAATGACTGCACTCTGGAGATCATTTCATGAGCAAGGTAAGTCACCTGAGTCTCAATTTGATAAATGATCACTTTTGTGGGCTTCCAAGATAAATACACAAGGGTCATGTCAACACTGTCTTTCAGAGCGAGTCATTAATACTTAGCATTTCGCATAGATAGTGCGCTTGGCTACTGAGCATGTGCAGTGCACAGACAAGATCCTTCCTCCACATCAGTCACTTTATGTCAGAATATGCATAACTGAAAGGAAAGGGAGGACAGATGTGATATGAGAGAAATATTCAAACATATTGTATATTTTACAATGGGTCAGTACTTTGGGACAAAGTGCCTGATCCAGAGCCGCTCGCGAGCGCACAGCACTCGGAAGCGGCTTGATGTTTGTGATCTTCACATGCCTCACGTCTGGCGTGCGCATGTGCTCGCCCCGCCGAGCGACTGAATTTCCGTCGCTACAGGGCTCGCTACAAGATGGGGCGGCTGTCAATGGTGAGTGACAGCTCGCCCCGTTTTGTAGGCGGGTAGGGGGGTGGTTGGCCAAACGCAGGCATTCCATTAGGAACGCCTTGCATTTGAGGGAGGACCTACTGACATCACAACTGATGTCAGTAGTGGACTTCCTGCTCTATTAGAGCAGGAAGTCCACTCGGCCTTGCGGCAGCCAAGACCCTGCCACAGGGTTTCGTCGCAAGGCCGATGGCCGCGATTATCGCGACGGGCTCCTTGCCGCTCACACAAGCTGTGGGTGGGCTCCCACAGCTTTGCAAGTGGCAGGAGACAAAAAAAAATGCCCACATTACCTGCACAGCCGTCCCTTATGAGCGGGTCTGAATCAGGCCCAAAGTGTGAAATAGGAGGGAGGAAGACTGACAGGTAACATAAACAAAAACATTTTTTTACAGATAAGTTTTAGTTCCATGGGATGATCTCTCAGCAGATGTGGTTGGAGATTCCCACAGTAAAGGAATTCAAGAGTGCATGGGACTAACACATGACTATTGTTAAGCCTTGAGCCCTTTCACACATGTGGATCTAGACTAAGTTTCATAAATGTGTTTGAAGTATTTTGGAATGTCACATATTTTAAAAATGCTAAGTGCCAAATTTTACTAGGAGATGTCTTAGAAACCCATATTTTTGCCATGTGAAAATACAGTTTCAACTATTTCTGTTTGTATGTTTAAACAGATATGATATAAAGAGTGCATAGAGGAGTAGTTACAGTATAGACAGATTCTTAAGGTCATGGATATGAAAACAGAAGATACCCACATTCTCATTGTAGCCTGCAGAGATTAGAATTTTTTATCAAATTATAGATGGAGGAGAATGAGGTTCAGCCAGATTAGTTGGCCTATGGGCATGTGTCCTAGACCCCCAAGAGTAGAGATCAGCAGCTTCTGAGGCATCAATTGGGCCTGGTGAAGCTCTGCTGGTGAATGAAGTAGCATGTACTTGATGTAGCTACTGTACCTCCTTTACGGACACAGTATTGATCCTGCAGGGCTTCTCTATTACACTACCACATACTGATCTGTGCAGTGACTCAGCCAAACCTACAGCTCACAGGCAGGTCTATTTATTTCTTCTATTGTGATGCCATTTTTCTGTGGGTTCTTTTGTTTTTAATAAAACAATGCTTAATAAATCTGGGATTTTTTATTGCAGTCTATTAAAATAATACCATCTAGGGAATCAGTATGTTATAACGCCAGACCTAAGCCCAGCGGATGAAATACCGTTGCCGGAAGGCGAGCATATGGAGATCCCGACAGGGTAAGTATTAACCCTATCCCTACCCCTCTCCCCACCCTACCCTTAACCCTCCCTTAGTGATGCCTAACCCTAACCTCCCCCCCTAGTGCCTAAGCCAAACCTCCCCCCAGTGGTGCCTAAACCTAACCCCCCCTCCCCACCAGCGCTGTAGCTGGATGGCAGTGCACCCTGTGCAGCACTGCTGCCCCTCTCGCTCACTCTCCACCCCCCTCCTCCCCCCCTGAGTGCTTACCTTACCATCTGATGGGAGGAGGGAGGGCGGGATTCTACGCCGACTTTCACTGTGTGGCATGCTCCACTTCTGGAGGTCTCTTCCTCCAGTGGCCCGGTGCCGCTGGAGGATTCTGCCCTGTGTGGAGGCACCGGCCGCACCACCCTCCCTATGGCCCTGCTCCCCGCACCCTAAACCTAAACCTCCTGGGGAGTGCCTCACCCTACCCTCCCCCAGGGGTACCTGACGCTACCCTCCCCTTTTCCTAGCCTAACCCTAACCCTCCCGGGGGAGTGCCTAACCCTAAGTCCCCCCTGGAGTCCGTAAACCTAACTCTCCCTCCCGTGGCTAACAGCTCCAGATGCCCAGTTTACCTACGTTCAGTATGCCAGGCGTCGGGTTTTCGGCGTGGGGCTAATAATAGGCGTCAGTATTTAGACACCTATCATTAGTCTCATGCCGGGCTTTCACTGTCGGGAAGCCGGCGGCCGGCATTTCGACCGCCAGCTTCCTGACTACATCCCCATCTTGGTGATTCAATTAGAAGAGAGGTGAACAGCACCGGGAAGTTGGTCCCAGAGCTATTCAATTCACCTCACAGTTTAGTCTGACCACAATCACTTAAGTCGGGGAATGCTGGCTCACACAACTTAACCTGGGTGTTTAGTCACAAGACTAAAGTGCCGGCCAATCGGCTGTTAGCGCCACGCTAAGCCAGAAAACAACCTCGCACTTTAGTTGGATTTCTCCTCACATCCTCAGGAGGGTGTGAGGAGAAATCTTTTAGTTGCCTTAACAGTGTGTTGAATTGAATATCTCCGGGAGCTCCCTCCCGGAACTATCAACAGTGCGCTTTATTGAATCGGCCCCAATGTTTGGTCCAATGGTCTAATAACATCTATTGCTGTCTAAATTTGCTGCTGAGTTTCATGCTGTTTCCTGGAGGTTTTGCCTTTAGTAAATCACTGATGGGATATTGCAGAAATACACCAAATCAACCTTTAGTAAATTTACCCCATGGAGAGTACTGTAGTACAAAACAGCTACAAACAGCTACAAAGTGGTGGTCTTTTTCCATTTACTGCTTAGTTAATTTTACACTAGAGGGATGGCCACATATCTGCTTCCATTCACAAAGGGGGAAATGTATCAATCCTTAGAGAGAGAAAGATAAAGTATAGGCAACTTCTCTACTTTTATCTCTCTCTAAGGTTTGATACATCTCCCCCAAAGACCCTGCTTGTATATCATTGTCTGGGTATCTCTCCATAGGGACTTTTATTTTCTTATTGCAATTACCTAGTCTGGGTGACATATTTTTTAGTGAATGGTTTTACACATTGTTATCTGGCTTCCAGAGTTTTTTAGACTAGTTACAAATTGTGAGAGTGGCATCTTGTTGTAATGAGTCTCAGGGAAAGTATTTGTAAAGACATAACTATGGAGTTTTAACACAATTTTTTGATTATTGCTTTATGATTAGGACAAATATTGTGACAAGTACAGCCTCAAGTATTATCTGTAATAGCCTACGCTCTGCACTGTTTATAAGACATTCTGTCTTGCCTCCAGATTGCTGATAGAGAATAGCTGAGTAAGGTAAGCATTAATATGTATAAGGAGGGACACAGATAAAGGTTGATGCATTGTCTAATACATAAAGTAGAATAACTTTTCATTTCCCCAATTAATTAAATACGGAATTACAATGCAATGCATTTAAGGTACTCTTGAGAATGTTAAGTATTTTGGTTTTATCCATGGCACATGAATGTTAATTTTAGGTGGTTGTCAGTAATGAGTAAGTACGTGATTTAATGGGCTGCTGAAAAATACCTTTTGAAAGTCTCTATGATAAAAACCATAAAGAGTTCCACCCAATAATAAGTATTACAAAGGCTATACAAAATAAGAAGGAAAATAAATATAATACTGTATATGGTACATTCTATCACCTATTGTATATGTTAAGGATATTTTGAAGAGCTTCTAGACTGAACTCTGTTTATTATTATTATAGTTATCATGGCAAAGAGTAATTTATTAAAATGGTACTTATCGCCACAAACACTGTTTTACTTACTAGTAATACTCTCTCTTTTTTGTGAATGCTGACTCTATACTCTTAATTTTAGACTATATGTGCTCGCCAAGTCTTCATCCATAATGGAATGCAAAGACTGTTCATGTGTGATCCTGTAGGTTAGTATTGTTTCATTATTATATTTACATTGTCAATATTAGCCTGGAATTTTTCAATGTATAGTTATGTTTTATCCAGTATTAGAGGCGTGGGCAATTATTTCACCTTAGGGGCCACTTTACAAGTTTCAAGAAACTGTTGGGGGCCGTACACAAAGTATCTTGCTGCTACTGTATTTACAGCTTATTTTCTAATCAAGGTGTATAATACAATAACCCATACTAATAACCAACAAATATGTTGTGTATTATAGTTCCAAGGAGGAGCATAGTCCAAACAGGAGCTGTCGCTATATAACAGCATGCCATCTGCTAAAGCCGACAGATTGCCTGATCCGCACCTAGGACATACTTGCCTACTCTCCCGGGACTGTCGGGAGCCTCCCAAAAATTGGGTGCTGCTCCCGACACCCCGCAAGAGGAGGCAAGTCCCCCGCATCATCCACCACCCCCTTGCGACCGCATGTGAAAATGGGCGGTTCGAAGGGACGATGATGCGATTCGTGCTGAATCGCGTCATCATAGCCCCGTCCCCCTGCTTTGCAATGCCGGTAATATCGGCATTATACAGCGGGGGACGGGGACGCAATGACGTGATCATGCAGAAACGCCCCCGCTCCGCCCACTTCAGCCGTGTCTGCACTCCCTGCTGCACCGACAGTATCAATTTATAGACTGACACCTACAAACACTCATAAATAAACACGCACACGCACACACACTAATTCTAGAGAGAAAGTGAGAGTGTACATATGGTTGTATGGTACAAATAATATATTACTTTTATAAATATATGTATAAAATATTTTGGGAGACATTTATCAAATCTTGGAGAGAGATAAAGTGGAGGGAGCTAAAGTACACACCAACCAGCCGCTGGCATTTTACAGAATGGGCCACATTCAATTAGCGGTGAAAAGCCTTTTTTTGCAAAAAAGTTTCGCCGGTGACATCATTTCGCCAGCGGAAACTTATCCCTGCATTCAATTGTTGCGACTTAACGCAATGCAATGTACCCGGCGGAAAAGTTTTGCCTATGAATAGCTGGCAGAAAAAAGTGCAGAATTGCGGTTTTGGGGTGCAAAGGTGGGGAAACCACCCTGCACCCTTAGGACAGGTCCCCAAAGGTAAAGTGCATCAAAAAAATCCAAAAAAGAACTAAAGAACACCCCAACAAATGACTTTGAAAAAAGGGGCGAAAAAGTTCAAAGTTGGGGTACAAACTTAAAAACTAGCAAAATAGACTTTAAGGGGGTCTGCAAGTATGGGGGAGGTATTTTTTTGATTGCAGGTGCTTGCTGATGGTGCATTTTTAATGCTTTTTAAGACCTCACTTTAGCAATTTTTAACAATGCTTGCACCCATTTTCATGTTCCCCAAATTTGCTGGGTCTACTTATTTTTGCCAAAAAAACCCGGCAAAATGCTATTCTTCCCCACTTGTGCAAAGACGCTAATTAGCACCAACTGAGAGCATTTAAGCACCCCAAACACCTCCAGCAGGGTTATTCGGGGGTATCCATAGTAATCCCCCTTGTCATTGCATCTTTTGGGGGGGTGTCAGGCTGATTTCCCCATATCAGCCAGCACTTTTCGCCTATTTGAATTTCAGCGGGACGCTTTTTCACATCCTATTTGGAATTGAATACGGGGATAAGCGGGGACGCGCACGATGTCGGCGAAAAGTCCGGCATGCGAAAAGTAGGGGACTTTTTGCTTCTAATTGAATATGCCCATTGTTTTAGAAAAATTACAGTTGTGTTATTTTAACAATTTAAATATAATTAATATAACACACAAACCCAGTATTATTCATAAAAGAAAAAAGAAGATCAGTACTTTTCATAATTCCAAATAAATATAAAAACCTTGTATTCAATAAACATGGTGTGAAATCTTAAAAAGTAATTTAATGACGTATATGGTATTACAGGCACAAAACGACAAATGACACAAATAAAAAATGAGTGTTTAACATTTATTAAATTAAGATCAATATTGTATTTGTCATGTGTAATCAGGAAAAAGAGGAATATCTCTGGCGCTGGAGGAGGGTATAGCAACAGTATTGGTTACTTATAACCTGATAAAATGTGTCTGTGACACAAGCTGTGACTAGACTGTCCATTGCAGTTCATTACAGAGAGCTAAACAGTGTTTTGGGACTGTCCTGACAATTGTCTCAGCTTCAACCAATATAATGATCAACCTTTTACTCATGCAGGTCTATTCATGATGTTAATTATCGGGGTCCGAACGGACCCTGATAATTAACATTCTAACTCGCTGTGGACGCCAGAACAATTCATTATTGATCCGAAAGCAGTGACAATACTGCACATGCGTGACCTACAGGTCACTGTACACAATGAAGCAATATCAAAAAAGGAGTTGGTACGTTTTGTCAATGTTCACCATGTCGACAGCATAATTACAACATGGTCAACATGATGACTCGCAGCATGTCAACACTGACAAAATGTCGATGAACCTACATCTAGTAAGGATGATGGACATCTTGCTCCATATGTACTGGAGAGGGAGAATTCCAACATTTCTCAAAGCAGCAACAGTCAAAGTTGTAGCAACTGTTATAGTTACTCATGTTTTGGATAATATTATATTTACTGTAATACAATTTAAAGGCAGACATACTGTAGTCCATTCTGAATAGAGTATTGTATTTGTTAATTACATGCAGGATAATATAACATGGACATTGATATAAGTATAGCTGCAGAACTGCATTCACAGGTTAGATTCAACTAAAGGCCATAGTGATTTCACAGATTTGGACCAGCAGATGGACTTGGTAGTGTATCTGGTCACAATTGGGTAATTAGATTATTAGATTACTTCAAGATAATTAAGGATTCCTTTGGAATTGCCATGACCACATAAATGGATCTGTTGATGAGGGCTCTACTGTAACCTCAGGCAATACATTTTTCACCCATATTGTAAAGTTATTTTTTTTAGTAAATCAATCTGACTACCCCTAGTTCTGCTCCCTCTCCCCGCACACAGAATCTGCAGCCGTCCGCAGGCTGCTAGCTCAGCGGGAAAAAAAAATCCCCTCCGTCCTGACTCCAAAATTGGCCACGTGGTCTGCGTAATTTTTTGTATGCTAAAATGTTGCGGCCAATTGATATGCCCCATAGACTTGCAGGATGATGTGGTATATATACACTACCATTCAAAAGTTTGGTGTCACCCAGACAATTTTGTGTTTTACATGAAAACTGACTTTTATTTATCAAATGAGTTGCAAAATGAATAGAACATATAGTCAAGACATTGGCAAGGTTAGAAATAATGATTTTTATTTGAAATAATAATTTTGTCCTTCAAACTTTGCTTTCGTCATAGAATGCTTCTTTTGCAACAATTACAGCATTGCAGACCTTTGGCATTCTAGCTGTTAATTTGTTGAGGTAATCTGAAGGAATTTCACCCCACGCTTCCTGAAGCACCTCCCACAAGTTGGATTGGCTTGATGGGCACTTCTTGCGTACCATACGGTCAAGCTGCTCCCACAATAGCTCAATGGGGTTGAGATCTGGTGACTGCGCTAGCCATTTCATTACAGACAGAATACCAGCTGCCTGCTTCTTCCCTAAATAGTTCTTGCATAATTTGGAGGTGTACTTTGGGTCATTGTCCTGTTGGAGGAGGAAATTGGCTCCCATCAAGTGCTGTCCACAGGGTATGGCATGGCATTGCAAAATGGAGTGATAGCATTCCTTATTCAAAATCCCTTTTACCTTGTACAAATCTCCCACTTTACCAGCGCCAAAGAAGCCCCAGACCATCACATTACCTCCACCATGCTTGATAGATGACGTCAGGCACTCTTCCAGCATCTTTTCACTTGTTCTGCGTTTCACAAATGTTCTTCTGTGTGATCCAAACACCTCAAACTTCGATTCGTCTGTCTATAACACCTTTTTCCAATCTTCCTCTGTCCAATGTCTGTGTTCTTTTGCCCATATTAATCTTTACTTTTTATTAGCCAGTCCCAGATATGGCTTTTTCTTGGCCACTCTGCCTAGAAGGCCAGCATCCCGGAGTTGCCTCTTCACTGTAGACATTGACACTGGCATTTTGTGGGTACAATTTAATGAAGCTGCCATTTGAGGACTTGTGAGGCATATATTTTTCAAACTAGAGACTCTAATGTACTTGTCTTCTTGCATAGTTGTGCATCGGGGCCTCCCACTTCTCTTTCTACTCTGGTTAGAGCCTGTTTGTGCTGTTCTCTGAAGGGAGTAATACACACTGTTGTAGGAAATGTTCAGTTTCTTGTCAATTTCTCGCATGGAATATACTTCATTTCTAAGACCAAGAATAGACAGTTGAGTTTCACATGAAAGTTCTCTTTTTCTGGCCATTTGAAGAGTATAATCGAACCCACAAATGTGATGCTCCAGATACTCAACTAGCTCAAAGGAAGGCCAGTTTTATAGCTTCTCTAACGAGCAAACCCATTTCAGCTGTGCTAACATAATTGCACAAGGGTTTTTGAGAGTTTCCTAATCATCCATTAGTCTTCTAACACGCTTAGCAAACACAATGTACCATTAGAACACTGGAGTGATGGTTGCTGGAAATGGGCCTCTATACACCTATGTAGTTATTCCTTTAAAAAACAGACGTTTACAGCTAGTATAGTCATTTACCACATTAACAATGTATAAAGTGTATTTCTGATTAATTTAATGTTAACTTCATTGAAAAAAATTGTGCTTTTCTTTAAAAAATAAGGACATTTCTAAGTGACCCCAAACTTTTGAACGGTAGTGTAGTTGTTGAACTACAAGTCCCTGTAATCTTGAACATGCATAAACAAGTTGATGGTAACTAGAATGCTCACAGAACACATAATTCCTACTTACTGGTGAATGTAGGAATGGAGTAAGCCATGTGAAATGGTGCACTGAGCCAGAAGGCACCACTGTAATGCAAGAAATGTAGGTATGAGGGACTGTAGGCAGTGCAAGTGCACAGACTGGAACTGTGAGATGAGGCACTGTAGAAAGTGCTTTTTTTACAGACTGGAACAGTAAGATGAGGTACTGCAATGAGTGCTGAGGCACAGACTGGAACAGTAAGATGAGGCACTGCAAAGAGTGCTGAGGCACAGACTGGAACAGTAAAATGAGGTAATGCAATGAGTGCTGAGGCACAGACTGGAACTTTGAGATGAGGCACTGTAGAAAGTTTATTTTGCACAGACTGGAACAGTAAGATGAGGCACTGCAAAGAGCGCTGAGGCACAGACTGGAACTGTGGGATAAATTCACAGCAATGGAGCATTTTTTTCTCTTGTGCATGCATCTATGTTGCACTGCGTATGTGTCTATATAGTGTATGCATTGTATCAGAGTTGTGATTGAGGTGCATTAGAGACGCAAGCTCTCAGAAACTGTATTGGGTGTTCCTGGCCCATTACAAGGAGGTGGCTTAGCAGACACATGGAGAAGGTCTGTCTTATGGGAGTGTATTGGGAGTGTCGTGGGCATGTCGCTGATAGTAGTTGTGTACAGAGATGCTCAGCCACCCACATACAGTAGAAAGCCATACTCAAACCACCCACAAACAGTAGAAGGCCATACTCAAACCACCCACATACAGTAGAGGGCCATACTCAGAAAAAGAAACTGCACCTGCCATAGGGTTGTGCAAGTTTTGATGGTGAGGCGCATTAATTGGTATTTTCAGCGTCTATGGATGCTGACGGTGGGCACCTCAGTCCTTGCACATTTGGGAAGGTGAACAGCATTTGCATATAGTTTCAGATGGGCGACCACCAAAAGATGCAGACAAGGACGTGACTGCGTCCAATTCAGAATCAGTCCCAATTAGTGTTAGCTCTGGAGGTGCTGGAAAAGAATGAAATGTAACAGAGAGCTAATTTCTTGTTTCTATAATGTTTCTTCTTTTGACAGGTTTGCAAAAGACACCGTTCACAACATCTGTGAGGAAACAATATAATAAAACTGAATTCTGTGCTTTACTAACACAGTGATCACAAAGTGACTGTTAGCATTAATTACTCTATGCTGCATGTATGTACTGTATGTTTAAACATAAAAAAAATGGACATGTGTAAAAAAATTTATCAAACACACCAATGTCTCTTCCAACTTGTTTTAAGCTTTCCAAATGCCTCCTCTCAACAACTGTGACATAGGGCTCTATTTACTACAATCCGCATATAAAATGTGGTTGTAGTGTGATATTACCGACTGAATCTGCATTGCGAATTCAGGCAATATCACAGGGATTTAGCAAAAATCCCTTGCAGGAACAGAGCTCGCGATAAAGCTCCGTCCCTGCTAATCCCCTCCGCAGCCTTATCACTGTATTTTTCGGAAAAATACCCCCCCAGCGACCGTCGATCCCCTCGGCCCCTTCCCGTGACCCCTTTCCCCCATTAATTTCACTTACCTCGGGTCAGGTCATCGGTGCTCCGGTGATGTCCTCCATGGCTCCGATCAGCTGGTCTCCCATCCTGCACTGTAAGCTGGTCAGCTGTTCTATGCAGCAGCTGACCAGGTCACAGTGCAGGATGGGAAACCAAACGGAGCCATGTGGGACATCATCGGAGCACTGATCTCCAGTCCCTGGATGCAGGTAATTTCATTTATTTATTTATTTTTGCAGTGATCAGCTTGTGGTCTGTTTAGACCACACAGCTGATCACAGGGCCTGGCTCCTGGCTCTGCTGTGCCTGTTAGAGCAGAGCAGGAGTCCAGTAACCAGGGGAGAGCCTGGATAACGCCACCTCCAAGTGGCATTATTATCACAGGGCCTCCCCCGATATTTTTCCACATTTTATTTTTAGTAAATCCCAAGCAGATCCCATTTCCCATTACAATTATGGGAAATGCGATCTGATTACTAAAAATATGTAATAATTAGGGCTTGGAGTAGAATTTTATGAATTCTACTCCAATTGCCCTTTAGTAAATTTAGGTGAAACTAAAATAATGTGAAAAGGGTGTGAAAACACCCTTTTTCACTTTATTTTAGTAAAAAAAATGTTAATAAATGGAGCCCATAGTGGTGTAACATTGCTCCTTGAAAGGATTAAGGCAATATAAATAATCAATTATATAAGTAATATCACAAATAACTACAGGCATTGCTGTTTTTCTATAACAAAAATAAAAGTTCCAGTAGTCGTCTAAAGTTACAAGTTACTACATATATGGTAGCATCCATACCCTGGACAAGTCTTCAGATGCTTATTTTATTAAAAGTCTTAGCTTAGCACCCCCTCCCCCCTTTTTAACATGTACTTATATGCCATCACCCATCCAGATGCCATTTATATGCCATCTGACTCCATCATATGCCCTTATAGGTGATCCCACTCACAAGCCATCAGCCCCTGTTTCCTCGACAGACTACACCCCTTTACTTCCCTTCCCCCATTTAGGGCTGCTCCAAAAATTTCCCAGGCTAATTTTCCATCCCAATCCGCCCATGATCAGGTCCTCCATGTTCCAGATTTTCATGATACATGTCACTGCTACAGTATTGTAGACTGCAAAAAATGACACAATATATTTTTATTATTCATTTGTATGTTCAATATCACATAGAAAGCATTACACCAGTAAAACGATTTTAACATAAACAATGTATACTGTATTTTTATTGTGTAGATTTTAAACAATCTAATATAAAAGCTGCAGATCACAAGCAATTAGCAGACTTCAAACATGTTCCAAATGACAATATGATTGAAAAAATATATTGCTATGAGCCTGTAAAAAAAAAAAACTAATCCGCATCTCATCAAAATATCTAAGTATTCAGTCATTCTATTCTATGCCAATGTCACCAAAGTAATAAAGAAAAAAAGAATGTGATATGAGCAAAATAAGGAATTGTTCCACTGACAGCATATCAACTTTTGAGTATCTGATAGATCCCTTTTTCAAGCAAAGCTTGAAAAGGAGATCAAATAGGTCTAATGTCTTCAAACATTCTTTGTAACCTCATCTTTTTATTAGGATTTACCCTCCTCTAACCTATACTGCCGAAGGCATAACTTCAATCCCATTCCTTAGATGTAAAATAGAGGGGCAGATGAACATATTTATTTTATTTATTTATGAACAGTTTATTATATAATGCACATATATTCCACCACACTGTACACATAATATTTCAATCATTCATATCAGTCCCTGCCCCAGTGGGGTTTACACTTTATGTTCCATATTACATTCGCACACATATACACACTAGGGTTATTTTTGTTGTCAAAAGCCAATAATCTGCACAAATACTCTGGAAGTAAGGTACATCCATGGGAATATCTATAATGGGTACTGGCTGTGTGGTGCATACATGCCCTGGGTCCAAGGGGCCCTCACCGCACACCCTGCACCCATAGATTATACTTACATCCCTGGAGTCCAACAGAAATCACCAGAAAAATTGTATGGTTTGCATTTCTAAAAGGTTTGTGCATGCACAATAGAGAAAACACTGGGAAAATAGCGCAGACACCATGTTCCTGGAGACATGTGCAGTAGACTCTAGCACAGTTCGAGAATCTATTCTGCAACTGCATAAATTAAATAGACTAATTCCCGACACTGAGTTATACAACTCTCCAAAGTTTACGAAACGGCACCTCAAATCTATAAGAATGTTAATTATTTAATTATTAGTTATCTCCCATTAATGGGATTAACAAATCTAATGATTAAAATATCATCAAAATAAAATCCAGAAATACCAGTGGCATTAAATAATACATCAGATTATCAAGATGAAAGATCTGAAGTTTAAAAGTATCTGAGTCACATTTGCCAAACACTAATTGTTATAGTATGAATCTTAGATATAGTTACTGTTGCCAGAGCTTATGATGATAGGTGTCAGTAGTGTCTGATGGTGGTCAGTCCACACGATGAATTGCTTAACCCAGAATTGGTTTATTAACCAGGTAGAACATCAGGATGTGAGACAACACAAGGTTAATGAAGCAAAATGCAGGAACATGTAATGGGAGACAGATCTAGCCAGGAGTGAGTTAATGGCGTGTGGTATTTGTAGTGCGCACCTGCAGGTACATTGCAGTGGTGGCAGTGGGACTTGTAGTGTGGCCAGTGGTGGTGGCACGGTGGTGTATACAGAGGCACAATCTGGCAAGGTGCTATATCAAAGGCTAAATAAGCCACTGGATTTCTGACACATTTTGAGTCCGTTCTGGATTATTTTTCAAAGAAAATATCTGTGTGCTGTTAGTGTTCACTTATAGGTCATGACCAACTGCTAATAATAATTTTAGTGACCACCACCTACTCTTTTGAAAAAGAGTATATATAGATATAAACTACATAAAATGTAGTGTGCTAATCAAGATGACCATATTATGATATATTACCTAAAAACCTGATTCCATATAACTACTGTATATACCTCAAAACAAGAAAGTTCCCTGAACTCTCTAAACCCCCTAGATTTTGGATATAGATTTGGAAAATCCAGAGCTCTTGCCTAGAACACAGTCTCCTAAATCTATCACCCTCACTGATGGTGTAGGTTATGTATACTAACCTTGTAATCCTCAGACCTGATGGGTCACTATACTGTAATGCGTGTCCATAAAATGTCATGGGACATTATGATTTTTAAATAATGTTCCCACAATGTTCCATATATCTATTTTCAAAGCCCTAGTAGTTCTTCCTATGTACTGCAGGCCAGTGGCCACAATGGCACTGTTATACATAAATAACAAATGTGGTATCACAATTTATGAAGGAATCAATGGTAAAAATTCCACCGGTGACTACATAAGTTATCGCATTGACAGTATTAAATATAAATTTGCAGGTGGTACAAAGAGATTTGCCACATTTGTAACATCAAATTGAAGGGAAAGGGGGAAGGGGACCACTGCACTAACTAGTTTTAATAAGACCCCAATATTGACCAATTGATGCTCACTTTAAGGTCTGGGGGTGCTGCCTTGGACAAAAATGAATGTTCCAGATCAATAATCCAGAAGAATTGGAAAAAGAAAATGTCCTCTGTAGGCGCACAATAACAAATTGGATACAATAAAATATAACTTTTATTATTATATATTGTTAAAACCTTGTCCAGTGAAATATATAGTTAAAATTATATAGCTTAAAGAAGTAGTGATCAGAGATTGAAAAGTGAAAATAAAATACTAAGACACTGACTCACTGAAATCTGCTAATCAAAACAGTATTAAATTATATTGAATAATTGAGTATCCATGTCTCTTATTCCTAGTGATAGGTTAGATCGAGTGTGCTATTCATGCCAAGGGAATTGATATATTGTCGAATATAATTAATCTGATAAATGATTACCTAATAAGAGCACATAAGTAAGTAATCCTATAAACCTAGAGTTTCCTTATTGTGCAGTATGATGGACAGCAGCAACAATGTCTCTATACTGTATGTTGCATTTATTTAGCTGACTGGAGACAATTGTTGCTATTCTTACCCAGTGTGTTCTACACCTACATGTGCGCCGTTTATTATATATTTTTTAAAGCATTAATTTTATTATAACTGAAGACAACTGTTACTGTCCTAACACTGTGTGTACCACCCCCTCATGTGCACTATAGGGCTCACCGTGTTATATATATTTAGTAAGGTTAATACATATAGGATTCGGCCGTTGTATTGCCGCAATTCACTCCCGTATGTAAGGATAGTGCCGTCTATCTTACAGAAGGTGGGCTTCCTATCTATGAACGGCTATGATATATTAGGCAAAAAACTCTGGATGGTTAATTAAATATTAGCTGCCATTAACTGTGGTGTGAGTGATCTAGAATTTAGTCTTATCAAACATCAATCAATGGCCCAGAGATTCCAGCCAAGGGCCGTATTCAATTTGAGGCGTTAAGTCCGGATTCGCGGTAATTTACCGCTGATGATGTAATTATCGCCTGTTTTAGTTTTCCTCCGTATTCAATTTGAAAGACTTTCCACCTAGGCGTTAAGTCAATGCAATGTAATAGGCGGTAAAGTATCGTCTATGAATGGCAGGCGTTAAAAAGTGCAGAATTGGGGTTTTGGGGTGCAACATTTCAGGAACCCCCGTGCAGCCTTCAGACAGTCCCCCAAATGTAATCTGTGTCAAAAAAAAATTAAGGGCACCCCAAAAATTGACTTTGAAAAAGGGGGCAAAAAAAAAAAGTTGGGGTAGAAACTTAGAAAATAGCGGACTTCACTCTGGGGGGGTCCCCAAGTATGCCCCAAGTATTTTTTTGATTGCAGGTGTTTGCGGCAGGTGGGTTTTTCACGTTTTTTTAAGTCACTTTAGCAACTTTAAAATATCCTGAACCCCATTTTTAAGTACCCCAAATTTGATGCCCGCAGTTGTTTTGCCCCTAAAAACCTTCTAAATGCTCTTCTGCATCACCTTATTCAAAGCCGCATTTATGCACCTGCCACGGCTATTAGAAACCCCGACTTCCTTCAGTAGTTAAAAATGGGGGTACTCATAGTGATCCCCCATGTCTACACATCTTTAGGGGGGTCCCTAGAATATTTCCCGAAAATTCCCTTTTTTTTACCATGTAAAAAAAAGTAGTAAAAATTTACAAAAGCCCCCCCCCCCCCCCCCGCAAATGCCAAACCAGCCCCAGGCTTGCCATCCAGTGGTGGTTTCTAAAAATACGGGGACCAAAATGTGCAGGGTTCCACCGTATTTTAGAAACCAACACCAATCTGCAGGGACTAATGCTGGTTTTAAATATAGGGGGCAAAAAAGACGTGGGGTACCCCCTATATTTAAGACCAGCACCAGACCCAACCGACTGGGGTGTAATGCCACAGCCCGGAGACCCAATCACCGGGGCTCCAGGTCCAAAGCATTACACCCCAAGTCGGTCAGCGCAAGCCAGTGATCTCGGGGGAGTTGGGGACCCCACAAAAAAGGGTCCCCCCACTCTCGAGCACCACAGGCTTACGCTGAAGACTAGGGCTCATCCCCATACCCCTGGAGCGGTGGGTATGGGGGTTATAGGTCGGCCAAATAATGTAACACTATTGTACTTTACAGTGGAACTACAAGTGCCAGCATGCCTGCCATTTTGCACTTGTGGAACTACAAGTGCCAGCAGATATGCGGCACCTGTAATTTCACTGTAAAATAAATAGTTACAAAAAGACAAAACACACACACCATGACAGTATAACTTTATTACACACACCTACCCATTAACACATACTTACCTATACCAGATGAATCTGTTCCCTTCTCCACGTAGAATATCTCAAAAACATGGCCCTGCAAATAAAAAATCATACTCACTTATATCCTGGAGCTGGTCTCCGCAGTAATCCACGTACTTGGCAAAAAAAAAAAATTACTACACGATCCACGAACTAGCTATGAGTATGTGTGTTGCCACACATACTCATAGCTCCCGAATGCCAGCTAACGGCACATCCACAGAGCTGGCAGTCCCGAGAGCCAATTAGCCGCCGCGCTGACTGTAGAGCAGCCGCTGATTGGCCCCGGGTACTGACAGTTCCCATGTGGGCGAGTCACACCACGTGTCATTTTTTTTGTAAATTTTTACTACTTTTTTTTACAGGTTATAAAAAACGGGAATTTTCAGGAAATATTCTAGGGACCCCTCTAAAGACGTGTAGACATGGGGGATCACTATGGGTACCCCCATTTTTATCTCCTGAAGGAAGTCGTGGTTTCTAATAGGCGCAGCAGGGAAAAAGACCTGGCAAAGCTATTTAAAAACCTGACTTTCTTTTGCAGGCAAAAACAGGGGTACCCATAGTGATCCCCCATGTCTGGACATCTTTAGGGGGGTCCCAGGCATATTTCCCAAAAATTCCCGTTTTTTTTCGTAAATGGAGTCAAGGGTCATTTTTAAAAAAACAGGGATATTTTTTTAATTAACTATAGCAAGTGAAATAAAGTTTAGATTTGGGGTTTAGGGGTGCAGGCTTATAAAAATTAGCCTGTACTTTTGGGAATGCCCCCTTAAAGTGAAATGTTGCAAAAAAATGTAAAAAAAAACATCGGGACATCCCAAAAGAAAAAAAAATATGGGGTGACAAAAAAAATTGTCAAAATAAAATGCAAACTAACGAAATTAATACTGGTGGGGTCCCCAAGTATGTGGCAGGTATTTTTTTATTGCGCAGAGTAGCGGCAGGTATATTTTTGCTGAATTTATAAAATTACCTTTGGGGACTTAAAAATATGCTAGAACCCATTTTCATGTACCCCAAATTTGATGGGACTACTTTTAAAAATGAAAAAAAAAAGCTAAATGCTCTTCTGCATCACTTCTTCAATGTCGGGAAAACAAACACCAGCCGCGGCTATTTTAAAACCCCGACTTTCTTCCTCAGGCAAAAAGGGGGTACCCACAGTGATCCCCGAGGTCTGGACATCTTTAGGGGGAGTTCTACAATTATTTACCAAAAATTCCCATTTGTTTTCGCCTATCCAAGTATCGCCGGGCCCCGTTTTCGCCTACTTTCAAATTGAATACGGGGATACGCGGACACGAGCGCAATACTTTAACGCCTGGAAAACAGGCGAAGCCAGCGTTAAGTCTGGGCCACGTTAACGCAGCTCTGCTCAAATTGAATACGGGCCTAAGTCAGAATGACTACTTGATACTGTATTGCCGTACAATTCACTAACTCCCTGTAGGGAGCTTGACTCATGAGCAGTTCGAGTATGACAGGCACTGATCTCCGGCTAATCAGATTGAATATTGCGGAGAGGTGCCTGACATTTACTGCAGAGCAGCGTGCGATCATAGGTGAGCCATAACACATTCAATGGGTATAGGTTACAAATGTCGATCTTAATCACTGAAAATATTACATATTAATTATAAAGCAGCAACAGTGGTCAGTGTCTGGGAACGCTGACGTATGTTTCACAAAGAGTTTTTTCAAGGCCTTGGAATCTCTGGCTCATTGATTGATGTTTGATAAGACTAAGTTCTAGATAACTCACACCACAGTTAATGGCAGCTAATATTTAATTAACCATCCAGAGTTTTTAGCCTAATATATCATAGCCGTTCATAGACAGGGAGCCCACCTTCTGTAAGATAGACGGCACTATCCTTACATACGGGAGTGAATTGCGGCAATACAATGGGCGAATCCTATATGTATTAACCTTACTAAATATATATAACTCGGTGAGCCCTATAGTGCACATGAGGGGTGGTACACATGGTGTTAGGACAGTAACAATTGTCTCCAGTTATAATAAACACTGTAATATATTAGAGACACCATTATACCATCCCTCATATTGAAATAGGGAGCTTATACAACTGTATGGTTTATGACAGCTATCCCGACATACGGGAGTAAACTGTGTGGGCATCACGGCCGAACATGTGTGTATAATTCATGCTTTTAAAAAATATATAATAAACGGCGCACATGTAGGTGTAGAACACACTGGGTAAGAATAGCAACAATTGTCTCCAGTCAGCTAAATAAATGCAACATATAGAGACATTGTTGCTGCTGTCCCTCATACTGCACAATAAGGAAGCTCTGGGTTTATAGGATTACTTATTTATGTGCTCTTATTAGGGAATCATTTCTCAGATTAATTATATTCAACGATCTATCAATTCCCTTTGCATGAATAGCACACTCGATCTAACCTATCACTAGGAATAAGAGACATGGATACACAATTATTCAATATAATTTAATACTGTTTTGATTAGCAGCATTCAGTGTGTCTTAGTATTTTATTTTCACTTTTCAATCTCTGATCACTACTTCTTTAATCTATATCATTTTAACTATATTTCACTGGACAACGTTTTAACAATATATAACAATAAAAGTTATATTTTATTGTATCCAGTTTGTTATTATGCAGAGGACACTTTCTTTTTCCAATTTTTCTGGATTATTGATCTGGAGTACATCTGTAACATCCATTTATTTTCAGTGGAGCCATGTTGTTTGCTGTGTTTCTTTACTTCGGAAGGTTCTCAATTGACTTGAGGCCAAAATCAACATTAAAATAGTGTTCTTTTTAAAAATGCATTTTACACTCTCTTTTAAGAAGGGTGCAAAACTTTATGTTGTTTCAGAATAGATAAATTGTTCTGAATAATTTTCTTTATTTCTTGTGATCTGGAATACAATTTGCAGATATAGAAGTCTTTTGCCCTCATTAGTGAGTCACATTACTTTGTACAGCATCGGTTTCCTGTCTTTTTACTATCAACCAAACTACACTAACATACAGCTCTCCAGTTATCTCAAAATATCTCCCAGTGTACTTCTATCTCTTCTGATTTTCAGGAGCTCTTCCTGCCCTGTCTCCGCTGTCGGACTCTCTTGTGCAGAGACGTGCAGTCAGGGTAGACAGGGGAAGCAGAGTCTCCCCTGTCATACTCCTGAGATTTGATATAAAAATGATTAGAATAATACAAAGAAGATATTTATAAATTATAAACATCCTCTTTGTTTATTGTAATCATTTTTATAGTTAACACTCACCAGCTTTGTGGTGCTCCCTGGGACTGCAGGGAAATGAGAGATGAGGCAGCAACAGCTCATCCTCGCTTTTGTATAGTCAGACACTGCTTGCAGAGCTGGGGATGGGGCCACACCACTGGCAGTAAGCTGCACAGAAAGAGAGCTAATAGAGGCATGCCTCTGAGTATGGGGGGCATGCCCTGAGCACTGATGGACACCTTGGATGTGTCATGTGACCAGGAAGTGCCCTACAGTGTTTAAAGATCAGAGCTGAGTCAGCAGCAGCAAGAGAAAAAACACTGATGCAGGTAGGAGAATCAATGGACACTGAAGCTTAAGTGTAGTGAGTGGAGAGTCACAGTGAGTAGTGCGTGAGACAGACTCCCAACACTCATACCCATCTCCATGTGTGCCTCCCTCTTTGCAGATACAGACCTGCCACTAACTGTGCATGTGGGGTGGTGGTGAAAACCCACAGCTGCTGCCGGACTCTGCAGTGCTGACCAGTAGGAACTGGGTCCACCAGGATCCAGTCCCCACCAGCTAGCAACATTGTTATTATAGGTTTATTCAAGAAGAATGCAACTCAAGTTTAGGTTTGGAGCTAGAGTTCATTAACATGATTTAAAATGAAACAGTTTACTTACTTTGGTTCAGCATTACCGCAATCCGGTGTGCCACCCTCAAAGGCTTCAATAACCCAGGACTATGATCCTCGTTTCTACTATAGCTTGCTTGATCAAAACAAAGTAGTGGTATTGTTAGTGCTGTTTGCCCATGAAGTTCCCTTCATACAAATGTAAAGACGACAGAGATGGGGCACTGTCAACCACTATTGGGCACTGTCAACCAGGGTCGGATTATAGGGAGGCCGACAGGGGTGGTCGTCCTGGGGCCCCCACACATAGGGCCCTCCCACTCTGTCCCCGGCACCATCAGCAGGGCCCCGCCCCCTGCATTTAGCTCCACCCCCTCATTCTGCTGCTCTCCTGCTGCCACTAAAGTAAGCAGCACTAATGTATATCTGTGTTTCTGTGCCTATGTCTATGTGTGTGTGTATGTGTGTCTATATATATATATATATATATATATATACACACACACACACACACATCAGGTAGGCAGACCGATGTATGTTGCATGTGTGTGTATGTGTATATATATATATAATGTGTAAATATATACGTACATATATATACATATATATATATGTGTGTAAGTATGTAAAAGTTATGTATATATATACATACACAACTTTTATCAATGGGGGCCCCCACACAGTCCTTAATCCGGCCCTGTTGTCAACCATTCAGGCTCTTTGAAATGGGACCAGTTTAGTAGACAAAGGACTGCAGTGTATGTCTATGCTTATTCCACTTGCTATAAGAGTGACCAAGCTTACATGTCTTATTGAACTCACACTGAAAAGACAATAGCAATATAAAGAAATAAATATAAGTTGTAAGACAAGGAAATCATCCAGCAGACTTAAGAAATTCCTAGGAGTTCAAACCTTTTATCTTCCATCATATAGTTGGAAATGGTGTAGGATTAAATCAAGTCCAAATATGTGTCGATATCATATTATAAGGTTTGAGGAGACTGACATTTATATTGATAATATATTAGATACACATTGCACCATGCTTCACAAAAAGGCATTTTATTACCTTTATGTTTTTCCTGAACAGTAATCCATTAATCATTTCAACATAATAGACTGCAGATATGCTTGTGCTCAGCAAGTCTATAAAGCCATTTATTATATTTTATCTAAACTCATGTTTTCTCTGGCCATGCAGTATAATGTGGCTCAGCTTATCAAAGCTTCAGAAAATGATTGATCATTTCACATAGTTTTACTGAAGTGGGCAGGAGGCAGGGAAGCGCTATTACGTTTCACAAGAGATGAAAAAATATTAGGTTCTTGACAGCAATGTAATATCATACAGCCAGTCCCCAGGAACTTTTTTTTTATTCTAGTAGGCCGTTGTATTGGAGAAACAGAGGTAAAGTGAGATGACTGCTCCATCCATCTGAGCACAGGTTAGCTTTATGGCAGCAGACTACATTATTACATGAAATGGAAATATGATGCATAGCCTTCCCGTAGAACATGTTTCATATTTTCCAATATTTGCAATGTACAACTATGCACTGGAATGGGTGGAAGGCTTGGCAACAGCTAAGTAATATTCCAGATTAATTTGTAATTGATACATGTCCACTCAAACTAAGATTTCAGTTTTGGGGGAATTAGGCATGAAATATCAATTGTGTATTAATCACCAAGCCCCTGTTATTTGACAGATGAATCATATAAAGAAGCTTAACAACATTTACTACTGTGTGCTAGTTGCGTAAGTAGGGTTGATGGTGGTCAGGGAAAATACAAAAATGGCGCCCTTTTAAAACTTTTCTTTAAAAATACTGCACAATTGTGACATGGAACTTAATAGTGCTAATGACCAGTCCCACTTAATCATGACATCAAAATAATATACAGCGTTCTCTTTGCCCTCATTTCCAAAGCCCAGTACTTTCAAAAACCTTTCAATGCTCCCAGAACCTTCATCTCTCCATCTTTTCTCCACCATACTTTTATTTCCATTCCTCCTTTTGCATGATGCATAACACAACCATACTGTACGTACCTGAAACCAAGCACTTACTCCAACCTCTCCCAAAAAAACTCCACTGGTGTTGTTCTCTTCTCTGCAGAACACAATCACCTGGCTGTCAGCTACAATTACACATAAGTGCACATAAATGTGATTTGGGATAAATGCTATTGTCATAAATGAGAAGTGGAATATATGTATTATTTAACCATAAAAATGGTACCACCAAAATTGAATACAGAAATAATATAAAGTAATAGTGTTTTAATATTTGTGCTTTTATTGTTCTTTCTTACATTTTCAAATGCCCTGACAAATAACATTGTTCAGATTATATCTGTTATTTGTCCTCACCCGATTACTATTTTTAATATGATCGTATTCAGTTCTAGTTTGCTTGTTACTTAGGCTAGCACATGTAGGCTATACTCCTCTTAGTGTCTCATTACATGGGCATGGTTTCTTACAGTTTATAGTTCTATACACGTTGCATGGTTGATCTCCATATTATCTTTCTTTACATGCCAATCCTACTGCATGGTCTCATAATTGGCCTTTGACACGCTCTCCACAGAAATAGGTGCCCTAGTGTCACCTTCACTTTCCTATATGGACCCAGACCTACTATCGGAAAGGGTTGTCTCCTCTTAACTGACACCCTTCCCACCTGTTTCCTACTATTTGCCTCAGTCCTAACTAATATTAGCTGCGATATTTCCCAACCACCATGACGCTGAAGGTCTTAACCCTTAACGTTAACGATCTCAACTCCTACCAAACGAGCTATGGCTATTTAACACTTTTCCAGAAGAAAAGCAAATATCATTATTCTACAAGAAACCCACCTCAAAGCCCCACATCCTTCTCTAGCTAGTAACAATACCATCATGTTTACTATTCCGCTATGTCGGCTAAGCGCAGAGGTACAGCTATCAAGCTTATCGAAATCTCCCCATAGTTATTATTGAGTCTATTTCTGATGAACACGGCCTCTTCATTATTCTTTTAGGCACCTATAACCACACTCCAATTGTATTGGCATCTGTGTACGCTCCTAATCTGCAGCAGGGTTCGCTCTACTTTTTTGACTGCCTCACTCAGTTCCCAGGAGCTACGGTGATTATCAGTGGGGACTTTAACTTCATCTTAGACCCACTTTTGGACAGATTTCGCTGCACCACAGCCCTCCCTGCCCATTCTATACTATATAAAAGACTGCTCTCTATCTAACACTTAATGATGTTGCCTATCCTGTTGCAAAAGGTTACATGCATTATTCACCTCCCCTTGACCTTCACACATGCATTGACTACTTATTCGTAGATCGGTTCAACTCTCAAACTATTCTTGGGGCTTATACCCTCCTTGACTCTTACCACTTAGCTGTAGAGTTGAAACTATCAACAACTCTTACTACCACCTCTGCTCGTAACTAGCGACTTAATGAGTCCCTAATATTAAAGCCCTCTAACATTACTACTCTCTCTAAAGCCATAGAGGACATGATTAATGCCACCACACACTTTGGGAAAACCCACAAGGCTACTTTACATGGCCTCTTTATTAGTTTATCGGCAGCCCAGACAAAAGCTGAGGCTATGCGAATAGTAGAACCAGAGGCTTCACTGGCCTCTCTTACCCAACTCCATCATCGCTATTTTTAAAAAAATGCACTTAATTAAAAATACTGCCAATCATAGTTCAACTCTCACAAACCCTAGCTAAATCCTTCCTATGGGCCCAACAAAGATTCTACGAAAAACCAATAAAGCTGACACTCTACTAGCCTGCAAACTTGAGACTGTTCCCTGAGGAATGGTCTAAAATCTAGGTGGCTAAAAGCTCCATTTCAATACGAGTGAAAGAAAACACACAAAAGCACTATTTTCGCTAATTCCCACACAACTTAATTTAATCTATTTGGTTATGTCTGACCTATGCTTGTGTAACTGTGGTCACAGAGGATCCATGTTACATATTTGGTGGTCCGGCCCACTTATACAGCCCTATTGGTCAGGAATCCATGACTTAATCAGATCGGTTACGGGGACACAGATGCCTAACATCCCTTTGTATTCACTTTTGTCCCCTCCTATTTCTTCTCTTTCTCGGGCAATGCAGAAATGAATTAAACATATTTTAAATGCAGCAAAACGTCAAACTGCCTCTCGCTGGAAATCGGCAACTCCCCCATCCATCTCAGCTACTGTTTAACGCTACATGGACCACATATCGAATGGAGAGAATTTCTTCGATCTTGCATGATACCTCAGCTAACTTAATTAGAGTTTGGAAATCTTGCTCAGACCACTTTGAGGCCAAACCTCCTCTGACCACTATATAGCCTTGATTCATAAAATCACTGATTAAGTCGGACCAGCGGTGCATGCCAGCTGGACCTTCTCCCTCTCCTCCCCCCTAAACTCTCTCCTTCATTTTTCACCCCATATCTTAATCTTTCTCCAGGGATGTAGTTATGTGATCACTGCCCGGGAATCCCAGCACCAGAATCCCGACTCGCGGGCAGAACACCTGCACCAGAATCCCAACATCAGTTGAGATGCCGATGCCAGAATCCCGACAGCTGACATCCCGAATGTAAGTATGAATGTAGGCTGCAGAAGGGGTGAGGTTAGGGTTGGGCTGCGGACAGTGCGGGTTAGGTTTAGGCACCTCTGGGGGGAATAGGTTTAGGCACTAAGGGGGGATAGTTAGGTTTAGGCACTAAAGGGGAGGGTTAAGGTGCAGGGGAGAGGGTTAGGGTTAGGATGCAGGAAGGGAGGGTTAGGGAGTGAAGGGGGTAGGGTTAGAAGACCCTAACCCACCCCTCCCTCAACCTAACCCGCCTATCCGGTGACCTAAACCCCCCTCCTGCAGCCTAACCCTAACCCTCCCCACCTGCAGCCTAACCCTAACCCTCCCCTCCTGCAACCTAACCCTAATACTCCACCTAGTGCCTAACCCTAAACCTCCTGGCCGACAGCCTAACCTTAACCCTCCCCTCCCGCATCCTAACCCTAACACTCCACCTAGTGCCTAACCCCAACCCTCCCCCTAACCCTAATCCTCCCACTGACCATAATACTTACCTCCACAATCTGTCGGGATTCTGACATTCGGGATGCTGGTGTTGGCATTGTGACCATCGCATCCTGACTGTCGGATGCCGACTACATCCCTTCTAAACATGTTGACATTTTAACCATGTTGACAAAAATACATGCCTACATATTGATTGTAGACCTAAAGAGCATTGAGTTAACTGTCGACATTAAGAACCTGTCAACATTCTGGTGTCGACATTCTGAATGAGTGAATGTTGACAAGTCATACCACACACCCCCCTCTAAGAAGTTATAATAATGTTGTGCCCGTCAAACCCCATCAGTAATTATTTATTAAAATTTACTTATATAGCATCTTCAGTAGATATCATAATGTGCCCCTCACCTCATTAGTACTCATCATAAAGTGACCTTCACTCACCATCAGTAACTATCACATTTTATTCCTAAAGGCCTTTATCAGCTAATAGGGCCAATAATTGCATAATATATGGCCATGACTGAGCAGGAATTATCGCTCAGTTGGGCATGAGAAATCTCAGCATGCCTGACAGATGTGATAATTGGTGTATGGATTTGACAACAATTACCATTGCCTTCAAAAAGACCCCAATGTGGGTCGAAATGAGTCAGAAAATTGGTGTCCAGACTACAGCACTAGTGAATGATACGGCGGTGGCTTACAGCCTTTCCAAGGCGAGACCAAGGACACCATTGGTAAACCAGGGCCGCCCGTTGTCAGTTCTGAAAGCCCAGTCGGTAATTGTTTCACTCCTGCTACTGAATGAATTTTTTCATAAGGTGCAATTGTGCATTTTTTTATGTGTTTTTTTAATCTATTGTGCAACTCCTTATTAAAAGTATTACACTATATTATTTCTCCTTACTTTTTGGGGCTTATGTATGCGGTATTATAAGCTGCTAATTAAAGCGTACATGCCTGGAAGGAATGAGGAGGAGAAGGAGTGTGTTTGATTATGAAAATTGATGGTGGAGGCGTTCTTTGTGAAGGATGCTTATGTATTGAGAAGATGAGAATCCCTGATCCTTTTCTATTCTATTTTCTCTTTCAGAAATATATCAAACATTGATAAATAATTTCATCATCCTTTTCGTGATCATTTACGGTATCTAATCTCAGAACATGGGATTATGCAAGCTGTATGTTGAATACATGTATATTCTGTATGGAAAATATGTTATTTTTCCAACTGTATGCCCATTGCTACCATGTATGAAAAGGGAGATCTGTATTCCAGTCCTCCTTATCTTCTCCACAATTCTATTTAGACAACTGGGGGTAAATTTACTAATAATCGACTTTGGTCGAGATGACAATCTCAGGCGAGTTTAGGCATGTTTTTCATCTCACAAATTTACTAAGGGCAAACTCTAGTGGGTTTTGAAATGAGTTTTGTTTTCTCACTTTTTTTTCTCGGGCGAGATGTAAATCTCGCATTAACTCCTCATCATCAAAAATCTGTATTTTTTTCCATGTAAGAAATACATCTCGCAAATTTACCAAGAATCGAGTTTATAAACTCACCCGTGACCTTCATTATCTCGGGCGAGTTTTCCCGATTCAAATAGACATGCCTGTCAGCTGCGGGTTCTAGCGAAGCCAGTGTAATATACCTTTAAAATGCAAAGTCGCCTTTAAACTCGCACCTGTTTTTCATAAGTTAACATGTGTTTGCACTTAAAGTAATGAGGACACTCATAGGGAGACTATAAAAGGAGGCAGGTTTTTGATTTGGGTTGTAGTGAGGGAAGATGGCTTTTTTGTGAATGCTGGTGTGTTTGGTGTGTGGCTGGGATACCAGAGGCTCTACCACCAGGCTGGGTTTGATTTTCAGCAAGAAACTGAGCAGTCTGAAGAGGTTATGCAGGTACCGCGGAGGCTGCACAAGCAGCGTTTTTTTAGGGGGCATTTGAACCTGAACGCATTGGTCGATGGTGAGGTCAAACAGATGTTCATGCTCAATCGATCTAACATATTACATCTGTATGACCTTGTCAAACTTGACATAGACAGGTCGCTCACATGCTGTCTCAGGAATGCATAAGATTTTGAGTGTGTTGCATTTTATTGCATCAGGAATCTTCCAGTCTGTCACTGGTAGGGTCATTGGAATTTCCCAGTTCACATTCTCAAGATATGTAACACAGGTCATGGCCTCATTTCAGCCTCTGCTCCAAGCCTCAATCTGTTTCCCTAACCAAGAGTCACACTGGCATGCAGTCAAGGTAGCTATTTATGGCATTGCAGGCATGCCAAATGTCCTTGGCGCAATAGACTGCATACACATTGAGCTGAGACCACCTTGGGATAGGGCGCATGTTTTTTGGCATGCCCATTCTACCAACGTCCTGGTGGTTTGTGATGTAAAACTTAAAATCATGAGTGTTGTAGTCGGCTACCCTGGCTCATGTCACAATTTCTTTGTCCTCAGTCAGTCATCCCTCCATGACAAATTCGAGGATGGTCAAATGCTGGAAGGATGGCTGTTGGGTAAGTATTTATAACTACCTTTTTGTTTAAGTTAAAAATAAATTAGGGGTGTGCACCAGCCACTTTTCGTGTTTTGTGTTTTGGTTTTAGATCTGGATCTTTCTCCATGATTTGGATCTGGATTGGTTTTGCCAAAACCACCCTTCCGTGTTTTGGGTTCTGGGTTTTGTGTTTTGGATCTGTATTTTTTTGAAAAAAGCATAAAAACAGCTAAAATCACAGAATTTGTGGGGTTTTCTGCTCCTATGCTATTATTAAACTCAATAACATTAATTTCCACTCATTTCCAGTCTATTCTGAACACCTCACACCTCACAATATTATTTTTAGTCCAAAAGGTTGCACCGAAGTAGCTGGATGACTATGCTAAGCGACACGAGTGGCCAGCACAAACACGTGGCCCATTTAGGATTGACACTGCAGTGGCAGACAGGATGGCAGTTTGAAAAACTAGGCCCCAAACAGTATATAATGCAAAGAAAAAAAAGAGCTGCAAGATGGAATTGTCCTTGGGCCCTCCCACCCTTATGTTGCATAAACAGGACATGCACACTTTAACAAACCAATCATTTCAGCGCCAGGGTCTGCCACATGACTGTGGCTGAAATGATTGGTTAATTTGGGCCCCCACAAAACAAGCTGGCAATTAATCTGTCCCTGCACAAACTGGCTCTATGGAGGCAAGATGTCGTTCTCATCATCCTCATCCACCGATTCCTCACCCTCTTCAGTGTTGTGTACATCCTCATCCTCACAGAGTATTAATTTGTCCCCGCTGGAATCCACCACCACAGGTCCCTCTGTACGTTCTGGAGGCTGGTCTCCCTGGAAGAGTTGATAATTCATTTTTATGAACATCATCTTCTCCACATTTTGTGGAAGCAACCTCCTACACCTTTCGCTGACAAGGTTCCCGGCTGCACTAAACACTCTTTCGGAGTACACACTGGATGGGGGTAACTCAGGTAAAATAGAGTCAGTTTGTACAGGGGCCTCCAAATTGCCTCTCTTTCCTGCCAGTACAGGTACAGACTGTCTGACATGCCTACTTGGATGCTGTCACCGATGTAATCCTCCACCATTCTGCCAATGGTGACAGTATCATATGCAGTGACAGTAGACATGTCAGAAATTGTTGCCAGGTCCTTCAGTCCGTACCATATGTCCAAACTTGGTCCTGCCTGCCCTGCATCACTGCCAGTGGGTTGCTTAGGATACCTAAGTTGTTTCCTGGCAGCCCCAGTTGCGGGAGAAAATGAAGAAGGAGCTGTTGACATGTCACGTTCCACTTCAGCTGACAGTGTTTTCACCAGTAGGTCTTTGCACCTCTGCAGGCTTGTGTTGGCTGGAAAGAGGTGCTCGAGGACGGTGGCCAAAATGTAGTGGTCTGATTTCAACAGATTGACCACCCTGGAATCCTGACAAAGTGAATGAGGGGCTTCATCCACAAGTCCCACACACCCAGCGGAATTGCTCCTCCTTCACTTTCTCCAGCTGCTTCTGCAAAAGCCTGATGAGGGGAATGACCTGACTCAAGCTGGCAGTGTCTGAACTGACTTCACGTGTGGCAAGTTCGAAGGGCTGGAGAACCTTGCACAACACGGAAATCATTCTCCACTGCGCTTGAGTCAGGTGCATACCCCCTCCTTTGCCTATGTCATAGGTGGATGTATAGGCTTGAATGGCATTTTGCTGCTCCTCCATCCTCTGAAGCATATAGAGGGTTGAGTTCCACGGTGTCACAACTTCTTGCTTCAGGTGATGGCGTGGCAGGTTCAAGAGTGTTTGCTGGCACTTCAGTCTTCGGCATGCAGTCACTGAATGGTGAAAGTGGGCAGAAATTTTTCGGGCCGCCCAAAGCGTCTCCTGCATGCCCCTGTCGTTTTTCAGAAAATTCTGCACCACCAAATTTATTGTGTGAGCAAAACATGGGACATTCTGGAATTTGCCCAGATGTAATGCCTGCGCAATATTGGTGGCATTGTCAGATATCACAAATCCCCAGGAGAGTCTAAGTGGGGTAAGATACTGGGTGATGATTTCCCTCAATTTCTCTAAGAGGTTGTCGGCGTTGTGCCTCTTACTGAAATCGGTGATACACAGTGTAGCCTGCCTTGGAATGAGCTGGCGTGTCTGAGATGCTGCTACTGGTTATGCTGCTGTTGTTGCTGCGTAAGGTGATACATCTACCCAGTGGGCTGTCACAGTCATATAGTCCTTAGTCTGCCCTGTTCCACTTGTCCACATGTCCATGGTTAAGTGGACATTGGGTACAACTGCATTTTTAGGACACTGAGGACACTTTTTCTGATGTTTCTGTACAGTCTCAGTATCGCCTGCCTAGTGAAGTGGAATCTAGACGGGATTTGGAACTGTGGACACACTACCTCCATCATTTGTCTAAATCCCACTGCACTAATGGCGGATACCGGACGCACGTCTAACACCAACATAGCAGTCAAGGCCTCAGTTATACGTTTTGCTTCAGGATGACTGCTGTCGTACTTCATCCTCCTCGCTAAGGACCACTCCGTGTCGTAAATGGCATATTGGCAAGTTTACGTTTCTCCTCAGATGATTTAAATGTTTTTTTTAAGGTTATTTTCCTGAACTTTGTCATTTGGGATTTTATATGCCCTCTATGACATTGGGCATCGACCTTGGCAGACGACGTTGATGGTATTTAATCATCTATGTCATGACTAGTGGCAGCAGCTTCAGCATTAGGAGGAAGTGGTTCTTGATCTTTCCCTATTTTATTTTTACCGGACAGAGTTTTGTCCTCAATTTATGTTATTTTGATATATACGTGCGGCTAAGGCGCACACAAACACAGAAAAGAAGAATTTTTAATTTTGGGGGCAGAGCACTTTGGTGGTTACACCACCCTTTAACAGACTTATGACACAGGCACAAGCTTGGTGCTGCTCCTTTGTTGATGCACGTGCGGCTACAGCGCACACAATTCACAACACAGAAAAGAAGAATTTTTAATTTTTTTTGGAGTGCACTTTGGGGATTACACCACCCTTTAACAGACTTATGACACAGCTTGGCGCTGCTCCTTTGGTGATGCACGTGCGGCTACAGTGCACAGTGGGCCTAATTCAGACCCGCTCGCGAGCGCTGAGTGCTCACAAGCGGGCCGATGTTGGCCAAGTGCGCATGCGCATGAGGGAGCTGGCTCCGTCGTGCGCATGCACGAGACCCGCATAGCGATGGCCAAGCCGTTGCTATTGGTCTCGCTACAAAGGGGGCATGCTGTCGATGTTGAGTGACAGCATGCCCCCTTTGGTGGTTGTGCCGAGGGCGTTGCTGCCCAGACGGTGGCATTCCCATGGGATGTCAGTGGGAGTGCTTTTGGCTCTGATAAAGCCAAAAGCATTCCAGGGCTTGCAGCAGACAAGACCCTGCCACAAGGGTCTTGTCGCAAGCCTGATGGTCGCGATGGCCAAGACCATCGCAACCATCTTTTTGGCCGCTCGCTAAAGCTGTGGGTGGTCACCCACAGCTATGCGAGCTGCCAGGAGGCCGCTCTAAAAAAGAGAGGGAGGGCACTGATTCAGAGCGAGTGCTCTGAAAGAGCGTCCAGCTCTGAATCAGGCCCACAATTCACAATACAGAAAAGAAGAATTTTTAATTTTTTTTGGAGTGCACTTTGGGGGTTACACCACCCTTTAACAGACTTATGACACAGGCGCACACTTGGCACTGCTCCTTTGTTGATGCACGTGCGGCTACAGTGCACACAATTCACAACATAGAAAAGAAGAATTTTTTTTTTTGAAGTGTACTTTGGGGGTTACACCACCCTTTAAGAGATGAGCCAGCCGGTCCTTTACTTATGACACAGGCGCACACTTGGCGCTGCTCCTTTGTTGATGCACGTGCAGCTACAGTGCACACAATTCACAAACACGGAAATAAATGTTTTTTTTTGCACTTGGGGGAGCACCCCTGGACAACACTACAGCACCCCTTTAGGACCACAGCCTTTATGGGACACTGCACAACACAGCCCAGCCAGCCCCTATAGACTATTGGAGTGGACACAGCCCCTATGGACAACAGCAGCACAGAACAACACAACACAGCTCAGCCAGCCCTAACTCCCACCCTCCCTCTTCACTGTCCACAGCCGGAGTGAGAAATGGCGCCGACGCAGGGACCTTTTAAAGAATCCAAAACCCGCGAGATCCGGAAGGCGGGATTATGATGTTTTGCCTCGATTTCAGTTCCGAGTCAGGCAGGAAAACCCGAGCCGGACTCGGTTCCCGACTCAGATCGGTGGAGCTCGGGGGGTTCAGATTTCAGAAATCCGAAATCGCTCATCCCTAAAATAAATACACACATTTGTCTAATTTTGATTTCTCTTTTCTGCACAATAGGTGACTCTGGCTATGGGTGTTGCTCTTGGTTACTGACTCCACTGTCGCTTCCAAATTCTGCAGCTGAGCACAAGTATAATGATGCACATAAGTCCACCAGATGTGTGATAGAACGTACTTTTGGTCTGTTAAAGTCTAGATTCCGTTGTCTAGATAAATCTGGTGGAATTTTATTGTATGCACCCAATAAAGTGTCAGATATTGTGCTCTGCTGCTGTCTCTTGCATAATATGTGTTTGCGGCAGCCTTTAACCGCTGATTATGTGGAGGACAGCCAGCAGGCTGGTATTTTGGCTACAGTACATCAGGCGACAGCGTCAGCACAGAAACTGGAAGACAGGTGAGGCAGAATCTGATTGTGGAGCACTTTACTGGTAAGTGTCATTCATCACGTTTGCTGAAATGTGTCTTAACAAAACATTTAAATGTGGTTTTTACTCTGTTTTGGGTTTTTTTCAGAGGATTTTGTTGTTTTTACATTGTGTTGTCCCTTTCAAATGCCTGTATGTTGGATTCATAAGCATAAACTGTACACATACACCAAATCATTTTTTATTACAATTTAAGTCAATATTTTTTTATATTTTTAATTTCCACCTTATCGCTTGTGCTGTATGCTTTTAAAACCATAATGTGTGTTGACTATGTGATACTTTCCCCCACGTTTGGCAACATTGATAGTTGTAGTGTCCTTTTGTCCAATATTTGTTTTGGGCACCTTTGAATGAAACAGAAACTTAGACATCCCAAACCACACTTAAAACTTTGCTATAACATAAGAACATACATTTTGGAATTTTACCAAAAAATGAGACATGTCTTTTCTTTTCAACACATTCATTTTTGTTGTTTTGCCATCAAACTGGTGTTTTTTTTAACCCAAAAATAAATTAACATATTTTTACATTGTATATTTATGAAAGATTGATCAACCCATCATTGTGAAAAATAAACCATTCGAGCAGAATGTTTGGAAAAAATTTCAAAATTATTTACACATCATAAACATCTTAAGTTACTGAACACACACAATGGTTAGGAGTGTTTTTTCCCAAATAAACAATCTATGTTCAATGCTTGAGGTAAATTAGAATGTTGCTGCAAAGTTTGCAATTGCAATAATGTTTTTTAACCAGCATATTTTTAAAAACATTTTATTTTTACAATCTGGCAGAACTCACCCCTGCCACCCTGAATTGGTTGGCTGACACCTCTTGTTCGAGTTGTGCGTCGGGGTGGTGTAGCAATTGGGGTTGGTGCCTGTGAAGTGCTGATTGAGGTGATGCTTGCATTATTTTCAGGTAAGCGACCTAAAATCTGCATGCCTAAGTTTTCTAAAATGCCCGAAAAATCCCTAAATGGATACTTTTGAATTTCCACTAGAAAATTATCAATAAACCATATTAGAAAGATCAGTTTGCTGTAAGTGTGACCCCTCCAAACGAACAATGCTCTGTCTCATTTGCTCCATAGAGTTGGCCATCTGTGTTAGCTCCACCCTCTGAACCATCTGGTTCTTGTTGTGTCAGTGGCCTATTTTATTTATTGTTTTATCTGAGTGATGTGTGTGCGTAGTAAATCAATTTGTTGCTGTTGTAAAGCAAACATATCTTGCCAGTATGTTGATTCTGGCTGGGGAGGTGGAGGTGGAGGTTGTGGTGTACGTAGTAAAATGGGTGGAGTGGATGGCACAGTATTTGTTGTTGGCATAGTTGGAGTTGGAGGGATTATTGTTAATGTATCTGTATCTTCATTTTCGTAGAGACCTTCTACATCAGAAAAGGTGTCTTGTGGAAGGTCAGGTTGTTCCTGCAAATCTATAAGAGACACTTGGGTAATTAATGTGGGTTTTCCCTTCTAAACAATGTTTACATTTGTCTAAACAATGAAACTATACAATCCTTACAACATATATTTTAAACAAGTTACAGAATTACTGTGTATAATATAATTTCATGGACTAATTGTACTATCTCCAACTGTTGGCCTGTGTTAGTTGGTTTTGGCTCTTAGCAAATGTATGGAATGGCCAAAAAAAATGCAAGGCCAAGGTTTGTTTTGTTGTATCCTCCAAATATTGTTTCTGTCAAGTTGTGAAAACTTCTAATTCAAATATTTTTTTGAATATAAAAATAGCATTTATGATTTGGCCTCCTTAAACAACATTATGTATAATTTAACACATTACATTTTACAAGCCAGTGTTGGAGAATATTCCAAGCAAAAACTGACTAAACAACAAACAGGTGCAACAGGACATCCACTACTTCAAAAAGCACCAAACACGCGTGATGTAGTGTGCAGGATATACAACTCTATTGGAGGCCAACTACAAGTCCAAAAGGTAAGACGGATCCACCTCAAACACCCAATATTTTTTTTTTTTAGGGATTGTATTAAGCTAAATAGTAAATGTGGATACATTAAGATGCAGTCATACGCAAGTCAGATTTCATATTCCAAACAAGAGTAGATTTTTATGGAATTTGTAAAGTCTAATATTTAATAGGAATCACAATTAACCATTATTTGAAGTAATAATGTTTAAATTTTCACTTTAGGAACATATCTACATTCAAATTCGCCAACAATGAGGAAAGTTGAACTTACAGCAAACAGAAGCATTGTGTACAACCCACAAAATACATGCCAGTTATAAGCAGACCCTTAAAACGAGTGGAAAAATTCTGCTAGCCAAAGCATTTACAAGGTAAGCAAACATACATTAATTTGTAAATAAAAACATCCCATGTACCATTAAACTTTTAAATATAAATGGCTGCCAAAAAAATAATAAAAATAGCTACACATATATTTTCCTTTTCAGATCCACACAAACTCACCATCAAGAAGAGGTGAAGAGGGTCCCCCAGAAAACAATACCACATCCTGACATCTTGATGGTGTTGTTGGCTGATCAAAAGACTGTGGTGTCAGATGCCTCTTTTTAGGTGGAAAATTGGATGGACCTACAGAGCAACATTCACAGTGCCATTCTGTCATTTACATTACTGTGTGTCTCCAAACAACTAGTGGCCCGTAACTTACCAGCCTCCTCGGACTCCTGCTGCTGGTGCTATTGTTATTGCTGTTGATGTTGTTGCTGCTGCTGTTGCTGCTGTTGCTGCTGGCGCTGATGGCGCTGCTGGTGGTGATGGTGCTGATGGCGCTGCTGGTGCTGCTGTTCCCTTTGTGGATCTGTATTTTTTTCCTTTTCTTTGCTAGTATATAAAAGGACATAAATTTAGAAATGTAACTTAACAAAATGCCTGCCATTTCTTTGTGCTAACAATGACCATAGCAAATACTGTTGTGATGCATAATTCATGACATTGTCCTTTAATAAAATGGATCATGTTTACTAATGTGTGTTGTTGAGGAATGTACATCACCTTTCCATGAATATAGAATCTGTTGTTTGTCAAATTGTAATCTACACTTATACATTTGAATTAAACATAAAACATGTTGGTACCATAACCTCTAATTTAAAAAAAAACACCAGGTAAAAAGTAAACAAATGTTTATGCTAAAAACTGCAAAATACACAGCAAGCATTGTCAAAGCACATAATACAATGCATGCGCTAATTAAAAAAAAAAAAAAGTACAAACATTAGTTGCTGTTGGTTACCACACCCCCAAAATTGTAAAAAAAAAAAAAAAAGGTAAATACTTTCACACACATGATCCATTACAGTGGTTTCAACAAATACCCCGGAAATTTAATGCTAAAAACAAAACATTTTTAATCTTCAAACAAACAACATTAAATTTAAAAAAATACTCACATGTCTGCATAGGGGCATCTGTGTCCCGCACATAACTTTTGTGAACCACTTCAGGAGGGATCAGCTCTTTCCGGAGTTCCTCGTAATCTAAATATACTGATTCATATGGTGAACCACTGCCAGTACCACTGGCAGACTTCAGCTCATCCGCCATCTTTTCCTTTACATGCCGCTTTATGTCTGAAAAGCGCTTTTTACAGTGGTTGGCATCACGCTTAGTGGGCCCCACTGCATTTACTACATTCACAACTCCGGCCCAAATAGAGCTTTTCCGCCGGGCAGAGGTGCGGACAGCCTGTCTTCCAAACAACAAGTGCTGGTGCTTCATAACCTCAGCCACAAGTGCCACATTCTGGTCAAACGTAATTTTACATTTCTGCCTGTTTTCGTTTTGCCACTCTGGCATGCCTCAACCTCACTCTCCTCACTGAAAGTTACATGAGGCTGGGTAGCCGACAACTCAACACCCTCAATCTCTCCCTGTCTCTTCTGCTGCCCAGACATCAGCGTGCCACAACCAGAGTTTCTCGGCATGGTGGTCGACGAGTGTTACCTGTGAGGTCACTATGGCGGGGGGCATCTGGTGGTGGCACTGGTGTTTTTGGCGAGGGGTGTTGGCTGTGCGTGGTTCTGTGCAGGTATGTTGTCACTTTGGGCTGGTGAGGCCTGTTGGTGCTTCCGTTCCGCTCCGGCATGGGTGCCACCATCTTGCCTCCGGTCATATGACCTAATCGCCCAATCCTGGTTTGTCCAGTCACGGCACAGCCGTTGGCATTTAGGGAGGTTCAGAGCCTCACTTCATTGCCAGTGCAACGTGTTTCTCAGCATAGCTGAGAGAGAGTTCCCTGTGCTCATCTGCCTGTTTTTGTTTTGCCCCTCTGGCATGCCTCAACCTCACTCTCCTCACTGGAAGTTACATGAGGCTTGGTACCCGACAACTCAACACCCTCAATCTCTCCCTGGCTCTTCTGCTGCCCAGACATCAGTGTGCCACGACCAGAGTTTCTCGGCATGGTGGTCGACGGGTGTTACCTGTGAGGTCACTATGGCGGGGGCATCTGGTGGTGGCACTGGTGTTTGGCGAGGGGCATTGGCTGTGCGTGGTTCTGTGCAGGCATGTTGTCACTTTGGGCTGGTGAGGCCTGTTGGTGCTTCCATTCCGCTCTGGCATGGGCGCCGCCATCTTGCATCCGGTCACGTGACCTAATTGCCCAATCCTGGTTTGTCCAGTCACGGCACAACACTTGGCATTTAGGGAGGTTCAGAGCCTCATTTCATTGCTAGTGCAACGTGTTTCTCAGCATAGCTGAGAGAGAGTTCCCTGTGCTCACCACCTGTTCCTGTGAAACGGTACCTGCCTTCCTGCTTGTCTGCTCCAACCCCGCTGGACTACCCTGCATCCTCCATTACCTTCCCTTTGCCTGAGTACCTGAGTCTGCTGTTCACCCTGCACCTTGCCTCCACTGACACTCTGCTGGATGATTCTTCCTCAGCCTGCATTCTTCATTTCAACCACTACACACTAATTTTCCCTGCCTGTCATTACCTGGACATTTTCTCTATTAACCAGCCATTACCTGGACAGTTCCCATTGTCTGCCACTACATGGACATTCTCTATTAACCAGTCATTACCTGGACAGTTCCCATTGTCTGCCACTACCTGGACATTTTCTATTAACCAGTCACTACCTGGACATTTTCCATTGCCGGTCACTAACTGGACTTTCTCCCATTACTTCACCACTGCTCCCAAGTGCACTTAGTGCTATATCTGGACTTTAGTTTTTTTGTCATATTCATGTCTACCAAACCACTCATTAAAAGTTCCATATTTTCATTTAAACCTGCTTCAGTGTCTGCTCCTATCACCACCCCGGGCCCACAACAAAACCAGAACCTCACACAGCGTCTCCACAATTAAACGAATAACACTTAAAAATAAAAGACAAATGAACACTAAACAAACCCACCACCACTACCAATGTACAACATACACACCACAACACACACACACACACAGAGATGACCACTGACAGGACGAAATTAAATGACTAGAGAGCTAAAAATAGACACCCACAAAAAAAAGACAAGATTACAAATAGGCATAAGACAAAATACACTCACCAATCAACAATCGCTTATACAGACTCTGCAAACACTATAGCACAAACTGTCCCTCTCTTCACTAACTCCTGCCACAAACCCACAAGGTACGGACGTCACAGGGCGTATTTATATTCTGTGTGAACATTCCAAAACATGTGACCACTTCCACCAATCAAAATCAGTATGAAAGGTGTGTTTAAAAGGTATCCGGTGTTCTTGGGCAAGTAATTGCACTTAATTAGACGCAACCACCAAAAAACAAACCTCCAACACAAGAGAGATATCTCCCCCGAGTTAAAAAAAATCTCACCCGAGAAATCTTGAATTGCTTCACCATCGAAAAACTCACTTTCAGCTATACTCGCTTCTTAGTGAATTTTCAAAACTCACTTTTTAGTAAATTTTCAAAACCAAAAAAAACAAACAAACACGAGTTTTGGCGATGCAAATCAAGATTGAACAAAACACAACTCGACCAAACTCGATTCTTAGTAAATTTACCCCCTGCAATGAAAAAAAATCCATATCATTTTTAAGAGTAAAACATGTTTGTATTTCAATTGTGTTTGTATTTAATGACATTTTATATTGTAAATGCAACTTTAGCATTTATTAACTACTATCTATACAATATTCAGGTATATATTATATTGTTATACATATGTATAGAGTTATGGGACTCTTGCTGTTAGGTCTATGCCATCTTAACAGTTTCTCCAATCTATCTACTATCTGCAGCCATATAAATACACTCTTGTTTTACATACGTCACTCCTACATACTATTCAAGCATAAATGTGGGCACTTCTAAATAGGCCTCAGTGTGCATAGAGTTATAGCAAACAAGCAGCTTTCCAGACATAAATTTGTGCTGTAAATGTGTTGTCACCAAAAGCATGACATCGTTCTTATCTATGTCTTTCTTGTGAATTAGACAGATCATATAAACATTCTCCAGCTGGTACAAATTACATTTATGTAGGATTGGGAAATTGGCTGCAGTAAATTCAATGATTGTTGAGCAAACAGAAAAGACGCCCGGGCCCAGGATTCCTGGCTCCACTTCTCAATGGAGTGTTGGCAGGATCACTTAGGAATTAGGTTTAACACTTGAGACATGTTAGTTTTCATTTATCAAGAAAAAGTAAAATTCTGTTAAGATTATTTTAATTGTACTGCAAGTGTACTGCTGGGTACACACTGGCAGATATCTGGCCTATCAATTGATCAATTTTTTAATTACATATCATCTAGAACCATCATCACTTCTCAGGGCTTGATGGGAATAGGGGTACATTTAAAATATCAAGGGGATGGAGTGCTGCTGAACTCCCCTTCCCCCCCAAGAGGACCTGTGGCTATGACCTGAAGAGGGTCATGCTGGAGGACTCTGCTGGTAAAGACCCCAACAGAACTCATTTTGAAGGGGATATAGTTATGAGACCGGCGGTCAATCCCGACACTACAATCCCAGCAGGGGATTTAACATACACGTCGAAATACTGATGCCTATGTTAATCCCAACACCGGGTCCCCGACAGGACGCGGGACCGATCGTCCAGTGCTGGAGGTAAGTAGCGATGTAGCCGGGGATGGGGGGTTTAGGTTTAGGAACCCTCCGGGGGGACTTGGGGTTAGGCACACCTCTGGGAGGGTTAGGGTTAGGCTAGGGGAAGGGGGGGTTAGGTTTAGGCACTAGAGCGGGAGGTTAGGGACCCCCCGGGGGAGGGAGGGTAGGTTTAGTCACTAACGGGGGGAGGTTAGGGGTAGGCACTAGGGGGGGGTAGGGTTAGGCACCCCTAAAGGAGGGTTAGGGGGTAGAGGGGAGGGTTAGATTACTTACCTCTGCTGTCAGGATTTCCTCAGTGTCGGGCTAGCGCTGTCAGGATTTCAACCGGCGGCTACACAGTCATCAGCATTTCAATTCCATTCCTTTTGAAGGACAGGATGCAGATGCTACAAGGACACCGGAGAAAAGACCCAGTATGGACCCTGGCTACAGAACCTGAAGAGCAGATGCAGACTGAAGGACTCCTGCTGAGGACTCTGATGAAGGATTGGTGGAGCAAAGGACAGACCTGTCAAACAGAGAGTCCAGAGCCCAGGCACCTGGTGGAGCCATGGACCTGAGGAATATGTTCAGCTTGTGAAGAGACCAGCTTAATAGCGACATTAGCAAGTTCTGGAAAGGTACCTCTCAGCTACAGCCAGGGAAAGGATTAGCCAGAGAGGACCCTCAAATTCCCAGAGGAAGCAACCAGCTGATTGGTGGAAGGTGAGTGACAAATCTCCAAGGTTGAGTGGGATTAACCGGTTTCTTTTCATTACCCACAGCTGATTATAGGGTGCCCAAAGTTGATAGGGTTGCTGGTAGAAGAGTGGAGTTCTGTACTCCTTTTCGGATAGAGTATGGGAGAGGAAGAACAGTTTCTGCAGAGAGTCTATGTCCAGGGGATTAGTTAAGAGATCCCTGTCCATCTGCTCCAGTGCTGCCAACTTATTGTCCAGTGTCCATTCACTCCAGTGCTGCAGATACACCTGTCCAGGTACCATCTGCTCCAGTGCTGCCAATGCACCTGTACAGTGACCATCTGCTCCAGTGCTGCTGATGCACCTGTCCAGTGTAAAACAAAGTTGAAAAAAAAGTTAAATATTTTTTAAAAATTGTTTTTTTTGTGCTGTACCCACTGTATATCCATAATGTACAATTCCTGTGACTCCGCAGGCCATACCCCACTGTGTATCCATAACGCACAGTACTTGTTGAACTGCCACAGCCGCTGAAATCTTCTACATGCAGTTGATGTATTACAAAAATTTACAGAAATTTTTATGGTCACAGGCAACAACTCCTGCATGCCCTTTTTATTAGAAAAAAAAATCTGAACCACCAAGTTTATTGAGGAGTGGGCATAACATGGGACATGTTCACCCAGTTGTACTTATCAATTAATCTCTGCCTGGCACTCTAGTGTGAGCTCACCTTCCAGTGGTCTTGTGTCAAATGACACCCGAATCACCGCAAGAGGGAATTATATTAGATCCAAAACCTGTGATATCCAATACCAGAATGATGACAATTTGCCTCAATTTTGAATCCAAGCCTGGTGAGAAAACCCCAGCCAGGGTTCGGATGCCCCCCTCCTAATAAATTTATTCGAAATGAATAAATGAAATTACATTTGTGGTGTCCAGCACCCCCCCTCTATCTGTCCCTCTTACATCTCTCTCTCCCCCACGTTTTGCTCTCCCTCCCCCATGTCTTTCTCACTCCTACGTATCTTGCTCTCCCCCACCTCTTTCGCTCTACTCTTTGGCATGTGAATTGTGAGGACTATGGGTTGGGGGGTCCTGGACCAACCATGGAGGTAGAGGACCCCCCCGCCTCTCAGGGCACACCGTCGTTATGCAGCCAATCTCAAAATTTTATTAAAAGTATGTCGCTGCCCACGCTGTAGTAAGACTTGAAAGATGCCTCGGTGGCCCTGTGGATTGACCTGGGACCACCCATTATCAGTTATCATGGAGGCACAGAGTGACTGAAACACTGCAGACCTGCGCTCTCTGATATTTGCTGAGCCCCATGATTGTAAAGTAAAAAGGGTAAAAAAGGGGCCATAGTATGAGGGAAGGAGCAGAGTGATGGAGATGAAGGAGAGCAGTGTTCTCCACAAGCATTATTGCTCTGGCAGTAAGCCCAGCAAAATTTCCCTGATGCCTGGCACTATGAAAGTCGTGCTGCAATAATGTTTCATATATAGCCCATCAGCACAGCGTGACTTAATAGCCGCAACACAGGCCTCATCACAGTGCTGGGTGGTGTCAGACTGAAGGGCAAAGTAGATCCTTTCCTCAGTATAAAAAAAGGGAGTGATTGCCGACGACAGTCGCAGGTGAACAGTGAGAGAGTGGACTGTCTACGTCCACTCTCTGTGTTTCAGCAGCCGTGTGCTTGTTACTGGGGGACCTTCTGTGTGCCCATAAGTGGGTATATGAGATAGCTCTTAAAACATTTGTTCCGTCAAAAAAACAAAGGGGCAGTATCTGATCAGCTCTTAAAAAAGGGAAGGAGCAGGGTAATAGAGGAGATAATGTGGATGGGGTGTGAGGAAAGGAGCAAGATGAAGGAAGAGAGGATGATGGTGGAGAGGATGTGGCCAGGATGATCAACCATTGGACAGTTCATACTGCAGCCTAGGGTGCAAGGGCTTGGGTGTGCACCAACCCTTTTTATTCTGGCATAGCCTGAAAAATCATGGACAACTTTGAGCTGCACTCAGCTACTCCCAGTACTTTCAGAATTGTGACGATGTGGCATTGGCAAATGTCAGTGTAGAGGTGCTGGAAGGATTCAGGCCCTGATTCAGAGCCGGACGCTCTGAAAGAGCGCTCGCTCTGAATCAGCGCCTTTTTTTTTTGGAGCAGCCTCCTGGCCACTCACTTAGCTGTGGGTGACCACCCACAGCTATTGCGAGCGGCCAGGATGATGGTCGCGATGGTCGCAACCATCGGGCTTGCAACGAGACCCTTGTGGTAGGGTCTCTTGGCCGCAAGCCCCAGAGAGCTTTCGGCTCTAATAGAGCCAGAAGCTCTCCCACTGACATGGTGATGTCAGTGGGGCCGCCCACAAATGGCAGGCATTCGCTTGGGAATGCCTCCGTTTGTGAAGCCATCCCCCAGCCACGCCTCCAAAACGGTGCGAGCTGTCAATCAAAATCGACAGCCGCCCCCTTTTGGTGTGAGACCTGGAGCGACGGAGTGCCCGTCTCTAGCCTGGTCTCGCGCATGCGCACATCGGAGCCGCTTGCAAGCGTGTCTGAATCAGGCCCTCAGTCTCCAGGACTATCTAGAACAGGGGTGGGCAATAAGCAGCCCTCCAGCTATTGTTGAACTACACATTACAGTTTGCCTTGCAACAGTTTTAGCATGGCCAAATAGCAAAACTGTGGCAGGGCATGCTGGGATGTGTAGTTCTACAACAGCTGGGAGGCCGCTTATTGCCCACCCCTAATCTAGAAGATGCAGAGTGCATAGCATGGTGTTTGAAGTTAAGTAGTTAATATTAATAATGGGCCTGATTCAGTACAGATCGCAACTGCGATCACGGCTGCGATTACGCCCAAAGTCACACTTCGATGATATGCTAATCCACTGCAATCGCTATGCCGTCGCAGCACAACATAAGGACACCCACCTTACCTTACACCAGTGTCATGCGGGCCGTGGGCAGTCTGTGTCACTGTGACACAGACTGCACCGCGTGTGTAGCGCTGACCGGACGGAGTTTTGTCAGTGCTACACAAGTGACAAACACACAGCCGCCGGCAGCTGTGTGTTTGTTTTGATCAGCAGCCAATGTGAGTCTGTCAGGACAATGGGAGAAGCGTCATGATGTCATGACGTCTCTCCCATAATGCAGAGTGGCCCGGCCTGGGAAGGATAGACGGAGGAGCGAATATCGATGGCGGGAGCGGGGATTGAGGTAAATGTTTTTCTTTGTTGGCTTTTTTTATTACATGTGTCTACTGGGGGAGGGATGGGCAATACAAGGGGGGGACTACTACTGGGGGCACTACAAGGGGGGGGTCTACTGTTACTGGGGGAACTACAAGGGGCGGGACTACTACTACTGGGGGCACTACAAGTGGGGAACCACTACTGGGGGCAATACAAGGGGGGGACTACTACCACTGGGGGCACTGCATCGAGTGACCACTGCTGGGGGCTCTATAAAAAGGGAAATACTGGGGGTACTGCATAGGGGTGAGACTACAACTGGGGCCACTATTTAAGGGGCACTGCATAAGGGTTACCACTATTGGGGGCACTGCATGGGGGGTGGACTGCTACTGGGGGCTCTGTATAAGGGGCACTGCATAGGGGGTACCACTACTGGGGGCACTATATAAGGGGCTTACTACTGGGGGCACAAGGGGCACTGCACAGGGGGGACCACTACTGGGGGCACTGTATAAGGGGCACTGCATAGGGGGGATCACTACTGGGGGCACTACTGGAGGCCTGCATAAGGGGGTTCTCTCCTGGGGCACACTGCATATGGGCACCACAACGGGGCTGCCCCTAGTCTTTATTCTTACTTTACATTAATCCCATATGGACCCACCTCCTTCCTGGAACACTTGAGAGGGGGTGGGGGCGCCGTAGCACGCACGTTCTTCGGGCACCCTGGCTACACGCTACTCCTCTGCCAGGACCGCCTGCATGCATTTGCCCCCCAGGCTAAAAGTTGCCAGCCAGCCCCTGCCTTACACACATCCGTAATACTTTGTAAGACTGCAAAAACATCTGTAACATCAAGTACCAGTGGAGCCTCACGCACACTTACACAAGCTCTGACCTTACTCAGGAATTGCTAACTTCGCATGCAGTGAAAGCTCAAGTTGCGTATGGCCTTGCATTGGATAATATATGCAAGCCCCTGCAACGCTGTTCAAACGCACTGGCACGCCTGCGTTTTGCCAACCACCCCCCTGTCACTTCCCACAAATGGTACTTCCTGTCAATCACTCTGTAATGGGTCTGCTTAGTCACCACAGTGAATGGTTCACGAATGCGCATATGTATGCACAGAACGCAATAATTGGCTGATTGCATACATAATCACAGTAGTGATCCTTGCTGAATCAGGCCCAATAATAATAAGTATGAAGCTGTAATTATTATTATTTAATTATATGGTAGGCGATGGGGGCCAGAGTAACAGTGACAGTGTCATTGTGAGTAATTAAAATCAGACTCCACCCCCCCCCAGACTCCACCCCCCATCCCCCATTTAGGGCTGCTTCAGAAATTTCCTGGACTGACTTTCCATTCCAATCCTCCCCTGAATATGACCTTTATGGCTGCCGCAATGTCTGCCATCATTTTCAGTTTAATTGTAAAGTTGGTAATTTCTAACCTAAAACATGGCTGCCTATACTCTCTGATAAGTTTTAAATATGTCGTGTCCATGGGAGCCAATATAATTTCCGCTATTAATTTCAGTTTAATTTGTTTTTTACTTTTTGTTTTTTAACTTTTGAACCTTTAGTTTTCCAAATACAGACTAACATGTAAGAAATACTTTCAATGTAGTGAGTGGCCATGTAGTGGCATTCACTGATGATCCCATTTACCCTTGTCATTAAACCATTAAGCAAATGAGTTCCTGTATATAAAGCCAGTCCGGTTGTTGCTAGGATACACCCAATGACGAAGTCACATTGCTGACAAACGTGTTGGGCCAGAGTTTACAGAAGATACTGACGTGATTGGGTCAATCCTGTGGTTGCTACCTGGTATTTGGAGACTGGTCTGATTGATTAGTAACCTTTTGGAAATACCAGCCTTTTTCATGTTTTCTACATATTTTATTTACTTTTTTATTGAGTAAAATACTTTTTAAACATACTTCACCATTTGTGCGCACCCTACTTTAATTTGTTACAATATATTATAAATATATTTTAATATATATACAAACAAACCACTAGAGGGCGCATTTACAATAAAGTAAAAACTGGTAATCTCTGTTTCCTAAATGGTTGTTTGAAGATTTTCTGATGACTGACAAGGATTAGATTGTTTTAGGGGGCATCTAGTATCTGGCAGTTACAAACCTGTCCCAACACATAAGAATACCAATGGTGTTAAACCCAAAATTCTGAAGAAAGTAACATAGGGCTATATAGTATATACAGTACCCAATAACAATATAAAATATATTCTCTTAAAAGGTCTTTGTATAAAACACACTTTTCACAATGCAAATGACATCACATAGCCCTGATCTTTATAGTAGATCTCAGAGTTTCTTTTGCCTTCATGTTTCATCTCCCTTTGAGACTTCATCAGGGGCTATCTCAATGCTCAGTACATTATTGACATACTGTAGGATGATATAATCACCATTGATTGTCCATAGATTGGAGTGTTTTTCAATATAAGAACAGTAGAAGACCTATGCCTCGACAATAGCCCAGACTATGAAAGATTGGGACTGGTGAAAAATCTACTGGGGACAAAGAGATATGAAAAGTTTTGTCATCTGTGATCAGCTATGAAAGTGGGGAAGCCGCCATTTGTGGGTACAGTATTCTACACTACAGGACTGTTTGCTGATTCAATCTTCTACCCTTAAGTTTTAGTGAAAAAGTTTATCAATTCAACATTAATTTATGTCAACAGAGTAGTACACAATTATTTATATGCAGCATTTGTTTTACCAAATCACATTAAACACATTTGTAAGAGGGGTGCAGTGCAGTGCCTGCTGCCATGCTGGTGTACTTCAGTTCCTTACCTTGCATCGCACCCTCTCACCTTCAGGCCGTGTGTTGAACAGACGGTCCTGTAACTCCCAAACAGAACACAGACACGATGACCTAGGAGGAAGGAGATTATGTGAGTGCCGTCCCTCCTCACATTGACCGACACACCCTACCAAACCGAGGGATAAATTCAGGTTTTAAGTGAAGATCATCATTGGCACTTTTGGCCTCAGATCCCGAATTTTCACCTATCGGTACTCACGCACCAGGTGAAGATCCGTCCTTGCACCGGGTTGCAAGGTTCACCGTCCGCCCAGAAGGAAGGAAGGATAGGTAGTGACAAAAAAACAGGAAGAGACAGTACGCACAGATATTTCTCACCGTGTCCACTCGTGCTCTTCGTCCGCTCACTCGCCTACAGGTCCCTGTAAGGAGATACACACCACAGCCGTGGAGGGCCTAAACCTATGTCACGCATCTACCATACTTGCCTACTTTTGAAAAAGCATTTCAGGGAGATTGTGAAAGCAGCACCTATGAGCGCGTGTTACAGTGGGCGTGTACTGATAAATCTGAGAGGCGTGTCCTAAACCTGACTTACATCCAAATGTAAACCAGCCCAAAAGCAGTTAGTAAGATCTGTTTGTTGATGAAAACACACTAATACTTTTCAGAAATTCATAGGGATCATTGTGCCTTATAATAACCAATCCAAGGAAATTACACTAATGATCCCATTGAAATGTATATATCTCTGTTTTTAATATAACAGCTTCATAATGGGGGTAAGGATGAAATGAGGGAGATTGCTAGACTCTTCAGCGAGACAGAGAGATTGCTACTATTTCAGGGAGTCTCCCTGACAATGAGGGAGAGTTGGCAAGTATGCGCAACTAACTACACTTACTAAAACGACATAGCCCTCAACCTATAGTGTGTGTAGTGCGACATGTATAACAATAACTAAACTTTTACCCTGCACGGAACACCAAACACAGACTATAAGTACACAAGAGCAAAACACGGGGCTGTCGCTTTAAATGCCTGCTACCTACCTATCCAGAGCTGGCCAGCTTCTCTTCTCAGTGACTGGAGAAACAATACCTCATTGGTGGGAGCAGGACAGCTCTCCACCACTGCTCACACCTCTAATCATCTACACAGGGGCTGCCTTTCTATATCAGTGGCTCAGGCCTATGGGCCTGCCTAATGATGGGTTCTGGTAGTGGCCTGGGCCTAATGCCCAGCACCACTTTATATGGGGCTCAGGCCTATGGGCCTGCCTAACTGTGGGGCTCACTTATTATATCGGGCCTAATGCCCTCCTGAATTGGGTACAGGCCTAGAGCCTGGCTGATGGCCACGGGCCTAGTGCCCGCCTACTTGTAACCTCAGTGATCTGGGCCTAACACCCAGATCACTGGCTCCTGACCGGGCTTTAGAGAAAACTATAGGGCCTACTGCCCTCTACTGAGCCCCAGGCCTTGTGCCCGCCTATTTGCTCACGGGCCTAGTGCCCGACAATGCCCCATGGGCCTAGTGCCCAACAACCCTGGTGGTCTAGGGAGGGGGTATATGGTAGGCCTCTTGGAGGGTTTACCTACTCCATTGGAAGAGGCTGTGGGGGGAAACTTCGTGGAGCTCTTTTACTTCCCTCCCCCGCAGTCCTCTCCGGTCCTCAGCCGCATTCTTTAGCCGCTGGCCCTTCCTGGCCAGCGGCACCGCCTCTTCCTCTCCTCTTTCAGCCGGCGCCACCTGTCTTCTTTCTTTACAGCAGCGTCTTCTGGCCTCTTCCGCAGCCACCACCCCTGTTGACGCGACGATCTCCTGCTCTTCGGGAGGTCTTCTCTCCTCCCTCTCCGCCGCTGAACTCCCTTTTCCCACTCAGCGCTGTCTAATACAAGATGGCGCGAGTGGGCAGGGCTATGACGCGGCAAGCCACGATTGGCTCATCGTGTCCGCCTCCTATTGGCTGCTGGCCCGCGAGCAGCATTTGGCTAGCAGCCAGAGCCAAACACCCGCCACTGTAACCAGGCTGCCGTGCAGCGGGCTACAGTAAGCCCACACCTGGAGCCAGGTACGGAGTACTCTGTCCCAGCGCCGGCTACCCACCACTTCTTGGCTGCCGGGCGCCAAGCTCCACTGAGCCTGTGCGCCGAGCCAAGCTTCTCCCGACACCACTGTACCGCCGGCACTGATGAAAGGGACCAGGGGGTCCCTTCACCAGGTGCCCGCGGTGTCTGCGCTGATGCTGGGGACTTCACTGTCCCAGCACTGGCAACGGATGTGTCCCGCAGAGGATACATCCCCTCTGCCTGTGCCGATGCTGGGATCAGCCACTTGATCCCAGCACGGCTCTCCACACATTTACGCTAATAACCTGTAGTAATAACCTCTCCTCTGATAACTAACTTATGTCAGTAAATCTCCCCTGTCACTAACTGAAACCTGGTATTAACTGTAATATATTACACTTGGTTAATTAATACACCTCAATTAAACTCCTAAGACACTCTAGCAAGAATATTTATCTATATAGAAAGAGGTGTATAAGCCTTCGGTCCCCCTTATCCACAACTCCTACTAGGAGGAAGAATATATTAACTCCTGTGTCACTCTTATAACAATTCTGGTCATCTACCTTACAATGCACGGATATACAGCATAGTGAATAACAATGGTCATTATGAGTCTTTAGATGTACAGCAGGTCTTATAGCAGTGGTGGCTTCGGTTGAGTGTAGTGTTGTATAGTGACACAGGTATACCTGTGGTGTTTGAGAGCATCAAACAGCAGCCTGACTTACACTGCACATTTGTGATTGTATATACTTATGTATGTATAATATATATATATATATATATATATGTATATATATATATATATATATATTATAAATATAACAGTCCATGAGACTGGCACACAATGAAAAACAGTTTGAAATAGAAATTTATTTTACTTGCCTGGGTGCCCTCCCCGGGTAGAATGTACTACTCCATGCACAGAATAGGAAAAACTCAGTAGGACACGTGAAAAAAAGACTCACTATGGAGGAATGGTGTCCAACGTTTCAATCTCTTTTAGTGTGAGATTTTCATCAGGGAATACTGGAGTGATAGTGCAGCTTTTCACTGCCGTCATCGGCAGCTTTTAATTGCACTATCACTCCAGTCACTTTACATCGAGTCTGATTGCGTGCTACAATTCGTTGGGTGCACTCATTGTGATAAGGTCACCCTGACTTGCTCGCAAGATTAGTTTTCATCTATATCACCTTGGTTACCTAAAAACTTCACTGCCGCCATAGGCAGCTTTTAACTGCACTATCACCATAGTTACCTTACGCTGAGTGCAATCACGTGGTGTGGCACGTGGGGTGTACGCATTGTGATGACGTCACCTTAACCTGCCCGGCAGCCCGGACCGCATTATGCACAACACATGGGTGAGTAATTACCCTGTATGTATAAATAAGCTGTATGTATTCACTTGTTTATTGTTCCCTGATGAAAATCTTACACTAAAAGAGATTGAAACGTTGGACACCATTCCTCCGTAGTGAGTCTTTTTTTCAGGAGTCCTGCTGAGTACCGCCGTTTTTCCTATTCTATATATATATAAATATATATATATTTTAGGGATGAGCGAGTTCAGATTTCTGAAATCCGAACCCCCCAGAGCCCCCCCGATCCGAGTCGGGAACAGAGGGCCTGATTCAGAGCCGGACGCTCTGACCAGAGCGCTCGCTCTGAATCAGGGCCCTCCTACCTAAACTTGGAGCGGCCTCATGGACGCTCGCATAGCTGTGGGTAACCACCCACAGCTTATGCGAGCGTCCATGATAATGGTCGCGATGGTCAAGACCATCGCGACCATCGGGCTTGCAACGAGATCCTGCGGTAGGGTCTCGGTGACCGCAAGCCCTGGAGTGATTTTGGCTCTATCAGAGCCAAAATCATTCCCACTGACATCACCATGGGAACGCCTCCATCTGGCAGCCATGCCCCCGGCATGCCCACCAAAGAGGGCGTGCTGTCAATCAACATCGACAGCATGCCGCCTTTGGTGCGAGACCTGGAGCGACGGCTTCCCTGTCGCTCACCGGGTCTCGCGCATGTGCACGACGGAGCTCCCTCCGTCGTGCGCATGCACACTAGGGCACCAACGACCCGCTTGCAAGAGCTCAGCGCTCGCGAGCGGGTCTGAATCAGGCCCAGAGTTCAGCTCGGGTTTTCCTGCCTGACTTTAAACTGAAATTGAGGCAAAATGTCATCATCCCGCCTTCCAGATCTCGCGGGTTTTGGATTCTATAAAAGGTCCCCGTGTCGGCGCCATTTTTCACTCTGGCTGTGGTCAGTGAAAAGGGAGGGTGGGAGCTAGGGCTGACTGGGCTGTGTTGTGCTGCTGTTGTCCATAGGGGCTGTGTCCACTCAGTCCATAGGGGCTGACTGGGCTGTGTTGTGTTGCTGTTGTCCATAGGGGCTGGCTGGGCTGCGTTGCGCTGCTGTCATAGGGGCTGTTGTCCAGGGAGTGATCTGTCCATCAGGGGTGCTCCCCCAAAGTGCACTCCAAAAAAAATGAATTTTTTTTTTTCTGTTTGTGAATTGTGTGCAATAGCCACACATGCATCAACAAAGTAGTGCCAAGCGTGCGCCTGTCAAGGGCTGGCTGGCTTGTCCGTTAAAGGGTGCTGTAACACTCCAAAAAAATAAAAAATAAAAAATTCTGTGTTTGTGAATCGTGTGCACAGTAGCCGCACGTGCTCCTGTGTCATAAGTAAAGGGCCGGCTGGCTCGTCTCTTAAAGGTTGGTGTAACCCCCAAAGTGCACTCCAACAAAAATAAAAAATAATTTTCTGTGTTCGTGAATTGTGTGCACTGTGGTTGCACGTGCATCAACAAAGGAGCAGCGCCAAGCGTGTGCCTGTGTCCCATAAGTAAAGGGCCGGCTGGCTCATCTCTTAAAGGGTGGTGTAACCCCCAAAGTGCACGCCAACAAAAATAAAAAATTAATTTCTGTGTTTGTGAATTGTGGGCCGGATTCAGAGCTGGACGCTCTGACAGAGCGCTCGCTCTGAATCAGGGCCAGCCCTCTGGTTTTTCAGAACGGCCTCCTGGCCGCTCGCATAGCTGTGGGTGACCACCCACAGCTATAGAAAGCGGCCATGATGATGGTCGCGATGGTCCAGACCATCACGACCATCGGGATTGCGATGAAAAACATGGTATTATCCCTCATACATCATGCACTTCATAAATGTACTACAGAGGTGTGTTATCCAATTAGGGAGGAGGGGGTAGTATGAACATCAGGTCAGTCTTCTATTATTTGTTAGTATAAGGCTGATTTGGAATCTGCTGCTCTGCAGTACAACTATTAAATTTCTTGGCTCCTATTTTAAACCTTGTGAGAAATCCTTGGATATTAACATTGTATTCTTTTATGGCCTTAAATTCTTTTTTTTTAATCAATCAATCAATGAACTATAATTAATCAATCAATTAATGCACCACTTTCCTCCAATTTGGGTGCTTGTTTTTTTATAGTATTTTCCACTTCTTTGATTTATATTTTTGTTCTGCAGGCGGCTTGCTACAACAGCATTTGGGTTAAGCAGCAAGCCTCCTGAATACACTTGGACAGAAGAAAGTGAAAAAATTTTCACTCTCTCTGAGCTGACAGCTGAGTGGTACGTGCATGCCTGCAGTCATGTGAATGTCCGCAGGCACCGCTGGTCAGATTTTTCTGTCAGCGGACAATGGAGGACACAGTTTCTGTCTCTGTGACAGACTGTCTTAGAATGTTCTCTGCTGTTGGCAGCGTTACAGGGAGGAGAGCAAATAAAAGGGCAATATCTTCCTCATCCTCATCATCTGAGGAAATTACTTATAAAAGGAAAAAGCTTTGTTTTTGTCGCAAATTTGGGAACTTCTAACTCCTCAGAGTCTTAGGCCAATGATTTCCTTCATGAAAGTACCAGGGAGCCCACAGGAACAGAGGAAAATGGCCACCTGCTCAAGTTATATTCCCCCATTCCCTGAAATTGCTTGTAGCAGGGGGGTGTGGCCTGTCTGCAGAGCTGGATGGTAGTGATCTGGGAGAGCTCCATTAAACAGCCCTTCAATATACCCATTTCACCAAGTGAGAGGGGCTCTGAAACATTTTGGCCCGCAGGTTCCTGCTTACTGGACCCCACAGACCCACTTGCGGGGTCTTTTGAGCCATTAGAAAACTGCTCCTGGCGCCCGGAGCTCTGAGGCCTAATTCGCGCCTGAAGCCGCGGCCTGGATTTACAGCCGCTACCCGCCAGGACCAGCGCGGCATCGCGGAGCACAGGGGTAAGCCCTTTCATTAGCCCCACAACTCCCGCTAGCCCCTCAGCCCCAAGGAGACCTCGTGTACCCTCTGGTACTCACGGCTACCTGGCGGGGATCATTGGCTCTTGCCAGCATGAGCGCTGCTGCGGCGTGGCTCCTCTCCCTCTGCTGACTCACCTGCCGCCTGGTGCAGCAGCTCCTGTGCTAAGCGATGTCCCTTAAGGGGAAGACCTGCTTAATTATTTCAACAAAGGCAAAGACGCTATTAACCCCTGCTGTTGTAGGGAGTTGGGTCTGTCAGCGCTACATCCTAGCTGTCTTATCCAGCTGACTGGAGCAACTGAAGTCAAACAAAAGGACCCTCTGCCTCCTTTACTTAGACATTCAGACCTACTTCTCACAGTACATTACTTGACTCTAATATTACCTGTCATATCCCTATAGAAAGCAGTACTTCCTATAGCTGAAGATCTCTATGGTTCCTCTGCTCTATTAGGATGCTGATTTATACTTAGTCTGTCACTTAGGAGGAGAACCTTTGCCTAATGAGATAATTTGATCCATTCTATCTATACTTGCTTCCACCACCAGTGTCTTTTTCTTCCACCTTCTTTATTTTTCTACGTTTTTACAATTTTGCTCTGAGAAATCCGCTATGTCTCAAAGACATAAAAAATCAGCGATGGGAGAGTCGGCTGACTTCTTTAAACCCAAGGACAAAACCAGACCAAACTCTACACCTGTTCCATCCCCGCCATCTACGGAGGTGACCGCGAACCTCACTGAAGGTTCCCCTGCGATTTCTCTCTCCTCTTAAGTCACTGAAATGATTCAGACTACGATTCAAACGGAGCTTCGCTCTCTGATTTCCTCCCTCAAAACAGAGCTCGACTCCCTTGGTTCGAGAACAGATACCCTCGAGCGTAAAGTGGATGAGATTTGCCTATATCAAGACGTCACAAGCCAAGAACTCACCGATATGCTCTCGGAGATTGATCTTCTCAAGGAGCAGATGGAGGATGCTGAGAATAGATCCAGATGGAACAACATCCGTTTTAGAAACATTCCTGAATCTATTGACTCGGAAGCCCTGTCTGAATACCTTGTGGCCCTATTCCACCAGTGCCTACCAGATGCTTCTCCAGAGTCCTTGCAACTTGATAGAGCTCATAGAGCGCTTCGTGCCAAGCCATCGTCTGATCAACCCCCCCGTGATGTAGTGGTCCAGTTTCATTATTTTAAAACCAAAGAACAGTTCCTTTCTTCAGTTCGTTTTTCCCCTACTGTTTCATTCCGAGGACATAATCTCCTAGTTTATCAGGACTTGGCTCCTTTGACTTTGAGGAAATGCAGAGACCTCATAAATGTTACAAAAGCTCTTCGTAACCACAAAATTAAATATAGATGGGGATTTCCATTTCATCTCAACGTGTCTCATGAAGGTCGTTTATACAGAATCAAGACCCCGGAGGAGGGTTTTGCTCTGCTTCCTAAGCTGGGCATTGCCCTCTCTCCGCCTGTGCAGCCGTCTGGTAATGAATCCCCTCTACGCTCTACTCCGACTCCGGAATGGTCCACCGCCTGAAACCGGTTTTTCTTGTGGACTCCAGGTGTTATTCTTCCTCTATTAATATTATTACTGATCCTGTTTTATTCTTTTACTGTCTGATTCTGTATTAATTTACCAATGTCTACTTTTTTTTTTTTTTTTTTTTTTACACTGAGGTTTTGTTCTTTAAATTGTGAAACTTATCCCTGGGGTTTCCGGGTGGTGGGTCCATGTCATGTTCCTTAGATAGGATTCTCTGATGTTTACGCTTATGATGGGACCACCTTCGCTCTCTCCGAGAGCCAATTCTTGTTTTTATTTTTCTGATCTAGGGTAGTCAAGTTGCTATTATATTTTTATTTATATGTTCTTTTCTACTAAAGCATTGTCATCTGATCCATGTTTTCCTCCCTCACTGTCTATTTTTTTACCTCCTTTTTTTTTTCTTCTCTCCACTATTCCTCCTTTTTTTTTTCATTTCTCACTGGTGTGAATGGTCGCAAGGGAGACTTTTCCTTTCGCGACATCTAATATATTTAGTTTATATTGGTTCTCCTCGACTCCTCTCTTTCTTTTCTACTTACTGGTTTCTCTCCTCATTTCTATATCATATTTGAAATATTGTACTGATAAGTTTTGTTTGCATTGTTCTATGTCTGTCCATGCTCTCTGGGCTACCCCCACAAGCCCCAAGTGCACAGGATGTGCTGTTTCTATCGTGCACCTTCTGCGGCCTGTTGATCAGACGCAGTTCCTTCTCTACCCTCTATCCGTTACTAATAAACTCCCCTCTACCCTTTTCACTCTGCTGTTACCCCCCAGTTGGCTGTGGATGTCTTCCACGTTTGCTATCATGTGTTAAGAGCCTCATCTGTTATTATCCCGATGTCCCTGGAACTAATTTCTCTTAATGTTAACGGCTTAAATTCTCCCCATAAGTGCACTATGGCCCTTCAGTACCTGAAGCGTCAACACATTCACATAGCATTGCTTCAAGAGACTAATTTTTTGAAAACCCATCCACATGTAAAAAAAAAACTTTTCTGCCTGCCAATTATGTGTCTACTGACCATAAATCTAAAGGGGTTGTCATCCTCATTTATCAGTCCTCCCTGTTCATTGTTGAAACCTCACACATAGACCCCCAGGGTCGTTATCTTTTCCTTGTTGGTTCTATTGGTAGCCTCCCCATGATGATTGCATATATTTATGCTCCCAATGCCTCCCAGGGTGCCTTTCTCTCCATGGTCTCCTCTAGGCTCTTTAAAATAGCGAGAGGCAGAGTAATAATTGGTGGAGATTTTAACGTGATCCTCTCCTCAAATATGAATCGAACAGGTCCCTCTGGCTCCTCTTCTACTCAACTTAGGGAATCCAATAAATTAACCTCGCTCCTTAAATTATGCAACCTGTGTGACTCTTGGAGGGTCCTGTATCCATCAGCTCGCGAATATTCACATTACTCCCACTCGCATAAGGTTTTCTCGCGAATAAATCTATTTCTGGTGGATCATACCACAACTCCCATTCTACATAGTTCAGAGATCTCCCCGGTTTCCTGGTCTGATCACTCAGCAGTGTTGTTGGACCTAGAGTTCCCTTCCATTTGCCCCCATAGATTTAAGTGGAGACTGGACGACTTCCTTCTCTTACGCCCAGATGTTCGTACTCAAATCCTTCAGGCAATCATTGATTTTAATCAACAAAATGACCCTGACCATACTTCACATGCGATTAATTGGGAAGCTCTAAAAGCTTCGCTCCGGGGCCATTTCCTTCAAATTTCTTCCACCCGTACAAAAATAGAAAGAAAGGAAATCTGCAATCTGGAGGCTAAAATCTCAGTTTTAACTGAGTAGTGCCAGAGATTTCCTAAAGATAAATTCTTTCGCCAACTTCGCTCAAGTAGAGCCCAACTGAACCAACTTCTCTCGTCAAAGGTGTCCCGTACTCTCAATGGCTGCAACAAAGATTCTACCAGCGTGGAGATAAGGCGGATAGAATCTTAGCGCGAAGCTCCAAACTAAGCGCACCAAAAATAGGATCCTAAAAATTCTAGCCCTACTGGTTCCCCTCAATATGATCCCAAATCTATTGCTAATATCTTTAGGGACTTTTACGCTTCACTTTATTTTCTTCAAAATCGTGAGCTCTCCCCCTCCTCTCTTTCTTTCTGCAGCCACTTCTACATATCTTACCTCATGTAGATTGCCTTGCTTATCTGCATCACAGGTATCTGCCCTCAATGAAGACTTCACATATGAAGAACTGGAGCTGGTGGTGAAGTCCATGAAGTCCTCTTCTGCCCCTGGCCCAGACGGATTTACTGCAGCTTTGTACAAGAGATTCCTTCCCTCCCTCTCTCCTCTGCTGTTGAACCTTTATAACTCTGTTCTGTCAGGTCAGATGTTTGATGAGGCCACCACCAGGGCTGAGATAGTGGTTATTCATAAGGAAGGTAGAGACCCCGACTCGTGCGCTAGCTACAGACCAATATCCCTTCTTAATGTTGATCTGAAAATCTTTGCTAACCTCCTGGCTTCCCGCCTCACCCGTGTTATTCCCTCCTTGGTCCACCGTGATCAGGTGGGGCTTATCCCTGGCCGGCAGGCCTTTGACAACACCCGGAAGGTCATTGACCTCATTAATTTTGCTAACACGAGGTCGCTCTCTGCCCTGGTGGTGGCCTTAGATGCTGAGAAGGCCTTTGACAGGGTTGATTGGACCTTCTTGAAATCCACTCTTCATGCTTTTGGTTTCAGAGGGAATTTTATAAATGGTGTCACCTCTCTATATTTTTACCCATCTGCTTTGGTCCTGGCCAACGGTTTTGCTTCTTCTCCTTTTAGTATCTTAAATGGCACCCATCAGGGTTGTCCTCTGTCGCCACTCCTCTTTGCCCTGATCATGGAGCCCCTAGCAGCAAGCATTCGCAACAATCCGACAATCATGGGCATTTCAGTTGATCAGTCTCACCATAAAGTGGGACTCTCTATGTGGACGATGTCCTTCTCACCTTGACCCACCCCATCTCTTCTCTCCCTGCAGTCTTTGAAGAAATCCAATCCTACGGTCGCCTGTCAAATTTTTAAATAAATCAGGATAAAATGGAAGTCTTACCTATACTCTTGGAACCTACGACTACAGTATCTCTCGTTTGCGTAGCTCCTATTCCTTTCGATGGTGTTCCCGATCTATAAAATATCTCGGTGACCACCTCACCAACACTTACGACAAATTATTTGCTGCCAACTTCCCTCCACTCATAGAGAGGTTTCGTCGAGATCTGAACACCTGGGGAGCTCATTTTATTTCTTGGACTGGACGAGTTAACGCCATCAAAATGAATGTGCTTCCAAGATTTCTGTACCTGTTTAAGATGCTCCCAGTCAGAGTCCCCTCGATCTTTTTAGCTACCTTGCAGCGGATGGTCTCCAGGTTTGTCTGGTCGGGCCGTAAACCTAGAGTCCGCTTTCGTATTTTATGTTACCGTGGTAGAGAGGGGGGTTTGGGGCTACCAAACTTCCACAAATACTATCTAGCTGTCCACTTAACCCAGGCTGTTCTTGCACATGCTCCATCCTGCACTAGGGGTTGGGTGGACTTAGAAGCTCAGCTATTTACCTTTCATTCCCCTTACTCTCTCTTTTGGATGGATCACAAGTTTAGCCCGCCCTCCCTGTCTATTTGGGACTACTGCAATAGGGCATTTGCCTTGACTCAGAATCACCCCGCTATGACTCCACTATGGAATAATGGGGATTTTGTACCTGGATTGGATCCTAAATCTTTCTCCCCTTGGACGGCAAAGGATATTAAATTCTTGAGAGATATTGCTCCTGTTTGCCCGTTTCCTGAGTTCTCCAATCTGCAAGATAGGTTAGGAATACCCACAAGATACTTCTTTCAATATCTCCAATTGCATCATCTTTTTACCATGGTAATTGGCTCAGGGTCTCATCCATCTTATTCTCTTTTGGAGTCCTTCTGCTTACTCTGTTCCGGCTCTAAAGGGCTTATTTCCACTTTCTATAACCTTCTCCTAGGTCAAAACCGGCCCTTAAAGGAGCCGCACGAACTGGCCTGGGAAAGAGACATGGGCGTTCCTTTGGATCCTAAAGAATGGATCAAAATTCGCGAGCTGATGGCGAAGTCTTACATTTGTGTCAGAATCAAGGAAAATGCATATAAGAGAATGTATAGGTGGTATCTGGGCCATTTTCCCTCAGTCCTCAGATAGGTGCTGGAGGGACTGTGGAGGTGAGGGGTCTCTGTCTCACATTTGGTGGCATTGCCCTAAAATTAAAGGCTATTGGGAGAAAGTACATAGGTTGATTCTACAGGTCACGAGTATCTCCATTCCCCCGTGCTTATCCTTCTCCCGCGTCCTATCAATAGCTGTGATAAACTCACCCAATCTCTTATTAGACATATTCTCAATGCTGCTAATTGTGCGATTGCATCTTCTTGGAAAAAACTGGACCCTCCATCCTTAGCTGCCCTGCAGGACTCGATTTGGCATACATATAATCTAGAATATATCACTTGCCAAATTCATGAAAATGTTGCTAAGTTTTCGGAGACGTGGGCTCCTTGGTTAGCCTATCAGGAGACGCATACGTACGTTAGCTTAGAATGACCTCTTGGAGGGGACTCCACATGCCAACTCTTCCCCTCCTGCCACTTTCCTTCCCTATATTTCCTTACTAACACTTCCTTGCTTTCCCCCATCTTTGTTCCCCTCCGTCTCTCTCTCCTTCTTCTCTTTTCTGATAGTGATATCTCATACCACATTTAAAAACATTAGGGGTTTGTTTCGATTTATAATTGGGAAGCTTAACTGTGTTCGTGTTATCTCTCATATGGCTTGGAATATTATGCCTTTTTGTGTCTTTTGACCCATCTATGCCATTTTTTTTCTTTCTTTCTATGCAATTGTATTTTATTTATTGTACCCTCAAAAATCCAATAAACTCTTTTTCAAAAAAAAAAAAGAATGCTTGTAGCAGGCAACACTCTAGTGCCCGGGGCAAGAACAATACTATTGTCCATAGTTGGCATAATATACAGTATCTGTCCATAGCCAGCAGTGTAAAGATACCCACAGTCAGTATAAGGGGTCACATACCAAACAGCCACATCTTACTCCTACAGATTTTGGACAATCTTCCTCTGTAAACGGGGAATCAGAGGAGATAACAAGAACCTCTGCCTCTTCCCAGCATGGTTAATTTAGTGAGATGCAGACAGCAAAAGTGGCTTTAGTGAGGCGAACCCCTCTATCAAAATGATATGTCACACACTGGGCCTTAAAGAGCAACTCAGAGGTACAAAAATGTGCTCAGCTTGCCTTTAGAGCAACTCTCATGAAGGAAGAGGAGTTAGTCCGCACTTCTATACAGGCTTGCCAGATGTACCTGCTTTGATTGTCCATAACATTGACTCATCATTAGCCTCTATAGTAGGGGAGAAGAGACACAATGACCCCACGGATCATACTGTATGTTAAGATCCAATACAAAATAGTGGATGCAGCGGCCCACTTCTATTCATACTAGACAAAGCAGAGAGAGAGGGAGAGTCCAGAGGTACTATAGATTATTTAGTGGTGTCCAAAATTGCTCTAATTAATGCCATTAGCAGAGCAACTCTTATCTTAGGTCAAACCTTTAATCACATTACCAAAACCAGTAGGTCTAGGTGGTTAACTAGCGCAGGTCTAGCAGACCCTGTTCCTAAATACATGGAATTCCCCAACCTTATGGATTCCAACCGCTTTGGCCCTCAGTTTGTAGCGGAGGTCAAAACACGCAACAAAGCTCGGAAATCCATTTTGGACCTAAAAAAATTAGTGAGCCTCTTACGAGGCCCTTTCCTCAAAGGTATCAGACTGCAAGAGTCATGGGTCCGACCCGAGAGAGCCCAGAAAGGAGGCTTCATGCATAGATCCCATGATACCCTTGAAGGATTAATCTCAATTTCATGGAACAACAGTAGAAGAGGTCCTGGTTACGGTAAGTGCACATAAATACTTTGGCAACAGATTACCACAGGCAGGTGGTTGTTAAAAATAATTCAGTCTGGTTTAAACTTCCCTTTAATCTGCCTGACTCACCTGGTATTTCATACTCCTTGTTTAAGGAGAAGCATGTTGGATGATGTACTGACAAAGAATTGTCAAACGCTGGACTGGATCAGCCATTTATTTCCTATAAAAAAGCAGGACAGTTCCACTAGACAAGTCTTAAATGTCAAAACATTGAATCGATTTTTTAACACAAGGAGGTTTCGTATGGAAGGCATCTCAGACATTTCTGACCTTCACACAAAGGACTGCTTCTGCATTATAAAACGACCTACAGTAAAAAAAAAAAAACTTTCCACTCTATATGAATAAACCCAAATAACAGATGTCTCCTCAGATTCTATTGGAGAGACTGCCTTTTTCAGTGAACAGTTATGGTTTTTGGCCTTTCCTCCAACCCCTACACCTTTACAAAGGTGATGAAAGAGGTAGTGTCCCTTGTGCGCCAGCAAGGTGTCCAATGTATAATATGCCACATGCAGACCACAATACCCGTTTGAGTCACAGGGATTTAACCCCTTCTCTGTTATCAAACCTGGGTTTCATGCTAAATACATTATCCCAGAGTCAATACTGACTCCTACCATTACCTTTCTGGGGTTCAACTTAGACACCCATTCTTTCTCTCTAATAGGGGTATTCAATATGAAAGGTTAACTTCCCTGGCGAAGTTAACGTTTCATATCGGAGTTTTTTTCTGCGTAAAGGTATGGTGCGCGCTCCCGCTTATCCCTGTATTCAAAATAAAATTAACGAAACCGGGAAACTCCGAAGTTGGATTTGCGTAAAGTTACAATTTTTTCCTTAAAATGATTGTAAGACCCCCCTAAAGTTGTAAAAACATGGGGGAACACTATGGGTACTCCCGTTTTAGCATTTAATTGAAAGTCGGGGATTTAAATAGCCGCAGCAGGTGTTTTTTTTCCGACATTGAAGAAGTGATGCAGAAGAGCGCTTAGGTTATTTTTTTCATTTTTTTAAGTGGTCCCATCAAATTTGGGGTACATGAAAATGGGTACTAGCATATTTTTAAGTCCCTAAAGTCAGTTTTTAAAAATTCTGCATTTGTGCACCTGCCGCTATAATTCTATTCTAGAAAACACCTGCCGCATACTTGCAGAATAGCCCTGAACCTATTTCCCTATTGTTTAACAATTTTTTCCCTTTTTTTTTTTTGCACCCCAATTTGTAAATTAATTTTTTGGGGTGTCCCTACTTTTTTTTAAAACTTTTTTTGACACAGTTCTTTTTTAAATGTCAATCTCAGGGGTGCAGGCTATTTTTTTTAAGCCTGCACCCCTAAACACCAATTCTGCACTTTTTTCGAAACCTATTCAATGGTGAAAAGTTATCACCGTTTTTTATCAAAGACTTTTCAAAACTGTGATAAGTCTTTGAAATTGAATACGGTGTAAAACTAAAACAAGTGATATTAATGCAAAAACGTTAAAAAGTGCGATATTAACGCAAAAAACGATGTTATCGCACCCATATTGAATACCCCTGCAACTGTTCCTAACAAAAATGACTGAACACAAAAGATTACATCCAAAAAACGTCCCAAAAGCACAGCATGCCCCTCCATGCCTTAGCAATGATCATTGGGAAGATGATAGCAATGTCTCCTGGGTTTCAACACGTACCTCTGTTATGCAGAGAATTGAAACACTTAAGAACTTTGATTCACACCCAATATTTCTGGACAGACTCCATGGGGTAAATTTACTAAGATTACAGTTCTATTAAGAAGTGATGCTGCCCATAGCAACCAGTCAGCTTCTACTTCTCATTTATCTAGAACCTTCTAGAAGATAATACCTGGATTCTGATTGGTTGCTATGGGCAACATTACTTCTTAATAGAACTCCCATCTTAGTAAATTTACCCCTAAATATCTCTCCAGAAGTGTAAAAAGAGAACGGTGCAAATGGAACAGTCTCCCCATACCTCCTTTTCATCCCCTCCTAAATCTCCCTCCCTGCATGACGATCACATTGCATGCATCCCTAACAGTAAGGGGTCCCAGGTCAAAGAAGGAATCCTGTTTGTTCATAAAATTAACTCTACATGCTCTAGTCCCCAGCCACCTCACAGGGGTCTGTATCCAGCTATGATTGGACAATATGACCGCGGTGTCTAATACTGTATAAATAAAATGGACAGCACCAAGTAAACATCCCTATGCAAAAAGCATTAGAAGTATGGGACTGGGCATATGGGATTCCACACTTCATAACCAGAATATGGACAAAAGTGTGGAGGATGAATGCAATGTCCTTCACTTGGATGGACTTGACTCACCCCTATGCTTTCCTTTCCTCTGTTCTATGCCTGAAAGTCGTACAAAATACCAGGGAGGACTGTTAGGATATGCGGTTAGCAGATCATCTTGGTTGCAGTTCCCAGTCATACAGTAGTTGTTACTGGGATACTGCATCATGTCCTGTCCTTGTTCTGGCTTTTTGCAGGTAGCTGGAAATCCTGTCTTGTCATACCCAGACCATTATTTGTTGCTGCTAGTGTCATTTATTGCAACCACACTCCAGCTAGCCCTAGTAGTGTGGGGAGGGGGTGGAGCTAAATGACGCAAATCTGTGTCATTTAGTCCCACCCCCTCTGCACAGACCTGCAAATCGTGGGCTTTTTCTGCGAACAGTGGCAGGGCCCAATGACAGCTATAGTTTTGGCCCGCCCCCTAAACCCAAGAGCAGCAGGTCCTCTAGGGCTGCTCCCGGAAAGGATTATAAAAATGTCAGTAAGTATGAACAGTGGCCCTGATTCAGAGCCGGACGCTCTGACAGAGCGCTCGCTCTGAATCAGGGCCGTCCTTCTGAATTTTTAGAGCAGCCTCCTGGCCGCTCGTATAGCTGTGCGTGACCACCCACAGCTATAGCGAGCGGCCAGTAAGATGGTTGCGATGATCAAGACCATCGCGACCATCGGGCTTGCGACGAGACCCTTGTGGTAGGGTCTCATTGCCGCAAGCCCTGGAGTGTTTTCGGCTCTATCAAAGCCGAAAACGCTCCCACTGACATCACTTGTGATGTCAGTGGGGCCAGCCCCAGACGGTAGGCGTTCCCATGGGAATGCCTCCATCTGACCAGCCACTTTGTAGCGAGACCCATAGCGACGGCTTGCCTGTCGCTATCCGGGTCTCGTGCATGCGCACGATGGAGCCGCCTCCGTTGTGTGCATGCGCACTGGGTCAACATCGACCCGCTTGCGAGCGCTCAGCGCTCGCGAGCTGGTCTGAATTAGGCCCAGTGTTTGCTGTGTGGTATTATAATGTAAAGGTACCCATACATGGTGTGATTTTTTTTACATGATTTGTACGTTTTCGATCATTCGTAACAACCAATCGTGTAAAAAGTAGCGAATTCTAGTACGATTACACGGTGTCGTGTATCGGCATCGCAGATCACCTTAACCTGCAGTATGATTTTTATCTATCATGGAGGATTTGACACACATCGTATGGTGTTTTGCTTGATGTACGATTGCTATGTGCAATTCACGATGTCCCCGGCCACTCCCCTTCTCCATTTTGTGACAGACAACGGGAGAAGTGAGAAGCAGCAGCAGCATCGTCTCTTGCGGAGGTTTAAATATAAAAAAGTGAGTAATCGCCTGTATTCTACTATGTACACCCTGAACCACCAATGTACCCCTGCATTTCCAATTGATAACCCCTGCACCCTCAATGCGTATTAACCCCTGCCCCACCAATGCATATTAACTAGAGATGTGCGCCGACCTCGGTGTTTTGGTTTTGGTTTTGGATCTGGATCTACAATGGTTTTGGATCTGGATTGGTTTTGCTAAAACCTCACCTCCGTGTTTAGTTTTCGTGTTTTGGTTTTGGATCTGGATTTTTTCTTAAAAAATCATAAAAACAGCTAAAATCACATAAAATGGGCCTGTTTTTCTTCCTACAGTATAATTAACCTCAATAACATTTATTTCCAGTCATTTCCAACCAATTTTGACCACCTCACAATATTATTTGCTTCATCTAGTTAAGGCTAAAAGGTTGCATCCAGATAGCTGGCTAACTAAGCTAAGTGACACAGTGGGTGGCACTAATATGTGGCAGTTCAGTTTCTAATGTCCGACATGGATACAGTGTGTTATACAGTGTGGGTTGGATACACCAATAGTACACTTACTGTGACAGCAGTGTCAGCAGAGTGGGGTTGCTGACGGTGTCCTCAGTACATGGAATGGCAGTGCTGCGGTGCTGGCAGTGTCCTCAGTGAAGGGTACCAGTGATGTCGGCAATGCGGGGGTGCCAGCGGTGTCTTTAGTGCAGGTTTGCTGGCTGTGTCGGCAGTGCGGGGGTGCCAGAGGTGTCTTTAGTGCAGGTTTGCTGGCTGTGTCGGCAGTGCAGGGGTTCCAGCTGTGTCTTTAGTGCAGGTTTGTTGGCTCTGTCGGCAGTGTGGGGGTGCCAGCGGTGTCTTTAGTGCAGGTTTGTTGGCTCTGTTGGCAGTGCGGGGGTGCCAGCGGTGTCTTTAGTGCAGGTTTGCTGGCTGTGTCGGCAGTGCAGGGTTGCCAGCGGTGTCTTAGTGCAGGTTTGTTGGCTCTGTCGGTAGTGTGGGGGTGCCAGTGGTGTCTTTAGTGCAGGTTTGCTGGCTGTGTTGGCAGTGCGGGGGTGCCAGCAGTGTCTTAGTACTGGTTCGCTGGCTGTGTCGGCAGTGCGGGGGTGCCAGTGGTGTCTTAGTGCAGGTTTGCTGCCTGTGTCGGCAGTGCGGGGGTGCCAGCGGTGTCTTTAGTGCAGGTTTGCTGGCTGTGTTGGTAGTGTGGGGGTGCCAGTGGTGTCTTTAGTGCAGGTTTGCTGGCTGTGTTGGCAGTGCAGGGGTGCCAGTGGTGTCTTAGTACAGGTTCGCTGGCTGTGTCGGCAGTGCGGGGGTGCCAGTGGTGTCTTAGTGCAGGTTTGCTGCCTGTGTCGGCAGTGCGGGGACGCCAGCGGCGTCTTTAGTGCAGGTTTGCTGGCTGTGTTGGCAGTGTGGGGGTGCAAGCAGTATCCTCATTGCAGGTTTGCTGACTGTGTCGGCAGTGCAGTGGTGTTCTCAATACTGGGTGCCGGCGGTGTCGGCAGAGCGGGGGCACCAGCGGTGTCCTCAGTGCAGGTTTGCTGACTGTGTCGGCAGTTCAGGGGTGCTGGTGGTGTCCTCAGTGTGGGAGTGTCGGCAGTGTAGGGGTCGCTGACAGTGTCCTCAGGGGGTCATTCAGACCCACTCGCGAGCGCAGGACGCTCGCAAGCGGGTCGATGGTGCCCTACTGCGCATGCGCACGACGGAGGGAGCTCCGTCGTCCGCATGCGCGAGACCCGGCTAGCGACGGGATAGCCGTCGCTCCGGGTCTCGCACCAAAGGGGGCGTGCTGTCGATGTTGATTGATAGCACGCACCCCTTTGGTGGGCGTGGCTGCAAGACGGAGGCGTTCCCATGGGAACGCCTACCGACTGAAGCCGGCCCCACTGACATCAGTAGTGATGTCAGTGGGAGTGATTTTGGCTCTGATAGAGCCAAAATCACCCCAGGGCTTGCGGCAGCGAGACCCTACCGCAGGGTCTCCGTCACAAGCCCGATGGTTGCGATGGTCTTGACCATCGCGACCATCATCATGGACGCTCGCTATAGCTGTGGGTGGTCACCCACAGCTATGCGAGCATCCAAGAGGCCGCTCCATTTTCATGTAGGAGGGCCCTGATTCAGACCGAGCGCTCTGGTCAGAGCGTCCGGCTCTGAATCAGGCCCTCAGTATGTTGGGCAGCAGTACAGGAGTGTCAGCAGTGGTGGTGTCAGCAGCGGGGGATGCTGCCAGTGGGGGTGCCGGTGGTGTCGGCAGCAGGGGGTGCCGGCGGTGTCAGGTGGCGGGGGATGATGGGCACCATCTTCTTTTCTTCTTTTGTGCTGTTTTCAATGGACTTAACGCTGATTGGCTGAGAGCCGTGACAGATGGCTCTCTCAGCCAATCAGCGTTAAGCCCGCTGAAAACAAAGCCTCGCGACTCGACAGAGGAGTCGCGAGGTTTTGCCTCAGGTCAGGGATCCGGGGCAGGCAGGGAGTATTCGGGCAGGGAATTCGGGTGGGTTCGGATCTCTTAAATCCAAACCCGCTCATCTCTAATACCCCTTTTACACTGGAGTTAAAACCCGGATTATTGCAGGGTTAACCTGGTGTAAAAGGGGAGAGGGTGACCCGGCAATCCAACCCAGGTAAATAGCAGGGTTTAACACAGGCGTAGCCCGTGAAATCCTGCTGTGAGAACAGCGCACTCCGGGTCACGATGACCTGGAGTGCGCTGCAAGCCAGCCGATTGGTCCACTTTCATGACGGGAAAGCTGGGTCTATGCAGACCCGACTCCGGTGTGTGCAGCGCCGACTTGGGAATATCCCGAGTCGGCGCCGGCTAAATTCCGGGTCTGATCCGGATAGGAACTCTGGCCCTGATTCAGAGCCGGATGCTCTAACAGAGCACTCGCTCTGAATCAGGGCCAGGCTATTTTTCTTTAAAAACGGCCTCCTGGCAGCTCGCATAGCTGTGGGTGACCACCCACTTCTATAGCGAGCGGCCAGGAAGATGGTCGCGATGGTCAAGACCATCGCGATCATCGAGCTTGCGACGAGACCCTTGAGGTAGGGTCTCGTTGCCGCAAGCCCCAGAGAGATTTCGGCTCTAACAGAGCCGAAATCTCTCCCACTGACATCACTCATGATGTCAGTGGGGCCGCCCCCAAATGGAGGCAATCACATGGGAACGCCTCTGTTTGGGCAGCCACTCCCCCGGCCCGCCCACCAAAGGGGCGCGCTGTCACTCAACATCGTCAGCACGCCCCCTTTGGTACGAGACCCAAAGCGACGGATTGCCCGTCGCTATCCGGGTCTCACGCATGCGCACGACGGAGCTGGCTCCGTCGTGCGCATGCGCACTGGCCCACCATTGACCCGGTTGCGAGCACACATCGCTTGCGACCGAGTCAGAATCAGGCCCTCTGTTCCAACTCCAGGTCAGACCAGGAATTTTGGTGGAAAAGGGGTATTATATTGACCACAGCCCCACCAATGCATATTAACCACTGCACTCCCAATGTGTATTAACCCCTGCCCCACCAATGCATATTAACCCCTGCCCCACCAATGCATATTAACCACTGCACCCCCAATGTGTACTAACCACTGCACCCCAATGTGTATTAACCCCTGCCCTACCAATGCTTATTAACCCCAGCCCCTCCAATGCATATTAACCACTGCACCCCCAATGTGTATTAATCACTGCACCCCCAATGTGTATTAACCCCTGCCCCACCAATGCATATTAACCCCTGCCCCACCAATGTGTATTAACCCCTGCCCCACCAATGCAGATTAACCACTGCAACCCAAATGCATATTAACCACTGCACATCCAAAGCATATTAACCACTGCACCCCCAATGTGTACTAACTACTGCACCCCCAATGCGTATTAATCCCTGCACCCCAGTGTACCCAATGCCACCAACGTACTAGCCCATCAATAGTTAATATCCACCACACCCGCAATGTACCCACTACCCCAGCCAATGTTATGACAGTGTAGCACAATGCAAGTTGTCCCCCATTTGTTTAAATAAAAAAAAATGAAATAAAACCGACAGAGGTTTAAAAATTTATTTAGAACACATTAAAAACATCAACTAATAAAAATAATTCAACTAGTAAAACATTCAAATTTTAAAATGTAAAAATGACACATTAAAAACATATCAACTATTTAAAATAATTTATCTGTTAAAACATTAAAACTTAAAAATTTTTAAAATATTTTTTTTTCTGTTTTCCCACAGAAATGACCAGTGCAAGAGAGCGACAATTTGTCACTGGTTTTCTCGAGCGCTATGGTGCACACGAATGTCTGTGGTGCAAAATTCAAGAGAGCTGCTGCATTTGAAGAGCTTGTAATTTTCAGCAAACCATTCCACGACAAGGCTGTCCCAAAGTGGGTGAAAGCTAAAATCCAGAATTTACGTACTGTGGGCCTGATTCAGAGCCGGACGCTATTTGCGCTCGCTCGTTCAGAAAAAGGGGCCGGCTATTTATATTGAGCGCTCGCTCTTTGCGGTCTGTTGACGCCTCTATGTCTGAGCGAACGAACGAAACATGCGCTCGCTATTTTGTAAAGACATCCCCTGGCCGCTCGCATCCTACGTCATCTCCGCTATTTATTTGATTAATCGAGTACATCGAAAGGCGTCTGAATTGCTCGCAGTGCTTGTGGTAGGATTTTCCTACCGCAATCATGTGAACAGTTCAGGCTAAGAAACAACCAAGTGATGTGGTCGATGACGCTGCTTTGTTAATTATGCACACCCTTAAAACGCCAGTTTTGACCGTTTGGCACGCCTGCATTCGGATCTCCACTCCCCGTTTTCAAGCACCTTCCCCTGTTACCACCCACAAACGCCTCATCCTGTCACTCAAATTAGCAGGCACTCGCTATTTTGCGAGCGCTCGATTTCTGACTGCACTGACTGGTTGGCGCATGCGCATTACGACCCATACGCATGCGCAGATGTGCGAACATCGCTCGGAGCGAACGAGCGGCCGCTTACGAGCGGCTCTGAATCAGGCCCAGTGTACGTCAAAGAAAATAAAAAAACAGCAGGAGTCGCGGGCATCTGGAGCGGGTGCAGATGAGGTATACACCAGTACCTTGTGGTATTTCGACCTCCTCAAGTTCCTACAAGAGCCGCAGAGAGCTTCATAAGCACTCATGGTCGAGAGTGTCCCGGAAGAGCAGCAAGAGGACCCTCCTGAAACAGAAGAACAATCCTCTTTGGATGCAGTAAGCACAATCATAGGGCCTGATTCAGACTCGCTCACATGGTGGCGCATTGCACACGTGCGGCGTGCGAAATGCGCATGCGCGAGCCATGGAGTAAGTGAGAAATTCACTCAATGTTGATCGACAGCTCGCACCATTTTGTAGGCAGGGAGGGGGGTGGCTGGATAAACAGAGGCATTCCTGAAGGAACGCCTGCCATTTGAGGGCGGCCCTACTGACATCGATTAGAGCAGGAAGCTCACTGGGGCTTGCGGGAACGAGACCCTACCACAAGGGTTTAGTCGCAAGCCCGATGGTCATGACCATCGCGACCATCACCTGGCCGCTCGCAAAAGCTGTGGGTGGTCACTCACAGCTAAGCGAGCTCCCAGAAGGCCGATTTTTTTTTAAAAAATGCCCATCCTGATTCAGAGTGAGCATTCGCTTTTTGCGAGCGGCTCTGAATCAGGCCCACAGGGGCTGATTCAGACCCGCTCACAAGCGCTATGTGCTCACAAGCAGGTCGATGATTGCCCCCTGCGCATGTGCCGCCTCCGGCGAGTGCATGCGCGAGACCCGGCCAGCAACAGACACTCCGTCGCTACGGGTCTCGCATCAAAATGGGGCGCCTGTCGATTGTGATTGACAGCTGGCCCTGTTTTGGAGGCAGGCATGGGGGGTGGCTACACAAACGGAGGTTACATGACACTACCTTCTATAGGAAAATAAGAGGAGATCCCACATTAGAATTCTCATTAAAATTAAAAGGATTACTTCAAGAGGCACTTAGAGGAGGAGTCATATCCAAGGAGGAATTTAATTTTTTGCACGTTGATTTTCCGGTTATACCTTTATTTTATCATATACCTAAAATTCACAAATCCCTCACAGCACCCCTGGGGCATCCTATTATTTCTGGTATTGGGTCCCTTACAGCTAATTTGTCACAATTTATTGATAATTTTTTGCAGAAGTATGTGATCTCCTTGAAATCCCACATCCGAGACACCACACACCTTCTTAATATACTGTATTAAGATGTCCAGTGGAAGTCTGGCTATGCTTTTGAAACTCTTGATGTACAAGCTCTGTACACTCATATACCTCATATCAAAGGGACTAGAACTGTGGAGTGTTTTTTAGATAAAGACATGGGGATTTCAGGGGGACGTAAACAATTTTTACTCATGGCTATCACTTTTATTTTGGAGCACAATTACTTTCTATTTGAGGGTGAGTTTTATATACAGGTACTTGGGACGGCCATGGGCATTAGGTTCGCGCCAAGTTTTGCCAACCTTTATATGGGTGCATTTGAGGATGAGTACATCTGGAAGGGTCCATTTGGCACGAACCTAGTGCACTATGGCCGTTACATAGACGATTTATTTATTATTTGGGATGGGGATGAAGTTTCAGCACAATCATTTATTTCACATCTGAATGTTAATGACTATAATCTTAAGTTCACTCACACATTTAGTCACACGATGGTGAATTATTTGGATTTAACTATCTCCTCTCAGGGGGGAACCATTAAAACAAAAAATTTCAAGAAGCCAGTAGATACCAACAATTGTCTTCATTTTTCGAGTAGCCATTACAAATCTTGGCTGCAGAATGTCCCCTATAGTCAGTTCAGTAGGCTACGCAGAAACTGTTCTTCTACAGAAGATTTCAAACTACAAGTTGAACTCATGTTTCAAGATTTTTCTTCCAGAGGTTATCCCTTAGCACTTTTACAGACAGCTTATAAGAAGGTAGAAAATAGCGATAGAACACAACTTATTAAGTTGAGAAACAAACCCACATCTAATGAAATGCATGATGAATCTGGAGTGACCCAAATGAACTTTATTTCAAAATGTAATAATCAATCGACCACTATTAAAAAAACTATACAAGAAAATTATAGAATCTTACAACAAGATCCCATATTACAAACCACTTTAGCACCAAGGGTAGTTTTTAAGAAAAACAAGAATTTAAAAAATATATTGGCATATGCTCAGGAAAGCCCCAAAAGACAAAAGCACCACCAAGACCCTTTCATGGTTACCTATGCTCACGGTAGGGTGTTTCAAATGTGGGAAAACAAGATGCTTGACGTGCATGCACATCTCTAATAGAACTACGGAAATTAGGTCTAATACCAACAAAGAGATATTTCCTATATGTGAATTTAGAAATTGTGACACCACATATTGTATATACCTACTGCAGTGCCCATGTGGCCTGCAGTATGTGGGCAGAACCACTCGGTCTCTTAAGACCAGGTTTAGAGAACATAGAAACAACATTAAAAGGGGATACACTAAACATAGTGTTTCCCAGCACTTTCTTAATACACATGGCCGGGACCCGAGTGGTTTGGTTCTAATAGGTCTACAACATGTGGCTAATACCAACAGAGGTGGGGATAGATTCAGGTACTTATGTGAAAAAGAAGCACTATGGATGTTTAAACTTGGTACTTTATTTCCGTTAGGTCTCAATGAGAATATAGATTTCGAATCATTTGCTTAATCAGATACCCTTGATATGGGTTTAGGAAACATTATATTCGTCAACCCTTTAGACATGGGAAAGATGGATAAAATTATCTCTTTATATACACTTTTAAAGACTAAGCGATATTGGTTGCTGACTTATCTGTTAATTGAAGCTCCTATTCACAATTAAGGTGATAATGGATCAGATCTCTAGATTAATTTCAGAAACTTATACGATTAATTATTCATATATTGATAGTGTTCAGTTTTACATTTCATTAATAGGGTTTGTATATCTTTCTAATCATTCAATATTCTATAAGACTGACCAGTGGTTCTAGGTATATTAATACACTATTCATTATAGATTAACATTTAGAGTTCCATATCACGGTTGATAGGCTCACAGACACATTTCTAGATTAGATATTAGTAGTAGTGCAGAGGTAGTGTAACGGTCTGTGATATATAAAGGTATAGGTTCAAGACACACTGCGCCCATGATAAGGATCTGCAATTAAATATTTGTTTAGTGATAAATCTATTATATGGAGTATTTATATTGTTTTGACCATATCAACTCCATTAATGTTTAGGGAATTGAGATATATTTAGTATTGTGGTAACAGTGGAGCAGATGTATAGATTAATTAAATTAGAACATAATACTGCCTATCTATACTTTTGTACATGGAATGTTTTACAGTGTCTGTTCTAGAATGGTGAGATCAACATCATTTATAAATCTCCTAGATTGAGATATTTAACATCAGTTCTGTGGTTTCAGGTAAAACAACCATTATGAGACCGAGAGATATATGTGTATGTATGTGTATGTGTGTGTATATATATGTTTACATGTGTGTGTATGTATGTATGTATGTATGTATATATGCATATATATGTATGTATGTGTGTATATATATATATATATATATATATACATATATATATGTATATGTGTATAGAGAGGAAATATTTGTAGTTCAAACAACGGTTGACAGGCTTGGTATTTCACCTTTAGCAATAAGCAATGAGCAATAGTGTAGAGGTAGAGTGATGGTTTGGGATACAATGGGTCATGGGTTCGATACTCATTGAACCCAAGATATATATTTGATTTGTTTATTGTGGTTTTAAGCTATTTAGTTATCTGTATTAAAGATAGCAGATATCTTATAATTTATCTTGGTTATTGGCAATTTATCTAGTGATATGTGCAGATTTATATACATAGGTTTTTAGATGTGTATATATTTTTTCTAAATTTGAGACTATAAGAAATGTGTATCTGCTGGGGGAGGTGGACAGGAGGTGGATCGTATGCAGGTGTTAACAATTGTCTTAATTGACATACCAATGAAATTGAGCAGCCTGCTATTAAAAGGGGTCCATGTGGAGTATGTTATTCACTCTTTGAAAAAGCCCCAGATTTGTGGAGCGAAACATGTCAGAGGACTCACTCTTTGGACCCATTTGAACCTTCTATTTGCACCTATTATCAAATACATCATTTTCTCATCGGTACATGAGATTTGCGGTCTCGCTGGACAAACAGCCAACAGCTAGGAGTCGAGGCAGTATCGAGACGCGGCCGGACAGACACTAACAGCATCTGACTTGTAAGGAGCCGCTTATGACCTGTCTCTCCGGAGCCTCCTCCGCCGCTTACAGCATCATACTCGTATTTAACACGGATCAAAGGATTTGTAAGTTATACATGTGACAAGCTTGCTACGAGTAAGGACACAGGCTGCTGTGACTTTGTAACAAATAGTGCATTATCTCCGGTGAGACTGAGGACTATTTAACATAGATGCGAACAGTATGGATTACTATTTATGTTTTTTTTTTATATTTTTTGGATCCACCTCCTCCAGTGATTTTTCTGATTAATACTATTATTATTTTTGTAAGTTATTTTGGGATAATATAGTAACTTAATAGCCAATTAACTTTTAACATTGCAATTGCTTATTTTGTATGTGTGTATATATATTTTTAATTTTTATTTCTATTTTGTTTTCTTATTTTTGACCGGTCATAACGAATTTATCATTGTAAAATTATTTTTTATATTACAATTTTTTGTTTGTATGGTTTTCTGCTCATATCATCTCTTTTGGAATCTCTATTCTTCATATTCTACATATTATTTATAGCATTTCATAGCGCAGGTATTGAGCTAATTTTGTACGTTCCTGAAGGAACGCCTGCCGTTTGTGGGAGGCACCACTGACATCACCAGTGATATCAGTGGTGTGCTTCCTGCTCTATTTAGTGCAGGAAGCTCACTGGGGCTTGTGGGAACGAGACCCTACCACAAGGGTCTCATCACAAGCCGCCATCACCTGGCTGCTCACAAAAGCTGTGGGTGGTCACCCACAGCTTAGCGGGCCGCCAGGAGGCCGGCTCCATAAAAAAAACGGCCCTAATTCAGAGCGAGCGCTCTGAAAGAGCGTCTGGCTCTGAATCAGGGCCATAGTACATACACACCATGCCAGATGTTTTTGAAAAGTTCCCTAGTCCACAATTGTCCATATCACGCTAGCGGATACTGTACTCCTGCCATGGTACTGGCCCCACTCTATTAAAGTAGGCCAGGTATTGCACCCTGACCTCTTTAGCCCATGCACTCCCTGTTGACTCCACAACTACAGATGGGGCCACAGAGGGCATTTGCAATGTCTTCTGTGGATGGTCTGGGTCGTCTGCCATAGCCGTGTCTATTGTCCTCTGTTGTATAGACAAAGTTTTGCATAGGAAATTGTGGAGGACACAGCAGGCCAAGACCACAGAACCTATTATGTCCACACACAGATTTATAGCAATATGGAAAATTCTGAATCGGTTGCAGAGAATGCCAAAGGTGTTTTCCACTATCATCCGTGCCCTGGATAGCCGATAGTTAAAGATGCGTGTTTCTTTCGTTAGGCCCCTTTGCGCATATGGCTTCCGCAAGTGTCCATGGAGAGCAAATGCCTCTTCAGTCACAAAAACACAGTTAAGGCCGTGCTTCATTTCCGCTGTAGTTGGCAAATTCAGACGGTTGGTGTTAAGTCTCTCATAAAAGAGGGTTTGTTTAAAAGACTCTCTATCAGAAGCACGGCCATTTTTGTCCACAACAACAAAAATAAACTCGTAATTGGCGACCACCACCGCCATGAGCCCTATACTAAAAAAACCCTTATAATTGTAAAACAAGGATCCGCTGTGGGCAAGTGGGTTAATGCGGATATGTTTGCCATCAATGGCTCCACCACAGTTGGGGAAATTCCACCTACTGTACGTTCAAATTCCTCCGCAAAGGTCTGCCACTCCTCCACCATTTGTTGGGAACTAAAATAAAGAAATAAAATTTTTTTTTACAAAATATGTTATTAACATTATTCTTCTCTCTCTCTCCTCCAACAGTCTACAACACCAGACCTCGACCTCACCACTAGTCCGCAAATGGTCACCCAAAGCAAGAGCGAGGCCGAATTTACTCCGCCTGCTTCAAGACGGCGTAGGTACCAGCACAAGACCCAGGCGCAGCCATATCTGCTGCTTAAACAGGTTGAGCAGGCCCTACAAAAGCCCCTTTAAATGTTTGACCACCTGGGCATTCATATAGCCAGTAGTCTCCAGGAAATGGATAAAACTCAACAAATCCATGCCCAGAGGATCATCTATTTGACAGTGATCTAGGGGAGATTAAAGCAGCTGGGCACCACAAGAAGGCTGGCTGATGAGCCCCTACCCCTGACAATAGTGCAGCCATGCTATAGGTCATCCTCATCCCATTCCTACCCACCACCAAGCTACCAGGCCATGCAAATGGGGCCAACTCCATCCCATTTACCTTACTTCCAAACCCAACAATCCCTCCACATCCTAATCAGAGGTTCTTTACAGAGCCATGTTGGCGGAGGATGAGGAGTGCCCCCAATTTTTTTATTTTTTAAATTATAACTTAAAATATCAACAAGTTTTATCTCTCCCAATAGCTACTGCATGGTATATGGTGTGGATGACGTGGATTGGACAGCGTCACTAAACGCATGGCACAAGGAAAGATTGCAGAATGCCGAGGCCTCAATCTGGACTTGCGCCATGTGCTTCTTGGCCTATTCAATCCATTGTCTGACACACGGTGTACCATGCAGCTGCCTAGCTATTGGGAGAGATAAAACTTGTTGATATAGCAGTTATTTTACATTACTTAAATATGTTGAGTCCTGAAAAGGATAAAAATAGTTTTCAGAAGGTTTTTTTCCTCCAGTATCAACAAGTTTTATCTCTCCCAATAGCTACTGCATGGTATACAGAGCGGATGATGCAGATTGGACAGGGTCACTATCTGGACTTGTGCCGTGTGCTTCTTGGCCTATTCAATACATTGTCTGACACACCTTATACCATACAGCTGCCTAGCTATTGGGAGAGATAAAACTTGTTGATATAGCATTGTGTATACATTTAAAACCATGTTGGTTTTGCTTTTAAGTAAAAATATGTTTATTGATATTTACAGCCATGTTGGTTGATTTTTTCCCTCAGTGTGAAAAAAAAAAATAATTCTTTCACCTGAAAAAAAATGTGTAGTGTTTTTACTCACCTTAAAGTAGTGGAACTTCAGGACAGTGACAATGGCATCACCGATGTCCGGGATGATACGCCCCAAAGCCTGGGGGGAAATGAGGGTCCCAAACTTCTGGTCTTCAAAGGACCTTTCTGTAGGCAGGTACCTCACGGTAGTAATGAGCCTCTCCTCAGCCGGGATGGCCATCCTCATGCTGGTGTTCTGCCTCTGGATATAGGGGGTCACCAGATGCAGAAACTCCTGGAAGGTCGCATCATCCATATGCAGGTAGTTGTGGTAATCATCCAGGTTGTTCTCTCTTATGTCCATCAACAGGTGCATATGGAAGCGAGTCTCCCACCTCATCAGCAACTCCTTGGTCCAGCTCGACCTCATCCTCCTCCTCTCCTCAGCTCCATCACATTTGTGCTCAGTGGTGGGCTGGGCCGGGGGGCAGGGTGCCATGTGCCCCCCGGGCCACAGCGGCATGCGGGCCACGGGCAGTCTGTGTCACTGTGACCGCGTGTGTAGCGCTACACAAGTGACACACACAGCCGCCAGCTCCGGCAGCTGTGTGTTTGTTTTGATCAGCAGCCAATGAGAGTCTGCCAGACTCTCATTAGCTGCTGCAGTGCCCACTGCAGGAGCTTCTCCATATTCCGGCTCCCGCAGTGAGCAATGGGAGAGGCGTCATGACATCTCTTCCATAATGCAGAGCGGCCCGGCCCAGGAAGGACAGGCACAGGAGCGGATGGCGACGGCGGGAGCGGGGATTCAGGTAAGTGTATTTGTTTTTTTTTTTTTTATTACGTGTGTCTACTGGGGGAGGGGCGGCCACTACAAGGGGAGGACTACTACTACTGGGGGCACTACAAGGGGGGGGACTACTACTACTGGGGGCACTACAAGGGGGCAACCACTACTGGAGGCACTGCAAGGGGGGGACTGCTACTACTGGGGGCAATACAAGAGGGGACTACTACTACTGGGGGCACTACAAGGGGGGAACCACTACTGGAGGCACTGTAAGGGGGGAACCACTACTGGGTGCACTACAAGAGGGAGGGACTACTACTGGGGGCACTACAAGAGGTAGACCACTACTGGTGGCACTACAAGGGGGGGCAACTACAGGGGGGGCACTACAAGGGGGGACCAGTACTGGTGGCACTGCAAGGTGGAGACCACTACTGGGGATTATTACTGGGGGGACTACAACTGGGGAGACTACTACTGGGTGCACTACAAGGGGGGACTACTACTACAAGGGGGGAGGACAACTACTAGGGGCACTACAAGGGGAGAGGACAACTACTAGGGGCACTACATAGGGGGGAGGGAACTACCACTGGGGGCACTGCATCAAGGGACCACTGCTGGGGGCTCTATAAAAAGGGCAATACTGGGGGTACTGCATAGGGGGGAGACTACAACTGAGACCACTATATAAGGGGCACTGCATTAGGGTTACCGTTATTGGGGGCACTGTATGGGGGGGTAGACTGTACTGGGGGCACTATATAAGGGGCTTACATAGGGGGTACCACTACTGGGGGCACTATATAAGGGGTTTACTACTGGGGGCACAAGGGGCACTGCACAGGGGAGACCACGACTGGGGGCACTGTATAAAGGGCACTGCATAAGGGGGATCACTACTGGGGGCACTACTGGAGGCCTGCATAAGGGAGTCCTCTCCTGGGGCACAGGGGGGCACTGCATATGGGCACCATGACGGGGCTGTCCCTAATCTTTATTTTTACTTTACATTAATCCCATATGGACCGACCTCCTCCCTGGAACACTTGAGGGGGGGTGGGGGGGCGCCGTAGCACGCATGTTCTTCGGGCACCCTGGCTACACGCTACTCCTCTGCCAGGGCCGCTTACATGCATTTGCCCCCCAGGCTAAAAGTTGCCAGGCAGCCCCTGTTTGTGCATCAAATAGCCAAAGGCTAGCAGAAGCTTAATAGCGATAGGAATCCATCACCACAGAATGTAGTATAGAACACACTTTGTACATTGCTATTGTGTTTTGTTTTATCCTTGCCTATAACAGAGTTCAGCAGGGTATAAAACCAAGCATCACTAGTCACAGAGCAGAGTCACCATGGATGCTGCCCTTTATACCTCCTAGATAAGCCCTCCCCTACTGAGATTCCAGCAGATGCACCGTGAGGTTATTTGCTACATGCGATATATTGTAAACAATTTGCAATCATTTTACGACACATCTAATCGTATGCTCGTTTGTACAATCGTACCATTTGTTGGCACAAATCGGAAAGATTTTCAAGGGAAGAATTTTCAAGGGAAATCGTATACGAGATCGCATCGTAAACAAATCACACCGTGTATGGGCACCCTGTGTGTACCCATAGTATGCCAACTATGGGTACACACTAGGGGTGAGCGGGTTTGGATTTCTGAAATCCGAACCCCCCCGAGCCCCCCCGATCCGAGGCCGATCCGAGTCAGGCTCGACTTTTCCCACCTGACTCGGATCTGAAATCGAGGCAAAACGTCATCATCCCGCCTTCCGGGTCTCGGGGGTTTTGGATCCTATATAAGGTACCCGCGTCGGCGCCATTTTCTCACTCGGCTGTGGACAGTAAAGAGGGAGGGTGGGAGTTAGGGCTGGCTGGGCTGTGTAGTGTAGTGTAGTGTAGTGTAGTGCAGAGTAGTGTTGTGCTGTGCTGTGCTGCTGTTGTCCATAGGGGCTGTGTCCACTACTTCAAAGTCCATAAGGGCTGGCTGGACTGTGTTGTGCAGTCAGTTGTCCATAGGGGCTGTGTCCACTCCAAAGTCCTGTGCAGTGTCCCAGTCCTAAAGGGGTGCTGTAGTGTTGTCCAGGGGGTGCTCTGTCCGTCAGGGGTGCTCCCCCCAAGTGCTAAAAAAAAAATATTTTTTCTGTGTTTGTGAATTGTGTGCGCAGTAGCCGCACGTGCATCAACAAAGTAGTGCCAAGCATGCGCCTGTGTCATAAGTAAAGGGCCGGCTGGCTTGACCGTTAAAGGGTGCTGTAACCCCCAAAGTACACTCCAAACCAAATAAAAAAATATTTTCTGTGTTTGTGAATTGTGTGCACTGTGGCTGCACGTGCATCAACAAAGGAGCAGCGCCAAGCATGCGCCTGTGTCCCATAAGTAAAGAGCCGGCTGGCTCATTTCTTAAAGGGTGGTGTAACCCACAAAGTGCACTACTCTCCAGCAAAAATAAAAAAATATTTTCTGTGTTTGTGTGTGCCTTAGCCGCACGTATATATCAATATAACATAAATGGAGGACCAAACTTTCTCCAATAAAAATAAAATAGGGAAAGATCAAGAACCACTTCCTCCTAGTGCTGTTGCTGCTGCTGGGAGTTGTTCATCATCCCAGAGAGGAAGTAGGAACACCACTACTTTTACTAAACAATTGACCCTCCAACAGTCCCTAGCGATGAGGATGAAGTACAACAGCAGTCATCCTGAAGCAAAACGTATAACTGAGGCCTTGACTGCTATGTTGGTGTTAGACGTGCGTCCAGTATCCGCCATTAGTGCAGTGGGATTTAGACAATTGATGGAGGTAGTGTGTCCCCGGTTCCAAATCCCGTCTAGATTCCACCTGCATCCTCAAAGCAGCAGCGACAAGTGTGCGTCTGTCTGTTAAAGGGTGGTGTAACCCTCAAAGTGCGCTCCACAAACAATAAAAAAATTCTTCTTTTTTTTTCTCTTTGTGAAATGTGTGGGCTGTAGCCGCACCTGCATCCTTAAAGCAGCAGCGACAAGCGTGCGTCTGTCTGTTAAAGGGAGGTGTAACCCTCAAAGTGTGCTCCACAAACAATAAAAAAAATCTTTTTTTTTCTGTCTTTGTGAATTGTGTGGGCTGTAGCCGCACTTGCATCCTCAAAGCAGCAGCGACAAGCGTGCGTCTGTCTGTTAAAGGGTGGTGTAACCCTCAAAGTGCTCCAAAAAATAAAAAACTATTTTTTTTATGTGTTTGTGACTTGTGTGCGATGTAGCCGCACGTGCATCAACACAGTGGCAGCGCCAAGCGTGCACCTTTGTCATAAGTCAAGGGCCGGTTTGGACATCTGGTCCGGACTGAAGGACATGCCAACAATTTCTGACAAGTCTACTGTCACTTCATATGATACTGTCCTCAAAGCAGCAGTGACAAGCGTGCGTCTGTCTGTTAAAGGGTGGTGTAACCCCCAAAGTGCGCTCCACAAACAATAAAAATATTCTTCATTTTTTTCTGTCTTTGTGAAATGTGTGGGCTGTAGCCGCACCTGCATCCTTAAAGCAGCAGCGACAAGCGTGCGTCTGTCTGTTAAAGGATTACATCGGTGACAGCATCCAAGTAGGCATGTCAGACAGTCCGTACCTGTACTGGCAGGAAAAAGAAGCAATTTGGAGGTCCCTGTACAAACTGGCTCTATTTTACCTGAGTTGCCCCCCCTCCAGTGTGTACTCCGAAAGAGTGTTTAGTGCAGCCGGGAACCTTGTCAGCGAAAGGCGTAGGTTGTTGCTACCACAAAATGTGGAGAAGATGATGTTCATAAAATGAATTATCAACTCTTCCAGGGAGACCAGCCTCCAGAACGTACAGAGGGACCTGTGGTTGTGGATTCCAGTGGGGACGAATGAATACTCTGTGAGGATGAGGATGCACACAACACTGAAGAGGGTGAGGAATCGGTGGATGAGGAGGATGAGGACGACATGTTGCCTCCGTAGAGCCAGTTTGTGCAGGGACAGATTAATTGCCAGCTTGTTTTGTGGGGGCCCAAACGAACCAATCATTTCAGCCACAGTCGTGTGGCAGACCCTGGAGCTGAAATGTTTGGTTTGTTAAAGTGTGCATGTCCTGTTTATACAACATAAGGGTGGGTGGGAGGGCCCAAGGACAATTCCATCTTGCACCTCTTTTTTTTCTTTGAATTATGTACTGTTTGGGGCCTAGTTTTTCAAACTGCCATCCTGTCTGCCACTACAGTGTCACTCCTAGATGGACCACGTGTTTGTGCCGCCCACTCGTATCTCTTAGCATAGTCATCCAGCTACCTCGGTGCAACCTTTTGGATATAAAAACACTATTTTGAGGTGTGAGGTATTCAGAATAGACTGGAAATTAGTGGAAATTAAGGTTATTGAGGTTAATAATAGCATAGGAGCAGAAAAACACACAAATTCTGTGATTTTAGCTGTTTTTATGCTTTTTTTAAAAAAAAAATACAGATCCAAAACACAAAACCCAGAACCCAAAACACGGAAGGGTGGTTTTGGCAAAACCAATCCAGATCCAAAACACGAAGAAAGATCCAACACAAAACACGAAAAGTGGCCGGTGCACACCCCTAGTACACATTAGACCATATGTCACCTGATCCGACCGGATCAGACGACATATCAGGCACATCGTCTAGTGTGTACCCGCTATGTTGCTGACGATGCGCGCTCCTGGTCCATCGGACCTGCATGCAGGTCCGATGGGCGACATCATTAGCTGCCGAATCTCTGACGATCTCTCCCTTGGAAAACACAGACTCCACCTCTCTCCCTGTCTCTGAGATAACTCACTCCAACTGTCAGGTTTTATTTTCTCCCAGTGTCTGTGTGACCAGTTTGCAGCACTGGCTCTAACTGGTTTTAGGCAGCCAGAACCTTCTATCAGATTCTGGCCCATACCGCCAATTATTATTATTAACATTATTACCAAAAGTCAAGAGGTAAAGAGAATTCATACAAGATTCTTTATAGATGGCACTGGGTACTGAAATGCATATGATTCATTTATTCAAAGTAATGCAATTTGTCCCGGTGTTGCCATATGGTGGAACTGCCTCAGAACAGTCATGTGCTAAAGCAGAGTCTAAGCATGATCTAATAATGACACTGACATCAATCTCCCCGGGGCCCTTTTATTTTGTAACATTTCTTTATATCACACCAGTATAGTCTGTTGTGCTTTACAATGGGGAACAAAACAGTAATACTGTAAATGAGACCGGGCAATAGCAAAACGTGCTTACAATGTGTAAGGCTCTCTTTCCTAAATTACAAATGCATCTATATAAATATATGTAAATAAATAATTAATTTGTCTTCTGTGTCACATGATGCAACTGCCTTTAACATTACACATCAAGGGCCTGATTGACTATGGATCACTATTGTAATCGCAGCTGTGGTTACGCATGGAGGTCTGCTGTAAAAATATGCTAATGAATGCAATCACAAAGCCATCGTACAGCCAGCATAGAGACGCCCACTACCACTATCTCACATCCGTAATACCTTGCAGTCCTGCGTGTACATTGGTAACAAGGTCTGACCTTACTCAGAAATTGCTAACCTTGTTGTACGCTGTCAGCACTCAAGCTGCGTAGGTCATCGCAGTGGCTAATTTATGCACGCCCATGTAATTGGGTTCAAGTTTTCAGGCACGCCTGCGTTTCTCCGTCTACTCTCACGTCACCACTTTAGATATAGAAATCTGACCACACTACACAGCTCAATGTTTGACCATGTTTCTGCCAACACTGCCATCTTTCAACTGATGTTAGGACAGTATGACTGATATGAGCCACAGTCTAATGACTGTGAGGGGAAGCAGTGGTCTATCTGCTCTGGTTAATGGATGTAGGTGCACAGGGCCTGATTCAGAGCCGCTCGTAAGCGGCCGCTCGTTCGCTCCGAGCGATGTTCGCACATCTGCGCATGCGTATGGGTCGTAATGCGCATGCGCCAACCAGTCAGTGCGGTTGGAAATCGAGTGCTCGCAAAATAGCGAATGCCTGCTAATTTGAGTGACAGGATGAGGCATTTGTGGGTGGTAACAGGGGAAGGTGCTTGAAAACGGGGAGTGGAGATCCAAACGCAGGCGTGCCAAACGGTCAAAACGGGAGTTTTAAGGGTGTGCATAATTAACAAAGCAGCGTCATCGACCACGTCACTTGGTTGTTTCTTAGCCTGAACTGTTCGCATGATTGCGGTAGGAAAATCCTACCACAAGCACTGCGAGCAGTTCAGACGCCTTCCGATGTACTCGATTAATCTAATAAATAGCGGAGATGATGTAGGATGCGAGCAGCCAGGGGGCGTCTTTACAAAATAGCGAGCGCATGTTTCGTTCGCTCACTCAGACATACAGGCGTCAACAGACCGCAAAGAGCGAGCGCTCAATTTAAATATCTGGCCCCTTTTTCTGAACGAGCGAGTGCAAATAGCGTCTGGCTCTGAATCAGGCCCACAGATCTGTGTTCCTAGGAACATATATTGTCTAAAAAGCAGATAAACCAAGTGGAAACTGCAATCCAATAAAAATACAGAAATACAAAAAAGGAGAAGGTAGTGCTGATAGACAATATAACATAAATAGACAATTTATTAAAACAAACAATGTGTGATTTAGAACAACAAATGACTGCAATTGATGCACTGAGGGCCTGATTCAGACCCGCTCACAAGCGCTACGCGCATGCGCGGATCCCGGATAGCGACGGGCAAACCATCGCTCCGGGTCTCGTAACAAAGGGGGCGTGCTGTCGATGTTGAGTGAGTGGGCCGGGGGAGTGGCTGCCCAAACTGAGGCGTTCCCACGTGAATGCCTCCATCTCTCTGGGGCTTGCGGCAACGAGACCCTACCACAAGGGTCTCGTCGCAAGCCCGATGGTCGCGATGGTCTTGACCATCACGACCATCTTCCTGGCCACTCGCTATAGCTGTGGGTGGTTACCCACAGCTATGCGAGCGGCCAGGAGGCCGCTCTAAAAAACAAGAAGGCCAGCCCTCATTCAGAGCGAGCGCTCTGTCAGAGCGTCCGGCTCTGAATCAGGGCCTGAGTTCTAATGCTTCCAATCTATATATACCTATATATATTGTTACCTCACTTATTGAACCACCCTTGGATATATATACTGTACATTTTCTATCTACAGTATCTGCACAGGTTTTACTTTAGTCTCCCTTGGAGGGATCTGATCCCGCTCAGGGACGGATTTCCCGCTAGGCATCCTAGGCACCCGCCTAGGGCCCGGCGGGACCCAAGGAGCCCGTGGACGGGCCCCATTTGCCCTAAGAAATCAGCCTTTCACAGCGCGCCCAGAGGAGCACTGCGCAAGTACCGCGTGACGTCATGATGTCATGACGTCACGCAGTCCTCCTTCACTCCTAAAGAGTCCGTGCTGCTGTCTGCAGCCCAGCTGGGCTGGCCAACGCTGGCTGCCGCGCTTCCGTACCTACTGGCTCCGCCATCACTGTGCTGAGAGTCTTCTCCCTCTGCCGCCCGCTGTCAGGCCGCATGTCTCTGTGGGATAGTCGGGGCCGGGCCATCCCCTGGGGCTGCAGGAGACAAACCGGCAGGATGAAAGGGGCTTGTGCTTGAGGCTGCTGTATAGCTGGGATGAAGTAGGAGCCACCGCAGGAGGAATGGGATACTGGTGGGACTGGGAGAAGCTTTCACTGACTGGCTGTGCAGTGTACTCACTGGCTGCTGCTTTCAGCGCGAGAGAAGGACGGCAGTCGGGACCCATGCGGAGTTGACCCCGGAGTGGAGGTGATTCATGTTAAGCTTCTTTTCAGTGATTCCCTTCCACTGTTATGCTGCTTGCTTATTTCCACCACTATGCCCTGCCCCTGCTCCACACTACTGCTCCCAATCTGCCCCCTGCTCCACACTACTGCTCCCAACCTGCCCCCCTGCTCCACACTACTGCTCCCAACCTGCCCCACTGCTCCACACTACTGCTCCCAACCTGCTCCCTGCTCCACACTACTGCTCCCAACCTGCCCCCCTGGTCCCTACTACTACTATTACCAGCCTGCCCCCTGATTCGCAATACTACTACTCCAAACCTGCCCGCATTACATCTACTCCCACTTCCCACTACTACTCCCATCCAGGCCCTAATCTGCACTACTACTACTCCTGTCCTGCCCCCTGATTGACTAACCAGACTACCCCATGGCCTCACAATACAGTACCCACCCTAACTACCATCCCTGCCTCTGGAACATACTGTAACCCTCCCTACCCCTAACCTCCAGATCATACCCTTCTCCCTGGCCCCCTAGAAATACAGTAGCCCCCAGACCCTGGACATACACTACCCACCATACCCCACAGCCCTGGTGAAGTACACTGCTCAGCCAATTTTTTTCTTGTGGAGTCCAATGTGTTTTTATTTTTTCCCTGCAGGGGACATTGTGGTGGTCAGTTTGTTTTTGTATGTTTTTTTTTCTATGGGAGCCAATGTGTTTTATTATTTACTTGTGGGGGCTAATGTGTTTTTTTTCTTGTGCTTTGTTTAAATCTGCGCATGTGTCCCCCTTAACAAACTCCGCCCCCATTAGGGCTGCTACTATAAATTTCCCGGGCTAGTTTTCCATCCCAATCCGACCCTGTGTCAGTGTGCCACCTGTGCACAGAGCCACCATCAGGGAGGAACTGGCAGGCCTCGAGTACCGGGCCCGGAGACAGGGGAAAGAGGGGGGGCCCGGGTGTAGCTGTGCTGCACTGGCAGCCACGTAGAATTGAAATACAATGCAGGCTGCATGTCATTTATGGTGCCAGCCACGAGCCAGCCTGAGCTTGCGGACCGGCAGCCAATCCGGAGCGTCCGCCATATTTGAAATGTCGATGCAGCACTTCTACCAGAGCTCCCCGGGCCCCCCACTCTCTCAATATTTTAAATTCTGTTGGCGCTAATTCTGGTTAACTGGCTGCACCAGCGCAGCCAGTTGAAGACATTTTAAAACAGGTACCCTGCTAATTACTTAATCCCTGACCTAGCCCTGTTCTCCCCCTCCCACCAGCTATCCTTGCCCTGTTCCCCCCCGTTCCAGCCATTCTTCCGTGCCCTGTGCTGCCCCCCAGTCCAGCCAGCCTTCCATGTCTCCCTCCTAGCCATGCCAGCCTTCCCTGTCTCCCTCCTAGTCCTGCCAGCCTTCACCGTCTCCCTCCTAATCCGGCCAGCCTTCCTTGTCCTGCCCCCCCCTCCCCACAGGTCTTAGTAGCATTAGTAGTAGATAAGGATTTATCAATTATATGAAGTAGTGTCTCCTTATTTACTACTATTGCTAATAAGACCTGTGAATGCCGCCTAGGCCCTCTCTCTCTCTCTCTCTATGGGTTTGTGGGAGGGGGCCCCAAACTGGCATCTTGCCTAGGGCCATGAGGTCTAAATCCGGCTCTGATCCCACTGGCATGTGATATCTTGAAAAAGGAGAGAGGACTCTCCGAAATGCGTAGAAGGTGAAGCCGCACACCCGTAAAGAGGTTTCCTGCCTGCGGGGTCTAGCCGCATAACATCATCAGGTCCGTGATCTGCAGCACGGAGAGCGGCAGTGTTTTCATAATTTCCCAGGGATTGTGGTATCTATTCCTTCTTTTTTGGACTTAGGCCCTGATTCAGAGCCGCTCGTTAACAGCAGTACGCTCGTTGCATTCCGATGTTGACTAACCGCGCATACGTCGGTGTTACACTGCGCATGTGCGTACGGCAGATTGCGAGCTTATTTTGTCTCGTTCGTCAAATAGCGTACAGAAAGTGACATGTCAAATGTGATTGACAGAACAGGGCGTTTTTGGGTGTTGACGGGGGAGGAGATGGGAAAACGCAGGCGTGGTGAGGCGTTTTTTGGGCGTACATACATTAACAAATGCGAACGTCAAATGTGTTCGTACCAACTCATACGTCACTGGATGATCCTCTTTCCCTTCAAAATGCTCGCACAGCTTAGGGGCTGGATAACTCGACCACAGTGGCGATGGCCTTCTCCTCCGTCCCGGCACTCCACGATGTAGCATCGATTAATCACGGCTTGTCAGAAAATCAATTAGTGTTTGATTGAAAACCGGCTTGGTATGTGTTTGGAAAGCAGTTTTTTTGGATAGCACAAAACCGAACGCAGGTGGAAATCATAGCTGCTAATGTCTGGATTACACAATCAATTAGCGTACATTTGTGGGGGTGTATTTTGGCCGCAATGTGTTGTTTTTGGACTATTGTAACAATAATGTCATCATGTTTAGGTTTGGTGCCTCATTTTGTGTTTGCAAGGTGATTTTTCATCCTTAGGTAATGTTTTAAACGTTCCTTAACGATCTCTTTTTTTCCAATGTGTAATTTTTTAGGTTGAACGTTGTTGACTTGTGGGCCCGGATTAAATGTAACCCATTTTTACAATAATGTCAGAATACAAAGTCGTACATTTGATGTAAATTTATTGGTATCCCCAAAAAAATAAATGCACATATTTAACCAAAACATTTTTGGCAGTGTTCATTCCACAATATTTATTAATTGTGCAAACAATAAATTGTTGGTAAACGTAAATGCAAAAATTAAAAACAATTCACAAGAAAGGAGAGGGAAGTTTTGGCTAGAAAGGAATATGAGGCAAGTACAGAAGGAGTGTGGGAAAAGTAGCCAATGCTGTCACCGTTTTTTCGGCCGTTTGGCTGGGGGAGGGAGGGCGCCAGACCGGGTCCGGGATGTCATCGGGCTTGCCTGTCCAGAGGCAGATGTTGTGGCCTCTGGACTAGGCACAGGGCTAGGCACATTTGGAGGATTGGCTGATGTTGTGCCAGAGGTGGAGGATCCATATGTTCCGGCAGGAAGGGAGGTCGGCTCCACCATGTGCTGGCGAACGAGCTGCTCCAGGGCAGTGGCGATGCGGATGTTGGCCCTGGTATTTTCTGCCAGGGCTGACCAATGGTCACGTTGGCCGCAGCATTTTGCTCCAGGGCCTCAGCCACCCGTACCAGACTGGCGTCCATCCTCTGCAGAATCTCCGTATGGAAATCCGATTTAAAATTTAGTTCTGTGAGGAGGGACACTGCCTGCGAGGGGGATTGCCCTGGACTGGCTTCTGCAGGGTCCTCAGCCGGATGTACTGGTTCCTCCCCTGCAGAGCCAGCAGAAATTCTGCGGCCAAGGCTCCCCTCTGAAGCAGACTCATCCGCCTGTGTCTCTGTTGGAAAAATTAGAAAAGAGTCACATTAGAATCTACATATTGGCACAATAACATTTCAGAGTTGGTGACATCACAATATTTACCTGGGACAACATGAGGAGCCGCAAAGTCTGGCATGTCCGTATCTATGTTGGACACGCCAAACACCTCCACAGGCTGCACACACCCCTGTTCCAGCTCTTCTAAATCAGTCAACTCCAATGACACAGGGGTGGGACCCCCACCTGTCCTCCTTGCATGCCTAGCCCTGTCCGCCAGTTTTTGCTTCAGGCGATATTTAAAGTCGGCCCATCTGTGGGTGAAATTGGAACCATTATCCTTTTGTTTAAAATGGGTTTTGTTTTTAGGGGGGGGAAGTGTTTACTTACCGCCGTTTGACATCCCGGGCTAGACGGACATAATCACCCACCCTATTGACATCAACGGCTACCTCTTCCCACATTCTCCACTTCTGGCTTGCACTCATATTCCTGTTTGCCTGTGGCAGGATGTCCACACACTTCTGAATCAAAACCTCCATCTCCTTTCTTGTGAATTGTGGCTGCCTTTTCTTTTTGGCAGCTTTGCCCGGAATACTGGGCCCAGCAGCCTCTTCCATGTCATCCTCCTCACCTATTTGTGTAATTTTGGAGAATTCTCAACTTCACAACTTGCACAATATTATGTTTCTAATTAATCATTGAGTCAAAATGCCTGAAATACTTACCGCCAGACTGTTGTCCATTGTTTCCCTGGTCTGTAGCCATGTCTGAGCTCCAAACAAGAAATACACCAGAATGTTTGTTTTGGCTCGTGACGTATTTATACATGCGACCTTATTTTTCGGCCGCATCATTGATTGTGCGTTCCTATGATCCCTCCTTAATTTGTGCGGGAAACTAAACACTATTTATGGCTTGGGGCGTCTCGAGTCGAGGTGGCGTTTTTTTGAATGTTGGAGGTTACGTTGGTTGGAGTTGATTGTTGGCTGGTGTAGGAGTTTTCGTTGTTGGAAGTTTTTTTGGGGGATATATTCGTTTTTTTAGTTCCGTTCGCTTTTTTTCGTTTCTAATTTTTTTGGCCGTTTCCAGTTTTGGGAAGTTTTGGGAAGTCAAACTTTGGTACAATTTGTGTCTCCTTCTGTTTAAGATTTTTCTAAAAAATTTTTGGCGTCATTTCATCTCTCTTAGGTTTTATTTTGGCTCTGCCCCAAACACCTTTTGATCCGGATTCTTATATATTATCTCTTGGTAAGTTCATTTGTTAAATTGTTTTGTAAATGTTCTTGGTTGTCTTTATGCAACTTTGGTTGGCCTTACACATGTAACCTTTGATTTTCAAAATCCGAAATCTGTGTTTTTTTTTTGTTTTTTTTAGCTGCGTTTTTATAACATGTATTTGCGAACTAATTAGCGCATTTTTAAGACTTTCTATTGTGACTTGTATTTGCGAACTAATTAGCGCATTTTTAAGACTTTCTATTGTGACTTGTATTTGCGAACTAATTAGCGCATTTTTAAGACTTTCTATTGTGACTTGTATTTGCGAACTAATTAGCGCATTTTGAAGACTTTCTATTGTGACTTGTATTTGCGAACTAATTAGCGCTTTGTGAAATGCTTATTCATCCCTTAAAATTGTTTGTGTTTTCTCTTTAGCATTTGTTGCTTACATTTGGCCTCAATTTGACGTAGTGTGCACAATGTCGTTTTGCTCTTTGCCCAAATGTGTGTTTCTCCCCTTTTATGTTTTGTCTTGCTTAAATTTTTGAACCAGAAATGGCCAGCATAAAATGATGTATATTTATGTTGTGATTATTTCCAGTTTCCACATATCATGACAATACCCCGGCATATATGCATCAATGGATGGTATCTTCAAGCTAAGTAAAAAAAATTATTTTTGGGGGGGTTAAAAAGCCTGACATTCAAATCTTGCCATTTCAGGTTGATATGGGTCGGATTGTTCTGGCCATGCTCCCGGAAGCCGACCAACCTCAATCTCGTCCCAGGCGTAGGCATCGTAATCGTGCAAGGCCCCAGATATTTCGAACACGTGTCACCCTTTTTGGAATGCCCGATGATGAGGTTTTAATATGCTACCGTCTTCCTCCCAAAATCATCATAGACACTCTCTCATTAATAGAGAGTGATCTTGAGCGGCAAATTGACAGTCCTACAGCAATACCACCACTTACACAATTTATGGCGGTGTTACATTTCTGTGCCTCAGGATCGTTCCAAACAACGGTGGGAATAGTGGCGGGCATATCACAATCCTCCTTTTCCCGGATCCTGAGGGCAGTGATGGAGGCACTTTTCAAGCACCTCCATCATTTTATTCAAATGCCTTTGGATATGGGTGCCCTTAGTGTGGCCAAGGCCAATTTTTACCAAATAGCTGGCTTCCCACACATCATAGGGGTTGTGGATGGTACTCACATACCACTTCTGCCTCCAGCACGGCTGGAGGCAATATTTAGAAACCGGAAACACTATCACTCCCTCAATGTAATGGTGGTATGTGATGCCTCCCTCCAGATCCTGTCCCTGAATGCAAAATTACCAGGAAGTGCACATGACTCCTTCGTCATCCGGCAATCAGGGATATGGTACAAATTAACCAACCTACAAGCTGGTGATGCGTGGCTTCTGGGTAAGTGGAGACCTTTAGTACATAACAATGTTAAGCTTCATACAGAGTGATCCTGATTGTTGTCTATTCTTTTTCACAGGAGACAGTGGCTACCCTTGCACGCCCTGGCTGCTCACTACTTATTTGGCTCCCACACCAGGGCCACAAAGTGAGTATAATTCCGCACTTACAGCCACCAATCCGCGAAAAACACCATTTTCGAATCCCCCCCCCAAAAAAAAGGGCCATGCAGATATGAGTACAATGAATAAATATGAACTACATGGAAAACATGGCCATGCAGATATGAGTACAATGAATAAATATGAAATACAGGGAAAACATGGCCATGCAGATATGAGTACAATGAATAAATATGAAATACAGGGAAAACATGCACACGCAGTTAGGGCCACAAAGACAAACATGAAAACCACAGTCCATAAAACTTACTTTCGGCGATCTGCATGCAAAAGCATGCCAGCAAGCGGGGCGTCCGCCGTTGCAGGTCCGACCACCTACGCTCCAGCTGCCCAATCTGGTGGCGTGAGCCGAAGGAGCGCAGGCGGGCCCGTACCTCCGCATATGCGGAACACTTTTCGCGGTTGGTGATGGGTGGAGGCTGGCTGGTGATCCGCCTATCCATGACCTCCGTTAGCACCAGCAGCTCGCGCCTGGTGAATGCGGAGGCTCTCATGATGGCAATGGTGTTTTTGTGAAAAATCATTTTTAATAAAGTGCCCAAAAATTTTTTGATTGGCTAATGTATTTGGGTAATTAACAGGACCAATTCTATTGGTTAGTGTATGAGTCATGTGTTCGACAGGGCCAGAAATCTCTTGAGACTTATGATAGGCTTGATGCAGTGACATGCGTAAGCAAATTTAAATAAAGTAATGAACTCCGGGAAATATGCGGGTAGAAAAACAAATAGAACAATTATTTAATTGGGGCTAACATGTATTTTGACAATTAAAAGCGAATGTTTAAGCCGTACGTATTCTGCGGGTAAACACAAACATGGACATGAATAAAGTTTATTGCATTGTGTTAAAAAAAAAAACAATTAAGCTAATTGATATATTGATTGGCATGATACGATTGAGGGAGGTAGGCAGAATAAACGAGCAGTTAATCGAAATCTGACAGTCCAACTTCCGGGTAGTACTAGTGCGTGCGTTCCCTTCAAGTCACTTCGGGGATGTACGCTCGCTATTTGGCATGCTCGTTAGTTAGAGGAGGGGTCGCTTGAGTTTGGGGAGGATGTTGGGCTGCGAGCAAAAATACGAGCGAGTGCTTGAATTTAAATATTTTTTTACGTACGCCGAACGTACGAACGGCCACTTGCGTCCGGGTCTGAATGAGGGCCTTATTTTCATGGACTATTTTTAATGTCATTTTTATATGGATATTGAGATATGTTTTGTGAATTAATAAATCTACAAATCTTTTATGAGAAGTGGATGCCTTGCTTGCTTTTCCTCCTTGAATATAAGGGCTGTTAATGATACCCTCTATATGCACTTGAGATAGAATTATAAAGTAAGTGTCTTTCTTTGGGGATAAAAGGGCATTGGCTGACTGCAGGGATAATTAAAAACAAGTAAAGAAACCTTTCGACACACACTGGACAGAAATAGAATGTAAGTGTCTGTCTGGTTATGTGGGAGATAAAAAGCATAAAGAAAGGATATTGTCAACTACCAAGTATCATTATATCTGGTACACACAGATCTGCTACATAGAGACACAGCGCTAGTCACTTTGTGTTTTTTTATATATATTGTGTTTTATAGGCGATTAGAGTGTATTCTCAATAAGTTGCTAGTGTTTGTCAGTACAGAGGCACAGAGTTAAACTATTTCTTCTTTTCTATATATGTGGGTAATTAAGGTGAGAGGCAACCCCTCTCACCACACATCCCCCCTTTCACTTTTCCAAGCTTGGGGAAGCACACATCTTCCTTTGTGATGGACAACACCATTTGGCTTTTTCAAACTTCCAGGACAATGCATATGCATTTCTATGTTGAGCTCCAGGCCAATGTTGTGCGACAAATTTATATTGTTGAATGGTCAAGACCCAACGTGTAACCCTGGGGTTATCCTCTTTGTTGAGGTGCATCCACCTCAAGGGTGCGTGATCCATGACTAGGACAAACTCTCTTCCCTGGGGATAATACTGTAGGGCTTCTACTGCCCATTTCATTGCCAAACATTCTAACTCGACTATAGCGTACTTTGTTTCACGTGGCAGCAGTTTCCTACTTAAGTATACAATTGGCTTCTCCTCACCCACAATGGACTGTGACAAAACAGCTCCCAAGCCTGTTGTGGAGGCATCAGTTTGCAGGACAAAGGGTTTCTATAAATCAGGCTCCTCTAAGATTGTATTGGAACACAGGGCCATCCTCATATCTTCCCATGCTACCTCAGCTGTTTTGGACCAGAGGATTCTTTCCAGCTGAGCCTTTTTAAAGGTTTCAGTCAGCGGTAAAGCTCTGGAGGCGAAATGCGGGATGAAACGGCGGCAATAGCCCAACAGCCCAAGGAAGATCCTCATTTGTTTTTTGGTGGAGAGTCTTGGCAAGGACTTAACTGCATCCACTTTCCATAGTTGGGGTTTCACTTGTCCCTTGCCAATCACATACCAGAGGTAATTGGCCTCTGAAAGTCCCATGGTACACTTGGCTGGATTAGCCGTAAACCCGCGTTGTCTTAAACTGCCCAGCACTTTTTGGACTTTGGGCTAGTATGTTTCCCAATCTTCGGTATATATGACAGTGTTGTCTAAATGGCATACCCCTGGTGTGGCCTTATTAGGCGATCCATGGCACGCTGGAATGTTGCTGGTGCCCCTTGTTGGCCAAAAGGAAGCATATTATATTGATACAAGCCATCTGGCTTTGAGAAGACTGTCTTCTCCTTGGCAGACTTGCTTAAGATAATTTGCCAATACCCCTTTGTGAGGTCTAGGGTCATAAGTTTCCAGCAACTCATCAAAGTTTCCACCACTTCATGCACCCAAGGTAGCGGGTATGCGTCGAACTGGGAAACTTGATTCTGATGTCTAAAGTCGTTACAGAAACATATTGCCCCCATAGGCTTGGGGACTAGGACAATAGGACATGACCAATTACTCCTGGACTATTCAATAACCCCAAGCTGAAGCATCTCCACCTCTTGCCTGACAGCTTGCCGCAGCGCCTGGTCTCTTTTCCAACATTTTTGCCATATTTCCTCTGATTTCATTCAGCTCCAAAACTATAGCTAACTCCTCCAGGTTCTGAGGATCAGTGTGTACCACCAGGCGCTGCATGCTTCAAACTAGGATCCTTATGCACTGGTCGATAATTACCGACTCCACAATCTGTGTGGCAGTGCGGACGACCGGCTGGAGCCAACTTTGCCCCTGTCTGGCGAGTTCTGCAACCTGCTTCCAAATATGGACCCCTGGTAGTAGTGTCCTCACCGGGCAAAATGGTGTTTTTGACCAGATCATACTTTGCCGCATCAGTGAAGGATGTCAGCATATGCTTTTTGTGCCTTGCCAGTGAGATAGGGTACAAGTCTATCAGCCCAAGAAGCGGCTGGCCACTTTAATTGCTGTGCGCCCTCTCAAATATCAATTATTTACCATGGCCTCATGGAGAAGGGCCAGGGAAAAGATAGGGGAGGCCAGGAGATGCTGGGGATAAAATAAGAGGAAGCTACAAGTAAGAATGATAATAAACAAGAACATTGACAGGCCCAAACAGCGCCCTCTGCCCTGCGGTGCCCTGTACCATGGCACAGGTCGCACCACCCGTTACGTCCCTGCACCCAGGAGGCATCTGTGCTGCGCCACAGCAGCACAGTGTCCCCGTATTGGCCACCAAATATGTAACAGGGTCATAGAAAGCAGGACACACAACACGCAGGTTCCCGGTAAAACAGTGTCTTTTAATGGCAGCAGACGCTGCAGCTTAACATATACACACAAAGGCCTGGACAAACAGGCACATTGATTAGACATGCAGGTGGAAACAAATGATCCTGCACCCAAAGGGCTAATGTTCCGCTTGCAGCCACTGTATGCTGTGCTTCCTAGCCAGCCAAATCTGAAAGTCCCTGGCACTACGGAAACTCAGGCCTACTCGCTGGCCGCTATTTAGCATCAGTGCCCAGAGCACCAGGTGAATGAAAGTTTTAAACTCTTCCTGTCTTCCAGTGATGACTTGCAGCTGGAACTGTGCAATTCTGAAAACCCAAAGTTCCAAATCTCTACTGCTACTGCACAGGTTTTACTTTAGTCTCCTTTGGAGGGAGCTGATCCCACAGAAATGTGGGTAATTCAGGTGAGAGGCAAACCCTCTCACCACACATCCCCCCTTTTGCTTTTCCAAGTTTGGGAAGCACTTATCTTCCTTTCTGACGGACGACACCATTCGGCTTTTTCAAACTCCTGGGACAATGTGTGCGCATTACTACGTTGAGCTCCAGGCTGATATATATATATATATATATATATATATATTATATATATATATATATATATTAGCTGATGTACCCTGTTTCACCCGGGTACACCTTAGATATTTACTGATTCCATTTCTATCTCACCACTTCAGTAACAAGTGAATCCTTTACCTCTATAGTAATTCATCACTGCTATAGTAAGACATTACCCTCCCTCACCTGTGTACTAACACATTCCACTCCCTCACCTCTGTAGTAACACATTATCCCCACTCACCTCTATAGTAACACATTACCCTCACACCTGTAGTAACTTAATCTCCTCCCTCACCTCTGGAGTAACACATCCCCCTTCCTCACACCTGTGTTAAGACATTACCCCCGCTCATCCCTGTAGTAACACATTCCCCTCTCTTACCTCTGTAGTAGCACATTACCCCCGCTCACCCCTGTAGTGACACATTCCCCTCCCATACCTGTGTAGTAACACTTTCCCTTTCATACCTGTGTAGTAAAGTCCCCATACTAGACGATATATTGTCCAAGCCGGCGGATTGGATGACATATCGGGCACATTGGTCAGTGTGTACCCGCTGATGATGTGCGCTCCTGCACGTCGTCAGCGACATCACCCGTTGGACCTGCATGCTGGTCTGATGAGCGATATCGTCAGTGGGGGCTCCATTGCTGCTGGTATAAGCAAGTGTGTATGCACTTGCTGATGCTGGAACCCCTGTCGGGTCCCGCCTCAAACAATATTGCGCTGAGTACACATCATTTGGTGTGTATGCAGCTTAACACATTCCTTTAACTCACTTTTCAAATAGGGGAGCCACACCAACTATCAGTGATGTGTAGCAGCACATGGGTTGGCAGTTGGTGTTTGAATTGAACTGTGCTGCAGCCTCGATGAGTCAGTCAGGCAGGATATTGAACAGGGGGAGGAAATATTTTAGCCCTTTTCCCCCCCTTAGGAGTCGAATTTTGAGAAAGCTCTTCTTAGTGTGTACATACATTATGAAAGGCATATACTCCCCTACTTTCATGTTTCTAGGTATAGGGGTTTGGGATGGGTGTTGATGAGTCAGTCAGTGAGGACACTTGATTTGATAGATAGATAGATAGATAGATAGATAGATAGATAGATAGATAGATAGATAGATAGAAACACTCTTCTGAAAGAAAACACAAATAATATATTATTATTACAAACTATTAGAATTCTTAAAAAAAGGCTTTTAAAGATATTGTACCAGAAGGAATGATAAAACTGTATTTAACCTATTTGATATTCATTTTCATACCTGAGAGAGATGTCTACTTACAATTTCTCAATAATTCATTTACTATAGTTTTAACTGTTGTATAATTAACTTCAGGTGCTTGATATAAAGTCAGATTTAAAGTTAGGAGTTTATTCAAAATAGAATTCCACAAGTAGTTATTAGAAAAATAACCACTAGGGTGCACTGCATTTCAGTATATTTTAGCTGTGCCCTAAAAGAGTGCTGCAGGAGAAATCATTGCACATTTATATTCATAGTACATTAAGGGTCTGATTCAGAGGTGGACGCAGTGCCGCTGCTTGCACAATTGACCGATTATTTGCTAATGTGTATGTGCAAAAAGTCATGCTGATCGCGCCCCCCATTGGCTGTGCACCGGGCGGCGCTGCAAATTTATTTATTTTTCTAAGGGGGTGAGGTCACGCCTCTTGCGATTAGGCAATGCCCCCTGCCACCTGGGCCCAGCATGGTTGTCTATGTATATGGGTGTGCTGGCATTAGGTACGGTGAGGCATTCCTGAGTGGTGACTGGGAGGTGGCCTGAAGTATACACAAAAAAAACTGTCTCATGGGCATTTTCTGGGAGTGTCAGAGGCATGTCAGTAAGCGTGGCTGAGTTCTCAGATGCAGAGCCACTGCCACAAAGGCCATGCTTAGTGGAATTTCAGTAGAAGACATGGCGGCTGCCATAGGCTGTGCACGTATTGATGGTTAATGCAACTCTGTGCCAATGGTGAAGAAGTTGCTATCACTGGCGGAGTGAAAGTGGGTGTTTCAGGGCTTGCACATTCCAGTGCACGCTAGTACACAAGGTGAACGCTGAGACTAGCATTTACATATTATCGCCACTTTGACTCCGCAAAAAGTTGCAGTCGCGGTGAAATTAGTGTTCACCTCTGAAATAAATTTATTTAGAGCTTGCTGTAAGTCCATTGTGCTGTCATCTAACAATAGGTTTTGTCATCACACTACAAACATTTTAATCATTCAACTGTTGATGCTGTATTCAAGCATGCCAAGAGTGGCCACTATTTACTGGGGTTGGGGGGTACATCAGCTGAGACACTATTTAGGAAAGCTAAGTCCCTTCACCCTTTAATAAAACCACATAATCATAATAAATCTTTAGAACCATAAGATAGATACATAACAGTCTTTCCCTTAAAACTAATTATGCTTACTGCTACTTAGATGTGGGTTGGGTATGATATGTCGGCAGTAAAAATGTCAACATTCATCATGTCATGAAAATGTTAACATGATCATAATGTCAACATTGACCATGTCAACATTCATCATGTAGACAGTAATGAAATGTCGACATATCTTCCCTTGTGGTCCAGGGGTAATTTGTCTGCTCCTGATGGCTCCTGTGGCTCCTGTGGTGTTTTCAAGGTCCTGGTGGTCATGTGACTGAGATTTTCAGGTCAAACCTCCGATTCCCTGGCGATAAGGTATTTCTCCTCTATCCCTGATCCCTAACCCTAACCGTTCCTCTAGTGCCTAACCCTAATCTCCCCCAGAGCCTATCCCTAATCGTCCTCCTCCTGCCTGCAGTCTTATCCTAATGTTCTGAGAAAGTCCACATGTTTTAACATCATAGCTGTCGACATTGTGGTGTCAACATTATGATTGTCAATATTGTCATTGTCAAACGATTGACTACTGTATATCCCCTTGAATGTCACTGCAATTTGGCTAGTAGAGGTTTGTGACTGATTGGTATTATTAGGTATTATTAGATAAGGATAAATGGGACGCTTAAATAGGTCTAATAATGTATACTTAAATGTACTAGCCAATAGGACAAATGACATAGGAACAGTGGTGTATCTAGGGGGGGTCGAGCAGCCAATGAGAGTCAGACAGACTCTCATTGACTGCTGCGCCCACTATCGGAGCTGGGCTGGAGCTCACTCATGAGCTCCCGCAGTGGGTGATGGGAGAGATGTCATGACATCATGACATCTCTCCCATAGTGCAGAGTGGGCTGCCCCCGGGAGGACGAAGGAGAAGACAGCGGCGGGCGCAGGAGCAGGGATTCAGGTAGGTGGGTTTTTTTCCTGTATGTGTCATTGTCTGCCACTGCGGGGGGGGGGACTACTACTGGGGGTACTGCATAGGAGGGACTACTACTGGAGGCAGTGCATAGGGGGGACTACTGCTAGGGGCATTATATAAAGGACACTGCATTGGGGGGACCACTGCATAGGGAGGACTACTACTGGGGTCACTGCATAGGGGAGACTACTACTGGGGGCATTATATAAGGGACCCTTCATAGTGGGGATCACTGCATAGGAGGGACCACTGTATAGGGGGGGACTACTACTGGGGGTACTATATAAGGGGCACTACTGGGGGCACTGGATACAGGGGACCACTATTGTGGGCACTGTATAAGGGGCACTGCATAGGTGGACTACTACTGGGGCACTTTATAAGGGCCACTACTGGGGGCACTGTATAAGGGTGCACTACTGGGGGGACTGTATAAGGGGGACAACAACAGGGGGCACTGCATAGGGGGACTACTACTGGGGGCATTATATAAGGTGCACTGCATAGGCAGGACCACAGCATAGGGAGGACTACTACTGGGGGCACTGCATAGGGGGGACTACTACTAGGGCCATTATATAAGGGGCACTGCATAGGGGGGACTACTACTGGGAGCATTTTATAAGGGGCACTACTGTAGGCACTGCATAAGAGGCACTACTGGGGGCATTGAATAGGGGGACTACTACTGGGGGGCATTATATAAAGGGCACTGCATAGAGAGGACCACTGCAAATGGGGGACTACTACTAGGGGCACTATATAAGGGACACTACTGAGGGCACTACATGCAGGGGACCACTACTGGGGTACTGCATAGGGGGACCACTGCATAGGGGGGACTACTACTAGTAGCCACTATATAAGGGGCACTACTGGGGGCACTGTATAAGGGTGCACAACTGGGGGCACTGTATGGGGGGCTACTACTGGGGGCACTGCATAGGGGGGACTACTACTGGGGGCATTATATAAGGGGCTCTACATGGGGGGGACCACTGCATAGGGGGGACTACTACTGGGGGCACAATATAAGGGGCACTACTGGGGGGCACTGTTTAGGGGTGCACTACTGGGGGCATTGTATAGGGGCACTACTACAGGGGGCACTGCTACTGGGGACATTGCATATGGGGCACTATTACAGTGGGCATTGCAAGAGGGGCACTAGTTCTTGGGGCATTAAGATACATATGGAATGGAAAGGAATGTTCCAAGAGTGACGAGAAACGGCGGTGTGTGATGTTGCCACGCCCCCATTGTCCAGTGGACACTCCCCTTGTGGCATGTGACCACAGCCACTTTTTCGGCGCACCTACTTGGGGTGTGGGGGGAGCTCCATTTTTTCATTTGCCCTGGGCTCCAAATACCCTAGTTACACCACTGCATAGGATAAATACAGTATGTGAAATATAGGAGAGAATCTGCAGTAGTGCAAACTCAGGACCTCATTCAGACCCACTCACAAGCACCTATGCGCTCACAAGCGGGTCGATGGTGGGGCACTGCGCACGTGCCGTGTGCGCACAGCGCATGCGCCAGCCCCGGAGCGAGAGAGAAATTCACTTGCTCCGGGGCTTGCTACAAATGGGATGCTGTCGATGTTGATCGACAGCTCGCCCCGTTTTGTAGGCAGGGTGGGGGGGTGGCCAGACAAATGGCCGTTTGTAGGCGGCCCTACTGACATCACCAGCACTCAAGGCAATAAACTCATTTACAATTAGAACACTGGCAAGAGATTTCACAGCAGAATACTATTTAAGAAAGCTAAGCAGATAACTATACTGTATTCACATAAAACACCACCATATAATAGAATGCAAACCCAAAATCTCTGACCAAAGGCTCAGCAGCAGGAGAGCAAATAATTATTGCCAAGACAAACACAACAATGTAGATAATAAACAGTTCCTGCAGAAACTAACATAATAATCAATGTCAAATAATCCAAAGTCCAGGACTAGAGACAGATGGGGTAATCCATAAACTTTCAAAGAACCAAGGTAGGCAGCATTAATCATTTAAAAAAAGAAAAAGTAAAGGACACAAGTTACAGATATAGCAATATATTACTGAACCAAATCAAGGAGCACAGGTAGTCACCACTGCATATTTGCATACTCTTGGTTTTTCCTCTCCTGAAGAATCCTGGAGAGAAGACTTGGCTGACAACATTAGGGGGCGTGCCAGATACTCACATCATTGGGCCCCAGACACTGCAAAATATTGCGAAGCACGGGTCGTACGATTCAGTACATTTTATCCCTGCCTACTCACTACAAACCAGAGATTCCCGGCAATTATCTTCCCATCCTGCCCACTTTACTAGGAAGTGGGCGGGATGTGGGTGTTCCGGCTACTTTTCCGTGGGTGCAGGGGACTACCTGAAAAATTGGGAGACTCCTGCACCTTCTCGGAGAGTAAGCAAGTATGCATAACTGTAGTAGGAACTGCCACTAACAATTAGGCTAATCCCTACTTTTTATCCTCACTAGACCCAGTAGGGACACTCCAAAACCTAAGTCTTCAGCCAAACAAATTAGTACTGTGACTAATGCATTGTATAAACCAGCGCCCCACTTGATCAGCAAAAGGCGTCTAGAACATGTAAATGGCTGTGGCACCCCGCTCATTGTATTCTTTCTAACACATATTTGGCATTTCCGTTTGGACTATTACAGTAAAGCGGATTCCAATTGGATTTATAAGTGATAAACAACAGATTTGGGTGTGTTTTTATTTCATTTAATTAAGGACCCTATTTATCACCAAACCTAAATAACAGTGGCATATTTCATATAGTATCGCAGTGATACAAACAAATATGCCACTGGTATTCATCATTACTTACTTCGCAGGCGAAGTCCAGCAACGTCCCCCTTCTCGGCGGCATCCTCCTCTAAGCTGCTGCAGCCTACCGCTGTCACCGACTGGCTTCTATGTCATTCCCATGTGCGACGGTCAGTCTGCACATGTGAGTGACTGTTTCACCTAGCAGGGACCCAGCAGTGCCTGGAGGGCTTAACTGAAGCCAGGAAGACTGCTGCCAAGTCCCTATTGCTGGCAATGGGAACACATCACTCTTGCCATCTAAAGATAGCAAAGGTGATGCAGTGACAAACATATTGAAATTATGTGATGCTGTGATAAAATATTGAATGGATGACATAACCCCTTTAGCGAGCGCTAAAGGGGTTATGTTTCATTGATAAATGGGGCCCTATATATGCAAAATGCAAATTTAACAATTATTAACACTGACAGGACACAATTTTTGATAACACTCTCAATAATATCACAAGATAAACTCACTTTCACCATCTTAGACATACTTGTCTACCCTCACAGAACGTCCAGGAGAATCTGAGATCTGGAGTAGCTTATCCGGAAGAGTACAGTAGGCAAGTTTCCTGGAGCGTCATTGCAGTCGCCTGCTGCTGTCTACTTCCTGAGTGAAGTAAGAGTTCCAGGGCACTTTGATAAAGCAATTTGCACCGAATTGTGTCATTGTTGCCCCACTCCCACTTTTCAAAACTGTTAATAGCCTGTGCCATGCCCCCAAACCCCACCCACCTGGCTGCTAACTCTTAGAGGGGGCAACCACAAACTCAGGATGTATGCTCTTACAGTAGATCAGTCTTTAACATTTGCTGTACCTCTTCTATCATACACACTGCTCCAGCCTACAAAACTTCTCCTATGTTGCTCCTGAATTATGGAACTCACCTTATCAGACTCTCCCTCAATTTTCAATCGACCAAGTGCGCTCTCAAAACCCACCTATGCACTATAGCCTATCCTAAAGTCTATTGACACTAATGCCTCTACCATTTTTACTTTAAATGTATTTGCATTGCCTTCTCCCTCTAGACTGTAAGTTCTCACAACAACATTGTATGTATTTATTTTTTGTGTGACTTGCATAAATGATAATGTATGATTTATCATTCTTATGGAGCATACACACGGTCAGATTTGTCAGATGAACGACTGAACGACTGAACGATTTGAACGATTTGAATGATTTTACCAAAGTTTTGAACGATTTGAACGATTGAACGTTTTTTGACTGCATTAAACTGAATGGAATCGTCCAAGTCTGACTGCAAACCCATCAGATGTCAGATATCGTTATCTGACAAACGGGAACGCGCATCGTTGATCGTCCATCATTCAGGCATGTCAGATATGAACGATTTTCCTTCAGATATGAACAACTGAACGATTTTTAAATCGTTATCGTTCATATCTGAAGGAAAAATCTGGTCGTGTGTATGCACCATTACTGTCCAGTGCCGCAGTGTTTATGGTACCATCCAAATAAACAATGATGATAGTTCTCTCTTGTATATATCACACTTTCAACTTTCATATTTACTACTAGCAATGTCAAGATGCATTTGTATGCTTGACATATGAAGAATGCTGTGTTTTAGTTGGATGTATCTTGGATATGTCCATATGCAGATTACATATGTTACAGCTTAGAGAAGTAAATGGGGGTTAGTGTAGGGAAGTGCCAAGTACTGTATAGTGAAGGCGTGCTTTACAGCCTTTACTATACTTTGGTGCAGGGTGCCGTTCCAAGCCAAATGCAGGTGCCATGTCCTAGGGGCTGTCCCCACCTCTAGCTACAGTCCTGAAAGATTACACTACTTGCCATTGTGGTCGTAATAAATCTCTTTGAATTTTGCTGCCATTTATTTTAACCACTTAGCTGGCTAATATTTTTTTCCAAAACCGCTCAGGAATGGTCGGGTTTTTTAGGATTGAATTAGGTCAAGAACATCTATTTTTAACTTATCCAACACGATTTTATTAAAAAAACTGCAATTTTTTAAACATATAGGGGTCTAACATTCTAACACACCGCAGATGCCGCAGCAATTCATCATTGCTCCGGCGTGGAGACAGCAGATGCAAAAATCAGCTGTCCCTGCGAGCGGCTTCACTGCTCCTTTCGCAGCAGTAACGCTAGTGCGCTTGTGTGACCTACAGGTCACTCACAGGAGCCCCAATGTCCCGCAGAAGGAGCCGGACAGGGGCGGAGGGATCCTAAAGGATCCCTCTTCGCAACCTAGGATTCCTTCCGAACATGGCGAATACTCCCCCCCAAACTAAGCTCCGAAAATATTATTTTATTATTATTATTTTTTTGAATTTATTATTTTCGTAGCTTGATGAATTTTGTCCCCATACTAGTGTAAGGGGACATTGGGCCATTCCGCAAAAGGAATATAAATAGGAGATATCTTTGATATCTCCTGCTTTACCCTCTTAATGAGTGGCCCAATAACTTAATTTTTACAATTGCAGGTGAAAATGTGCATTTTCAACTACTTTTGTAAAAATTAAGTGATGATGAATAGGCCCCTTAACATTGATATTGATTTTTAAAAATTAATCAAAAATATATCGGACCAATGTCGATCAGCACATCATAACATTGTATTTTCCCAATGGCTGCTCCCGTCTGCAGACACCAAGTGGTGGTTGCTGCCAGGCTGCCCGATCGTCTGCACAGCAGGCACTGGGGGAGAGTGCAAGGATGCAGAGAGGCCGGGAGCCGCTCAGTGAGTGATACAGTCTGGCGTGGCAGCAAATGATGTGATCTTGCCAGGGAAGTGATGAAAATGTTTTAAAAAAAAAGGTTGTCCTTGCACAATGTAGTGAGTGCACCCTGGCATTGAATATTGTATGTACTCATGTATTCAGTAGTAAGAGTTGTGTATCTCTATCAACACACAATTACTAGAAAGTCATTAATATAATTTAATATTTTTTATATTCTCCTGTAACAACAGTCTGTATAAAGGCTACAACATGCAAAATAAAAAGCTAAATACCCATAATTTTTCTGTAAGATACCATCAACTTTTTCCGAAAGTTCAGTTACATACTGGGGGCGGTCTCTGTAAAATCGTTTGGCATTGGGCTTCGTTTAGTAGTGTAATATATAACTTTTCAGAGCTTTCCTTGTTGGAGAATTTTGTTCAACATGATCTGGAAAAATTTTCATAGGGGTAATTCCCAGCCATTTGCTGAAGAGAGGGCACATTGTCCTTGTAATCTATAGGCATTATGTCAGTTTAAAAGTATTCACAGTTCAATTAAAAAGGCAGATGCAGCTCAGGCATTACTAAATATCCTTAAACATGTTCTTCACAGTACATTCCACAGTCAGCATCCGCCTCTGACAACAACACTGGGATACACATAGCTGCACCCCTAGAGCCCTGGCCCGCACACACTATTAGCCTTTAGTACTATATTTCACAGTCTACATGTTCCAGCTGGGAACATTGTAGTAACTGTGAATGACATGGGAAGAGTTCCCTAGGAAATGAAGGAATTTTCTATGCAAAACTTTCACACCACATACTATTTATTTATTGGTTTTTAGAGGACATGCCATTGGGTATGTAAAAATAAATTTGCTATGACCTGGTGTATTATAATATGTTTGCTGATTGTTTAAAAAATGCAACACTTTGTATTTACAGCCACCTCTTGCCTCTTGCATTGTAAGTCTTCAGAAACTCTTAATTTTAGCATTAATGTGTAATGTCCGGTCAGATATTTGACATTCAGAATGTCAACCCCAGACTGTCGTTAAGTTCTCAATGTTGGCATTCAGAATGCCAACATGGACATAAGGTCGACAAGTAAAAAGTTTACATGTTCATAATGTTGACATTTAACTTGTCGACACCGGAATGTCGACAGTGCATTTAAGAATAGGTTTAGGGTTAAGGGTTAGGTTTAAATATGCAAAAAAAAACCCTGTATTTTGGGGTAGACATGTTAAATGTCAAAATTAATAAACATGTAATAAATAGTTATCTGGTACACTATGAAAAGTAAAACTTAACAGTATGTGTGTGGACTAGGTTTCAGCGTGCGCCTGTGTCATAAGTAAAGGGCCGGCTGGCTTGTCTGTTAAAGGGTGGTGTAACCCCCAAAGTGCACTCCAAACAAAATAAAAAAATATTTTTTTCTGTGTTTGTGAATTGTGTATCAACAAAGTAGCGCCAATTGTGTGCCTGTGTCATAAATCAAGGGCCGGCTGGCTTGACCGTTAAAGGGTGCGCCAAGCGTGCGCCTGTGTCATAAGTCTGTTAAAGGGTGCAGTAACCCCCAAAGTGTGCTCCACAAAAAATAAACAATTCTTCTTTTTTCTGTGTTTGTGTGCGAAATGTATGTGCTGTAGCCGCATGTGCATCAACAAAGTAGCGCCAAGCGTGCGCCTGTGTCATAAATCAAGGGCCAGCTGGCTTGACCATTAAAGGGTGCTGTAACCCCCAAAGTGTACTCCAAACAAAATAAAAAATTATTTTCTGTGTTTGTGAATTGTGTGCACTGTGGTTGCACGTGCATCAACAAAGGAGCAGTGCCAAGCGTGCGCCTGTGTTCCATAAGTAAAGGGCCGGCTGGCTCATCTCTTAAAGGGTGGTGAAACCCCCAACCACTCCAACAAAAATAAAACATTCTTCTTTTCTGTGTTTGTGTGCGCTTTAGCAGCACATATATATCAATATAACAAAAATGGAGGACCAAACTTTGTCCCCTAAAAATAAAATAGGGAAAGATCAAGAACCACTTCCTCCTAGTGCTGAAGCTGCTGCCACTAGTCATGACATAGACGATAAAATGCCATCAACATCGTCTGCCAAGGTCGATGCCCAAGGTCATAGAAGAGGGCATATAAAATCCCAAATGACAAAGTTCAGGAAAATGACCATAAATAAAACATTTAAATCATCTGAGGAGAAACGTGAACTTGCCAATATGCCATTTACGACACGGAGTGGCAAGGAACGGCTAAGGTCTTTCCCTATGTTCATGACTAGTGGTTCAGCTTCACATGACAATGGAAGCCATCCTCCCGCTACAAAAATCAAACGAGTTAAGCTGGCAAAAGCACAGCGAAGAACTGTGCTTTCTAAGAAGATATCACAAATCCCCAAGGAGAGTCCAAGTGTGGTGGCGTTTGCGATGCCTGGATGGGAAGAGGTGGCTCTTTCCAACATTTGCACGCCCTCTGCAAGTGCTGGAAGGAGCACCCACAGTCCACTTGCTGATTTCCAAATTGAAGATGTCACTGTTGAAGTACAACAGGATGAGGATACTGGTGTAGCTGGCGCTGAGGAGGAAGTTTGCGAGGAGGATTCTGATGGTGATGTGGTTTGTTTAAATCAGGCTCCGGGGGAGACAGTTGTTGTGCGTGGGATGAAAAAGCCCATCACGGTCATGCCTGGGCAGAAGACCAAACATTCCACCTCTTTGGTCTGGCAATATTTCTATCCAAATCCGGACAACAATTGTCTTGCCATATGTAAAGGTGAAATAAGTAGGGGTAGCGACGTTAACCACCTAGGAACATCCTCCCTTATACGTCACCTGCAGCGCGTTCATGAAAAGTTACTGTCAAGTTCAGAAACTTTGGCTAAGACCGTAAGCAGTCCAGGGACACCTAAATCTCTTTGTCCTGTTGTATCCAAGCGCCTGCAAACTCCATCGTCAATTTCCTCCTTAGTCAGGATCGGAAGAAGTCCTGCAGGCAATGTCACTGGCATGACTGACTCTCCTATCCGGGATTCCTCCAAAGGATCCTGCATTGCTACGCCTACTGCTGCTGCTGCTGCTGCTGGGAGTCATTCATCATCCCAGAGAGGAAGTAGGAACACCACTACTTTTACTAAACAATTGACCCTCCAACAGTCCTTAACGAGGAGGATGAAGTACGACAGCAGTCATCCTGAAGCAAAACGTATAACTGAGGCCTTGACTGCTATGTTGGTGTTGGACGTGCATCCGGTATCCGCCATTAGTGCAGTGGGATTTAGACAATTGATGGAGGTAGTGTGTCCTCGGTTCCAAATCCCGTCTAGATTCCACTTCACTAGGCAGGCGATACCGAGACTGCACAGAAACGTCAGAAAAAGTGTCCTGAAAAATGCAGTTGTACCCAATGTCCACTTAACCACGGACATGTGGATAAGTGAAACAGGGCAGACTAAGGACTATATGACTGTGACAGCCCACTGGGTAGATGTATCACCTTACACAGCAACAACAGAAGCATCATCATTAGTAGCATCTCAGAAACGCTGGCTTGTTCCAAGGCAGGCTACGCTGTGTATCACCAGTTTCAGTAAGAGGCACACCGCCGACAACCTCTTAGAGAAACTGAGGGAAATCATCGCCCAGTGGCTTACCCCACTTAGAATCTCCTGGGGATTTGTAATATCTGACAAGGCCACCAATATTGTGCGGGCATTACATCTGGGCAAATTCCAGCACGTCCCATATTTTGCTCACACAATAAATTTGGTGTTGCAGAATTTTCTGAAAAACAACAGGGGCATGCAGGAGACGCTTTGGGTGGCCTGAAAAATTTCTGCCCACTTTTGCCATTCAGCGACTGCGTGCCGAAGACTGGAGTGCCAGCAAACACTCTTGAACCTGCCCCGCCATCACCTGAAGCAAGAGGTTGTGACACGGTGGAACTCAACCCTCTATATGCTTCAGAGGATGGAGGAACAGCAAAAGGTCATTCAAGCCTATACAGCCACCTATGACATAGGCAAAGGAGGGGGTATGCACCTGACTCAAGCACAGTGGAGAATGATTTCCGTGTTGTGCAAGGTTCTCCAGCCCTTTCGAACTTGCCACACGTGAAGTCAATTCGGACACTGCCAGCTTGAGTAAGGTCATTCCCCTCATCAGGCTTTTGCAGAAGCAGCTGGAGAAAGTGAAGGAGGAGTTAAGATGGAGCGATTCCACTCGGCATGTGGGACGTGTGGATGAAGCCCTTCATTTGCTTTGCCAGGATTCCAGGGTGGTCAATCTGTTGAAATCAGACTACTACATTTTGGCCACCGTGCTCGATCCTAGGTTTAAAGCCTATGTGGTGTCTCTCTTTCTGGCCAACACAAGCCTGCAGAGATGCAAAGACCTGCTGGTGAAAACACTGTCAGCTGAAGCGGAACGTGACATGTCAACAACTCCTTCATTTTCTCCCGCAACTGGGGCTGCCAGGAAACAACTTAGGTATCCCAAGCAACCGGCTGGCGGTGATGCAGGGCAGGCAGGACCAAGTTTGGACATCTGGTCTGGACTGAAGGACCTGGGAACAATTTCTGACATGTCTACTGTCACTGCATATGATACTGTCACCATTGACAGAATGGTGGAGGATTACATCGGTGACAGCATCCAATTAGGCATGTCAGACAGTCCATCCCTGTACTGGCAGGAAAAAGAGGCAATTTGGAGGCCCCTGTACAAACTGGCTCTATTTTACCTGAGTTGCCCCCCCCTCCAGTGTGTACTCCAAAAGAGTGTTTAGTGCAGCCGGGAACCTTGTCAGCGAAAGGAGTAGGAGGTTGCTTCCACAAACTGTGGAGAAGATGATGTTCATAAAAATTAATTATCAACTCTTCCAGGGAGACCAGCCTCCAGAATGCACAGAGGGACCTGTGGTGGTGGATTCCAGTGGGGATGAATTAATACTCTGTGAGGATGAGGATGTACACAACACTGAAGAGGGTGAGGAATCGGTGGATGAGGAGGATGAGGACGACATCTTGCCTCCGTAGAGCCAGTTTGTGCAGGGACACATTAATTGCCAGCTTGTTTTGTGGGGGCCCAAAGGAACCAATCATTTCAGCCATAGTCATGTGGCAGACCCTGGCGCTGAAATGATTGGTTTGTTAAAGTGTGCATGTCCTGTTTATACAACATAAGGGTGGGTGGGAGGGCCCAAGGACAATTCCATCTTGCACCTCTTTTTTTTCTTTGCATTATGTACTGTTTGGGGCCTAGTTTTTCAAAATGCCATCCTGTCTGCCACTGCAGAGTCACTCCTAGATGGGCCACGTGTTTGTGCCGCCCACTTGTGTCGCTTTGCATCGTCATCCAGCTACCTCGGTGCAACCTTTTGGTCTAAAAACAATATTGTGAGGTGTGAGGTATTCAGAATAGACTGGAAATGAGAGGAAATTAATATTATTGAGGTTAATAATAGGATAGGAGCAGAAAAACCCAAAAATTCTGTGATTTTAGCTGTTTTTATGCTTTTTTTCAAAAATATACAGATCCAAAACACAAAACCCAGAACCCAAAACATTGAAGGGTGGTTTTAGCAAAACCAATCCAGATCCAAAACATGAAGAAAGATCCAGATCCAAAACCAAAACACAAAACACGAAAAGTGGCCGGTGCACACCCCTAGTGCAGGGTGTGTGTGTTGCGGGGCCCCCCTGGATACGCCACTGATGCCACATGCAGTAATACCCTTTATAATACATGCCACCAGTGGCGTAACTAGGGTATTTGGAGCCCCCCCTCCTATGTGCACGCGCCGTAGGCACGCACGGCGAAAAATGGATGTGGCCACTGAAAAATGGGGAGTGTCAACATGACACACACCCCTTTCTTGTCACTGGGAACATTTCTTTCCATTTGAACCTTAATGCAGTTCCCCTTATACAGTCCCCCCCTATGCAGTGCCCCTAGTAGTGGTCCCCCTTATGCAGGCCCCGATTAGTTTCCCTTATACAGGCCCCCAGTAGTGCTCCCCATTAGTTCCCCTTATACAGTGCCCCCAGTAGATGCAGGCCCCCAGTAGTGATCCCCCATATACAGTGCCCCTTATACAGTGCCCCCAGTAGTTGTCCCCCTTATGCAGTGTCCCCTGTAGTGGTTCTCCCTTTTCAGTGCACCCTGTAGTGGACCCCCCTGTGCAGTGCCCCCAGTAGTGAGCCCCTTATATAGTGCCCCCAGTAGTGCCCCCAGTAGTAGTCCCTCCTATACAGTGCCCTTTATATAGTTCCCCCAGTAGGAGTCCCGCTTGATGCAGTGCCCCCTGTAGTAGTCCCCAGTAGTGGTTCCGCATGATTCAGTGCCCAAAATAGTATCCCCCCCAGTGGTAGTCCCCAGTAGTGGTCCCCCATGATGCAGTGCCCACAGTAGTATCCCCCCAGTAGTGGTCCCCCCCTGAAGCAGTGCCTCAGTAGTATCCCCCCAGTAGTAGTCCCCCTCCCCCAAGGCAGTGCCCCAGTAGTATCCCCCCCAATAGTTGGCCCCAGTAGTGGTCCTCCCCCCAAGCAGTGCCCCCAGTAGTGTCCCCCACCCAGTAGTAGTCCCCAGTACTGGTCCCCCCCACCTGAAACAGTGCCCACAGTAGTATCCCCCCCAGTAGTGCCCCCAGTAGTAGTCCCCTTCTTTGTAATAGAAGAAGCTTGGCACCGGTCCTGTGTAAATGTGTAGCGCTGACCGCACTCACTGCGGTCGGCGCTACACTGGCTAACTAGGGCGGGCCGGTACCGTGGACGGCGGCGCCCCCCCACGCAGCCGGTCCCACGGTGCCCAGGGTACGCACCCCACTCGCCCTGCCCTAGTTACACCACTGCATGCCACACACAATAATGACCTGTATAATACATTGTGACACACACAGTAATTCCCTTTTATAATACATTATCCCCAATTCAAATTACGCCACACAGTAGTCCCTTATTCATGTTATAACACACAGTGGTGCCTCTTCCTATGGAACCCTCTCCTGGCTAGTTTTGCAATGTGTAGCCCATAGGCTGCAGCAGCTTACACCATCTTCAGATGGTGTAAGCTGCGGGGACCAAGTTCTGGAATATTTCTCCTTCCAGAACTTGGTCAATCTGACAGCATCGTATCCCCCATAGAAACCTATGGATGCTGCGGCTGCTGATGAAAATGGGGGGAGTGCAGCAGATATCTGTTGTGATCCCTCCATAATTCATTCAGTGGATACTAAATATTTCCAGGTATCCCTCGAAAATGGGTGTTTTTGGGGAATGTTTCGCATGTATTTAATAATAAATAGATCCCTATGTGAAGAACAGCAGCACCAGGATGAGGCTGCTGCTGTCAGCCCTCCTCGGGCCGTGCAGCTACTATGATTGATTCTATATCTATAGTACGTCCGCCAGCACCGTGGCCAATAGAGGTTTTTTTTATGTTAAAGACCCGGTGCGCGTGACACCGCTGAAAGAGAGGAGCACTGGAGCCGCTTTGCGGGAGCCCAGAGCAGCAATGCAAACTTGCGAGGTTAAGTGTGGGGGCTGCTGGGGACATGGAAGAGTGCTGCTGAGGATGTGTAAGGGGGCAGCTGAGGACAGAAACACAGAAGGAGGGCTGCAGGGGAAACATGGGGGGCTGCTGAGGATGGATACACAGAAGGAAAGCTGTGGGGGACACAAGGGGGGCTGCTGAAGATGGAGACACAGAAAAGGGGGCTGCTGGGGACACAAGGGGTGCTGCTGGTGCTGGAGACAAACAAGGGGGGCTGCAGGGGCCAAAAAAAAGGTCTGCTGGGGATGGAGACACAGATGAGGGGTTGGCTGGGGACGAAGGCACAGAAGGGGCATCTGCTGGGGACAGAGACACAGAATGGGGGTCTGCTGGGGGCGGAGACATAGAAGGAGGGCTGCTGTGGATGGAGATAGAAGGGGGTCTGCTGGGGATGGAGACACAGAAGGGGGGTCTGCTGGGGATGGATACACAGAAGGGGGTCTGCTGGGGACGGAGACACAGAAGGGGTCTGCTGGGGATGGAGACACAGAAGAGGGGTCTGCTGGGGACAGAGACACAGAAGGGGGGTCTGCTGGCAACGGAGACATAGAAGGAGGGCTGCTGGGGATGGAGAAAGAAGTGGGGCCTGCTGGGGATGGAGACACAGAAGGGGGGTCTGCTGGGGATGGAGACACAGAATGGGGGGCTGCTGAGGATGGAGACACAGGAGGGGGCTGCTGAGGACACGAGGAGGGCTGCTGAGGGTGGAGATACAGAACTGGGGGGCTGTTGTGGATGGAGACACAGAAGGAGGGCTGCTGGGGATGGGGACAGAGAAGGGGGGCTGTTAGGGACAGAGAAGGGGGGCTGCTGGGGACAGAGAATGGGGGGCTGTTGAGGACACAGAAAGGGGGCTCCTGGAACTGGACAGACTGCAGAACTGGAGTTGCAGAAATGAAGGGGGGGGCTGGCCTGCATTTATTACACTTGTAACACAATCTGAGCAGTCGAGCAGTTCTGCCTCCCATAGCTCCCCTCTTCCTCATCAGTGTCACGTCAGGGTGGCAAGCAGTTTGCTGGTGCTGCCCATGGGGAGGAACACTGTGAGATGTGTTATGGAAGATTACTATGAAATGATGAATATTGAAGGGGGCGATGTGAGGTGCATATTGAAGGCAGGTGGGGGTTGCTGTGATATGATGAAGGGGAGAGAGTGCATTGGAGTGGGAGAGTGCTGTGAGAGGAGAACATTGAAGAGTGGGGAAGGGGTGCTGTACCCAGACCTGCCTACAGACTCTCTCGCCCTGTCATCCACATCATCTGCCCTACAGACACTCACCCTATCACCTACCAGACCTGTCTCTGCACACTCTCCCTGTCACCTACTGTACCATAATATACATTTTCCGGCTGCTGTCGGAAAATGTGGGACTGTAACCGTCCATCTGTGGTACATTCGAGGGAAAACTTAACATTTGCAGGTATCCCACGAAAACGCATGTTTTTGGGGAATATACTGCAAATATTATTTTACACATGGGCCCTCATTCAGAGCCGTACGCTCTGAGCAGAGCGCACGCTCTGCATGAGGGCCGGGCTCCTTTTTCATGGAGCGTCCTCCTGGACGCTCGTATAGCTGTGGGTCACCACCCACAGGCTATACGAGCGTGCATTTTGATGGCCGCGATGGTCGTGACCATCGCGACCATCGAAATTGCGAGCCGGAGCCTGCGGTTGAGGTTTTCAACCGCAAGCTCCAGAGTGATTTTGGCTCTATCAGAGCCAAAATCACTCCCACTGACATCACTAGTGATGTCAGTGGGCCGGCTTCTGACGGGAGGCGTTCCCGTGGGAACGCCCCCGTCAGGGAGGCACGCCCCCGGCACGCCCACCAAAGGGGGCGTGCTGTCAATCAACATTGACAGCACGCCCCCTTTGATCGGACACAACGAGCGAAGGAAAGTCCTTCGCTCGTCGTGTCTGGCGCATGCGCACGACGGAGCTCCCTCCGTCGTGCGCATGCTCAGTGCAGACCATCGACCCACTTGCGAGCGTACAGCCGCTCGCGAGTGGGTCTGAATCAGGCCCATAGTCCGCTATGTGTTAAACATATATTTGGCAGTAGCATTTTACTAGCATTTGCTGCTGCCCATGATGAATGCAAAACAATAGAAAAAGATGCAGTTTTCAAAATAAACGGAAACAAAATGCAACACTAGGAAAAGCCCCAGTGGGTTTGATGTCACTAAGAACAATGGTTTGTAATAAACACCAGCAGGGCAGACAGGATATTTCTATAGATAGCTATATGTAATGATGGACAGTACTAGACTGTAATTACCGTAGAATAAAACTAGGCATGTCCTTAGGGCATCACTGCTCAGTAGGATTGCCATTATGTTCTATTGCTTTCATTGTTTACTATTCATTTTCTTTGTTTGGTTCATGTTTCTAACAAGTTATTTTCTACATTAAAAATAATTATAAAAAGCAGCATGGAAATGCATATCTCAACAATAAGAAATAATTAGTATTGCTGATTTATCAATATCCTCTTTGTGGGACGGAGACTCCAATATAAGCTTGACCTGGTGATGAGTGTAAAGTAAAGTGATAGCTTTACTAAAAGTTATGGATCAGGCTTACCTACTGTGCATGCACATCTGTCGGGCCACTCAGGTGCAAGTATAGGCTGCAGGACAGGATAGGAAGATCCCTCTAGTTCTTTAACCCCTTGTAAAGGAATGGGGGTATTGTCACAAGCCGCTGCGCTGCGTATGCAGGGCGAGGTGAACACCGGGCCAGCGTTCATTGAAACTCCTCCTACTTCCTATCCATCATGCCAGGATTGATCTGGATTGGCTCCTGGCTTGTGTCAACCCGGCGGCACAGGTCGCACCTTAGCATCCAAACTACGCAACCCAGCGTACCATCGCTTGTGTCAATCCAGCGCCATAGGCCGCACCTCAGCGTCCTGAGTACGCAACCCAGCATACCTACGCTTGGGTCAACTCTGCGGCACAAGTCACAAACCATCATCTTAGGTATGTCTCCTCTGTACCATCACTAGTGTCAACTCAGTGACACTAGGTATCTTCACTTCTACCAGTCAAGGCATACCAGCTCTCAAGGCTGCTACCCGGCCCAAAGGCAGCATCTTGCTCACGGCCCGCAGGCCTCTACCAGCCAAGGCATACCAGCCCTCAAAGTTGCTACATGGCCCAAGGCCACATCTTGCTCATGGTTCACAGGCCGCTACCAGCCATAGCATTCCAGTCCTCAAAACTGCTACACGGCCCAAAGGCCGCATCTTGTTCACGGCCCACAGGCCGCAACCAGCCAAGGTTTCCAGCTCTCAAGGCTGCTACACGGCCCAAAGGCCGCATCTTGCTCACGGCCCACAGGCTACAATCAGCCTAAGTCATCTGCTCCTAAGACTGTAACAGCATTATCTTCTTGACTAAACCTCCGATCCCTAACACCTGCATAGTCCAGATCGCCTAGCAACTGACGGAACTAGAAAGAGATTATATCGCTGGGAGGAAACAAGTCATGACCGTGACTTGTAACAGTACCCCCCCCCTTGACGCTGGGTTGAAGAACCCCCAGAGCCTGGTTTATCAGGAAAATCTGAAGGAAAAGTCTCTGAAGTCTAGGAGTGTGTAAAGCATTCTCAGGGACCCAGGAGCATTCCTCCGGGCAATAGCCCTTCCAGTAGACCAAGAACTTCAAACGACCACTCGAAATCTTAGAGTCCAAGATTTTCTCAACAACAAATTCGTGTTGACCATGGACCACAATTGAGGCAGGTTTGGGTGGAAACTTGGGCTTGAATTTGACAGAAATGAAGACCGGTTTGAATAAGGAACAGTGGAAGGTGTTGTTGATATGGAGAGACTTGAGGAATTGAAGCTTGAAAGCTACCGGATTAACCTGAGCAATGATGCGAAATAGACCAATAAACCTAGGACCAAGTTTCTGAGTAGGTTGGCGAAGCTTAATGTTTTTCGTAGAGAGCCAAACCAAATCACCCTTCTTGAAGACACATGACCTCCGATGTCTATCAGCAGACTCCTTGGAGCAGAGCAAGACCTTCCGAAGGCTTTGATGAACGCTGCCCCAAATGCAACGGAGCCAAGAGACAGAATGCTAAACAGGCAAGATGGAGTCGAAAGAATTCACTCTGGGATGTTGACCAGTGACGCAAAAGAAAGTAGACACTAAAGATGCTGCATGAAATGAGTTGTTAAAAACAAATTCAGCAGGCGGCAGAGGAGAAACCCAATCGTTATGACATTTGGAGGCATAACAGCGTAATTGCTCCAGAGACTGATTAACATGCTCAGTTTGCCCATTGGATTGCGAATGGTACCCTGAAGAAAGGCTGAGGCAGATACCTAAGGAAGAACAGAAGGCTCTCCAGAACTGTGCCACAAATTGTATTCCTCAATCCGACACAGGTAGACCATGCAGGCTAAAGATATGCTGAAGGAAAAAGCTGGAGAGTTCATTAGCAGATGGTAGCTTAGTCGAAGGAATGAAGTGTGTCTTCCTGAATCTTTCTGGAACAAATTGAAGACTGGAAGGTTTATCTGGAGGCAATTCTAACTGACAGGCTTGGATGAGCTAAGCCAAATTCTGGGTAATAGCACAAGGAATGCGAGATTTGGGAATAATCGGTTCATCAGAAGTAATGGACTGCTGTACTGGAACAAAGCTTCTGAAGTGAGCATACGCCTTGAGGTTTTAGATCCAGGACAATATGATATGACGAAATTGAACCGGGTAAAAAACAATGCCCAACGAGCTTGTCGGGAGTTCAGTCTCTTTGCATACTGGATATATGACAAGTTCTTATGGTCGGTAAGAACTGTGATTTGATGTTTCTCCTTCCATCCAGTGCCTCCAGTCCTCGAAGGCCCACTTAATTGTGAGCAACTCCCGATTACCCACAACATAGTTGCGTTCTGCTGAGGTGAACTTGCGGGAAAAGAAAGCACAGGGGTGCAATTTGTTGTCAACAGCATCTTTCTGAGATACAGTAGGATAGCTTCAGCTCAAATCTCAGAGGTGTCAACTTCCAGAATAAACGGAAAATCTGGATTAGGATGACGCAGCACTGGAGCCTGTGTGAAGGCAGTCTTAAGAGCTTCGAAATCTGGATAGAATTGGATGGAGCACTTGTTTGAAATAAAAACACAAAATATTACTAAAACAGGTTTTAATAAAACAATTAGGCAAGATATATGAATGATAGAATATAAAATATAATAAATATATAAATGACTTGGGAATTGCTTTAAAGCTCTTTTGTTAATCTCAGATTTATATCTTGGTTAGTACCAAATGCAGTGCATATAGGGCCTGATTCAGAGCCGGACGCAAGTGGCTGCTCGTTCGCTCCGAGCGATGTTTGCCCAACTGCGCATGCATACGGATCGTAATACGCATGCGCGAACCAGTCAGTGCGGGCGAAAATCGTGTGTTTGCAAAATAGCGAATGCCTGCTATTTTGAGTGACAGAATGAGGCGTATGTGGGTGGTAACAGGGGATGGTGCTTGAAAACGGGGAGTGGAGATCCGATCGCAGGCGTGCTTAAAGGTCAAAACGGGCGTTTTATGGGTGTGCATAATTAAAACATCAGCGTCATTGACAACGTCACTGGGTTTTTTTATAGCCAGAACTGCTCGCAAAATTGTGGTAGCAAAAACCAACCACAAGAATAGCGAGCAGCTCATACCCTGTTCGATGTACTCGATTAATCTAATAAATAGCGGACATGACGTAGGATGCGAGCGGCCGGGGGCCTAGTTTCCAAAAAAACGACCGCAAGTTTTGTTCGCTCGTTCAGACCTAGAGGCGTGAACAGACCGCAAACAGCGAACGGTTCATTTGAATAGCCACCCCTATTTTCCTGACGAGCGAGCGCAAATAGCGACCGGCTCTGAATCAGGCCCATAGTTTTTTCTATAGATCAAAGTCCAAATCCTCATAGGTCAGGACACAGTTTACTTGTAGGTGCAAAATATATAAGTATGGTTGTACTCACTATCCAAAGATCTGTATTAGAACTGATAATGAATATATCCTCTGCTCTGTTGGAATTGGATGTTTAACCAGAAGTATATATTATGTCTCCAGAGCTGTATAGTGATGTATACCACCTGTTGGACTCATACACTCACCCCTACACCATCCTTGGTTTGGTCTATGAGGTGCAGTGCTCTACCACCTGGCAGTGGGAGCGCAATCTCCGGAAATATAAACCATCTAGGTGGTCCATCTCAGTCCTCAGTAAATGCCGGCTGTGTTGTAGATCAAGAACCAAAGTGCAATCACCGTCCTGGGTAGGACCTACGGGATGCAGTGCTCTACCGCTTGACGGCAGGAGCGAGGTCTCTGGGAATGCGAGATGTCCAAATAGATCCATCTCAGTCCCCTGTGTACTGGCCGCCCACAGGTATCTGCCAGCTGAGATGTAAATAGGAAGCCAGAGTCCAGAAAGTTTTGCTGACGGAGGAATATATTGATGAGGGACAGAGGTCCGATGGTGCAGCGCTCTCACTGGTTGATAAATGGGTGAGTGTCCAGTGGACAGACAATGTTTCAGAGCTTCCAAAGCACTCCTTTCTCATTGACACGTTTCTCCAGGTATTTAGGTCCCGGTTGTCACGGCCAGGGTTTCTCGGCATTGTAGTCACCAGGTATTACCTGTGAGGTCGTTATGGTGGGGGGGTCTCTGGCACCGGTGCTGGTGTTTGGCAAGGGGCATTGGCTGCGCGTGGTTCTGGTGAGGTCTGGTGGTGTTTCCGTTCCATTGGCATGGGCACCGCCATCTTGCCTGCAGCCATGTGATTCTGGTTGTCCAATCCTGGTATGTCATGTGCTCATTCCAGCCTGTCACAGAGTGGCACTGAGTATTTAGGAAGGTCCAGAGCCATCCTTCCTTTGCCAGTGTAACGTGTTTCTCAGCTGCGGCTGAGAGAGAGTACCTGTGCCTTACCTACCTGCTTGTTATACGCTTCTAGCCTGAACCTTGCCTGCTCCAACCTGCTGGACTTACCCTGCACCCTCCACATACCTTTTCACCTGCCTGAGTATCTGAACCTGCTGTTCCCTGCACCTTGCCTCCCTTCCCTCCCAGCTGAACTTCATTACCTCAGCCTGCATTTGTTACAGCTCATCACTCCTGCATTCAGTTACAGCCCATAATACCTGAATTCTGTTACAGCTCACCATATTTATATTCTGTGTCTGCTCCTATCACCACCCCGGGTCCACAACAAATTCAGAACCTCACAGTTTGTACTGGCCCCATGGATCTGGCCATGGAACAGGAGTCTGGAGTGGATTTATTTCGCTGTATTGCTGGTCATTTAGAAAACCTGGAAGCTATGTAACATCAAATGGCCCAGTGCCTACAGGAGATGTCTAAACGCCAAGATAATCTGCAAACCTCATTAATCACCCCTGGGGTATCAGCAACTTCGCCTCATCCTGTGCCTGGTAATACAGGGACTAGGGTATCCCCTCGTCTACATCTACCCATGTCAAGCAAATTTGATGGCAATCCTAAACTCTGACGTGTTTTTTTAAATCAGTGTGATATACACTTTACGTTACAGCCTGATAACTTCCCCACCGCTAGAACCAAAGTGGCATACATCGTGTCCTTGCTGACCGGCTCGGCTCTGGGTTGGGCCTCCCCACTCTGGGAGCGTTCAGACTTGCTGCTGGATAACTATACAGACTTTGTATCTTCATTCAGGGGGATTTTCGATGAACCTGGATGCACAGTGTCAGCATCGTCCAGCATCATGTCCCTGAGACAAGGAACTCGTCCTGTCAGCCAATATGCCGTACAGTTTCAAATCTTGGCATCAGAGCTTAAGTGGAATGAGGAGGCCCTCACCTCACCTCACCTCACCTTTTGGCATGGTCTTTCAGACGGATTAAAAGATGATCTGACTACCCGTGAGCTTCCTACCAATTTAAATGATATGATCTCACTCTGCAACAAAATTGACCTATGCTTCAGAGAACATCAGGCTGAAAAACACAGAACTGACTGGCAAAGGTCATTTATGTCTCCCTTGCCTATCCGTCCACCCCTTCCTCCTATAGATGAGGAGCCCATGCAGGTGAACCAAACCCATCTCTCCAAAGAGGAACGTCAAAGAAGGATGCTAAAAAAACCTCTGTCTGTACTGTGGAGATTCGGGTCACCTGGTGGCCTCCTGCTCTCACAAGTCAGGAAACGCCTGTTCCTAACTGACCTTGGGGACATCAAGTTACGAGTTATTTGCCCGTCCCCAAATACTAAAGATTTCAAGATTTCCTTAGCTTTGAATCTCAAGCCCAACCCTGTCTTCGTCTCTGCTCTATTCGACTCTGGAGCAGCCAGAAACTTCATGACTTCCAGCCTAGTTGATAAACTACAGATTCCTTATTCATCTCTCAAGCAAGCAATTTCCCTGACTTCTGTAGATGGACGTCCTCTAGCTAAAGGACTGGCTTCTCAAGAAATCATTTTAGGACTACCCTGGTTACGCCAGCTTAATCCCAGGATAGACTGGTGTTGAATGCTGATTCTGTCATGGGGAACTAACTGTCAGAAATCCTGTCTTCCCAAAATACGACCTGTAAGAAAGACAGCTTCGTTAACATCTCCAGCTATTCCCAAGGAGTACCAGATGTTCTCTGATGTTTTTCCAAGCAACAGGCAAACGTCTTACCTCCCCACAGAGAATGGGACTGTCCTATCAAGCTGCTACCTGACAAGATGCCACCTCGTGGGCGCACCTTTCCTCTATCCGTGCCTGAGACTCAAGCCACGTCAGAGTACATCCAGGACAACTTAGCGAAGGGGTTTATTCATCCTTCCACCTCTCCTGCTGGAGCCAGCTTCTTTTTCATTGGTAAGAAAGACGGAGGCCTAAGACCTTCTATGGCCTCAATGATATAATGATTAAGAATCGATATCCTCTACCCCTGATCACAGAATTGTTTGACAAAGTTAAAGGGTCCATCATATGGGATCAGCTGGATCTGAGAGGGGCTTATAATCTCATCCGCATTCGTGCTGGCAATGAATGGAAGACCGCCTTTAATGCTAGAGATGGACACTTTGAATACCTTGTAATGCCCATTTGGGTTGTGCAATGCCCCTGCTGTGATTCAGGGCTTTGTCAATGAGATTTTCTGGGACCTGTTGTATGGCTCGGTTGTAGTTTACCTGGACGATATATTGATTTTTTCATCTTCTGTGACAAAACATCATGAACATGTGAAGGAAGCATTGTCCCGTCTGAGAAAGAACCACCTTTACTGCACTCTGGAGAAATGTGTCTTTGGGGTTCCCAGTGTGCCATTCCTTAGTTACGTCATCTCTGGCTCCAGTCTAGAAATAGATCCCAAGAAGGTGCAGGCGATTTTGGATTGGTCCCATCCTCAAACTTTGAAAGCCATCCAGAGATTGCTTGGGTTCGCCAACTACTATAGACGTTTTATTAAAGGATTTTCATCATTACTGGCTCCCATTACCGCGTTGACCCAAAAAATCGCTAACCCTGCCCTATGGCCACCTGAGGCAGAGACTGCCTTCCAACTTTTAAAACAGGCGTTTATTTCAGCTCCAGTCTTACGACAACCAGATCTGGATAGGCCGTTTCTAGTGGAAGTGGATGCGTCATCAGAGGCCGTGGGTGCGTTATGACGATAATCGAGTTCATCCTTGTGGGTTCTTCTCCAAGAAGTTTTCTCCTGCCGAGAGAAATTATGCCATTGGTGAACAAAAACTTTTAGCAGTAAAGTTAGCATTAAAAGAATGGAGATACCTGCTGGAAGGGGCCAAGTTTCCCTTCACTGTCTTCACGGACCATAGAAATCTTCTCTTCCACAAGAATCTTCAATGCGTGAGTCCTCGTTTGGCCCGATGGGTGATATTTTTTGCTCGGTTCCAGTTCACCTTGACTTTCTGGTCTGGAGCCCTTAATCAAAAGGCAGATGCCCTGTCCAGATCATTCCGCTGTGATGACAAATCAGAGAATCAACAAAATACCCCTGTTTTGGAGTCAAGAGTCTTCAGCACCTTACAGTTACAGCCCCCTACAAGGAAGACCTTTGTGGCCCCTATTGGTGGCCATCCATGAAAGCAGACATTTCAGAATTTATTTCTTCATATTCTTCATGTGCCCAGCATAAATCTTCACGTCAGGCACCAGCTGGTGAGTTATTGCTACTACCTATTCCATCACGTCCATGGACACATCTCTCCATGGACTTCATCACGGATCTGCCAAATTCTCAAGGGTTCACTACCATCTGGGTCGTAGTAGACCAATTCTCTAAAATGGTGCATTACATACCACTAAAGAAATTATCTTCTGCCCCTGACTTGGCTCACTTGTTCGTTCAACATATTTTCTGTCTCCATGGTCTTCCTGTTGAGATAGTCTCTGACCGTGGTGTTCAGTTCACAGCAAAATTTTGGAGAGCCTTATGTTCTGTATTGCAAGTAAAGCTAAATTTTTCTACGGCTTATCACCCACAAAGCAACGGTTCTACTGAGAGGGTTAATTAAAACTTGAGACCTTCCTGAGGATTTTTATGACATCTTCCCAAGACAATTGGTCTGTATTGCTGCCATGGGCTGAATTTGCACATAACGCCTCCTACCACTCTTCTACGAACCAAACACCATTCCAAGTGGTCTACGACCTTCATCCTCGGGTTCCTGAATTTCAAAGTCTGCCCGTCTTTGATGTCCCAGCTGTAGAAGACGCTGTACGGAAATCTGCTTCAATCTGGTCTCAAGTTCGTACTGACCTGGAGAAGGCATCCTCCCATTACAAATTTCAAGCTGAGAAGAAGTGTAGGAAAGTACCACGTATGCAAGTTGGAGACCAGGTCTGGTTGTCCACCCGGAAACCTACGACTTAGAGTACATCTATGAAATTTGCTCCATGCTTCATCGGGCCCTTCTCCATCATAGAAGTCATTAATCCCGTGGCTTATCACCTTCAGCTACCCCCTTATCTGAAAATATCCAATTCCTTTCATGTTTCCCTGTTGAAACCCCTGGTGCTAAACAAATACCACAGAGTCCTGCCTGCTTCTCCCTGTGTCCAGACTGAAAGGGGCATAGAGTTTGAGGTCTCCCAGGTCTTGGATTCCAGTCTCCCCATTTGCAGTACCTACTGGACTGGAGGGGCTACGGCCCAGAGGAACGTTGTTGGACCGATGCCCGAGATGTCCATGCTCCTGCACTCATCAAGAGGTTCCATGCTGCCCATCCGGAGAAGTCTGGTGAGTGTCCTGAGGCCACCCATAAGGGGGGAGTACTGTCATGGCCAGGGTTTCTCGGCATTGTAGTCACCGGGTATTACCTGTGAGGTCATTATGGCGGGGGGTCTCTGGCAGCGGTGCTGGTGTTTGGCGAGGGGCATAGGCTGCTCGTGGTTCTGTGCGGGCACATTGTCACTAGGCCTGGTGAGGTCTGGTGGTGTTTCCGTTCCGTTGGCATGGGCACCGCCATCTTGCCTGCGGCCATGTGATTCCGGCTGTCCAATCCTGGTAGGTCATGTGCTCATTCCAGCCAGTCACAGAGTGGCACTGAGTATTTAGGAAGGTCCAGAGCCTTCCTTCCTTTGCCAGTTCAACGTGTTTCTCAGCTGTGGCTGAGAGAAAGTACCTGTGCCTTACCTGCCTGCTTGTTATACACTTCTAGCCTGAACCTTGCCTGCTCCAACCTGCTGGACTTACCCTGCACCCTCCACATACCTTTTCACCTGCCTGAGTACCTGAACCTGCTGTTCCCTGCAACTTGCCTCCCTTCACTCCCAGCTGGACTTCATTACCTCAGCCTGCATTTGTTACAGCTCAACATTCCTGCATTCAGTTACAGCTCTTCATACCTGCATTCTGTTACAGCTCACCATATTTGTATTCTGTGTCTGCTCCTATCACCACCCCGGGTCCACAACAAATTCAGAACCTCACACCGGTTTCTTCAGGAGGTAAACTATTGGGGTTAGGATAAGGCACTAGGGGGAGGGTTAGGGTTAGACTGCGGAGAGGGGGGGTTAGGTTTAGGTTGCGGGGGGTTAGGTTTAGGCTGCGGGGGGAGTTTAGGTTTAGGAGTAAGGGAAGGGTTAGGATACTTAACTGCAGGTGTCAGTATCCTAACCCTGTTGGGATGCCGGCATCGGGATTCTGACTGCCAGGATCCTGAGTGCCAGCATTCTGTACCCAAACCTCCATTTCACTTGGTTTTAATCAGCCACAGACCCTGTGTAATTCACATGTGTCCCAAATTATATAGATGAAGTCTAATTAAGGTGTAATGTGTGGCCCTTTTGAAGGTAAGAGGGCCCAACACATGCATCCCTGTAATGTATCAGGTTGCCTTTCACTGTTCTTAGGTCATGGCCTTTTGCTAAATACATGTCTTTGAGGACAGGTCATGACCATGATATCATGTGTTTCAGGCGGGGGCATTAACATGGATTCCAAGGCCACATTTTGTCTACTTTGAAGGACCTTGTACAGGGTTGGTATGACCAAATTCTGTGAGATATGGCAATGCCCCTTATGAGATTGAAAAATACTAGCTGTGGCACTTGCCATGGAGGGGTTATTTTCTCTTCCTCTACAGCTTGTCAAGTCCCTCAGAAAATGCCAGACCTGGGTAATTAATATGTGGCACCCCACCACACTCAGTGCCCCTCACTCTGCTTCTCCCTGCTCCTCTTATTAACAGAGTTTAGCAGAGTTGGCTGGATCAACACTCTGGGCTCATAAACTGTTAACAGAGTTTAGTAGAGTGTAACTCTTAATAATATTCTGTTATTACTACTCTGTGCCTAGGGAGAATTAGTGTTGCATGCTGGTTTGTGCAGCATGTGTTTTAGTGGCAGTTAGTTCACACTGGAGGCAACTTAACAAGGTAGATTAACAGGTGGTTTGAACACAGGTACAAGGCACTTTCTGTGCTGGATGCAACCAGGAGTGATAATGGTATGTTGGGTGTTGTAGTGTGCCAGGTAATAACAGTGCCTATGCTTCTTGTGGCATAGCGATATGCTTTTAGTGCTATGCAGTGGTGGACAGATTGAGGGCACTCTGTGGAAACCTGATTGGCACTAATGTACAAAGTCTCAGAAGCACATCCATGCATTATTGACATCGAGGAGAAAGACTGATGGCGAAGGCACGCATGCGCAGTAGCGCATGTCGGAAGTCAGTCCCTCTAACTAGGCTGCTGAGGGTCTTATAACAATAGAAAACATCAACATTTAAATATGTTCCAGTCTGCATTTCTGTAAGAAAACATTCAAGATATGAGAAATCAAACTATTCATCGCCAAGTCAACAATACTGTTTTCTCTGGACAAATGCAATATACTAATTGAGGCATTCTCTATCAGCTCCCTGATAAAGTAGTGTTTGACAGCAATGTTGACAGTATTCTCTTGGTTAAAGAAATTAACTTCATCTAAAGACTAAGGTAAAGTCACAGAACGAGGGGAGTAAGCGCTCTATGGTATAAGGATGTATTCTAATGTCCTCTATTATATAACTCTCTTTTATTATAGAATTTATTAAAAGTTACACCAGTAGTAAGGTCACTACAGTGTGCGCAATTTCAATCTATAAAAACAATATGGATATTTAAAGTCAATCAGTATTTGTGCTGTGCAACCAACGCGTTTCATCCCTAAAGCAGGACTTTTTCAAGGGCAAATGGAGTATTTGGGCAGTTGTTCAGGCTTACTACTCAAGATCTGTCCATGTACCAAAGTGTGCGGTCATTGCCTGGCCGCACTTCCGGGTCCTGCCGTCGGCGCCCGTTCAGTGACGCGGTTTTCCGTCACGTGATGTCTGTGGCACAGCCTGTGTATCTGCACATGCATCGACTTCGGATCCTTAGTAGAGTTTCCTACAGTTATAATGGATTGTTCCCCTCCTGCGTATATTGCTTCTTTGTTAGCATAGGTGTTCAGCCTCTAGTGATACTGTTTACGTCCCCGTTCCTGGCAGTGGCCATCTTTGGTTGGTGCAGAAACTCCATACTATTATTGTCAAATCCATTTTACTGTGTTGCTTATATAAGTAGACTATGTGTTCTATAGATATGAACACTTACATCTATTCTTCACTGCATGCATATCCTTAATATTCTCCATGTACACTGTGATCAGGATATGTGCTGGTAATGCTTATATCTGATGAGTGTTTATTGTGTACAAAGTTTACTATGTGTACATCCAGTGATTTTCATTACATATTATCAATCATTCCCAGTTGATGATCATACTAAGATAAATGTATTGTGGATAAACCACATACTTAGTCTAGATTACCTAATTGATCCTCTTATGCTTGAAAATTGATTGTAGTTTGACTTGGAGGGGGAGGATATATGGTTTCTTAATATACCACCAGGTGCCCGAGATGTTAGTTATGATGGAATGGGCGATGATAGGTTTAAAGATCAAAATTTAAACCCTTTGGAAGTAAGGTATATAGGTCAAATATTCATCTACTCTGTGTGGTCAATCTTTTCTAACTTGTTATCGCCCCTCCAGTTATAATGCAGCTTGTCTATTCCTACAAATTTTAGGCCCTTTGGGTTACATTTGTCTGCTTTTGAAATGTTCTAACACGCTGTGGTTGTTGTATCCTTTGACAATATTTCTGAGGTGTTCGTTTATTCTGGCCTTGAGATTTCTTGTGGTGCGGCCTATGTACTGGAGGCCACAGGGGTACTCCAGCATGTATTTGACATTACCACTGTCACAGGTGATGACTTCCCTTATGTTATACTCTTTCTGTGTTTGTTGGGACTTAATGCAACAAGTGGGCTTCGTACTGCTATATCCTAGCCTTTTACAGCTGGAACTTCTACCACAATGGTAGAAAGCTTTCGTCACATCATGTCCCTTTAGTGTTATTTGTCTTTGATTTTTTTCTGTTCTTAAATGGTTAGTTTCTTCCTTAAGTCTGGTGCCCTTCGGAATACCAGGTCCGTTTTTTTCTGGCAGTGCTGTGCTTAGTTTTTCATCCATTTTTAGGATGTGCTATTGTTTTTTTTATTTTGTGACCTGCTCACGTGTAGTTAGTGATAAAATACACTTTATCTGAATCTTCTGTGTCTTGTTTAGTTTTTACAACAAGTAATGATTCTCTAGAAGTTGCTTCCAACTTCCTAAAGGTTACCAAAGTTGCAATAGTAGGTAAGGCAACTGCAAGTATTTTTGCAGCTTTTACATTTGCAGTTTGACACACAAGTTTTGATGCCTTCATGCTTTTTGGACACTTGTTGTCATCTGCAGAACCTATAGCAGATTTTCACTGTTGACAGTCATTACATGGTTTTGGATCATGAAGTTTCTGAAGTACACAGCTAACAAGTCCAGCACACACCTCACTGTACTTTCTAGAAGGCTTTCCTTTGTTGCTCCTCATGGAACTCCTGTTCCTCGATTGGTTAGCTATATTTAATGTCTCAGTCTGTGACACGCTTTCAGCTGTAGGCATGTCTAGCATCACAAGTCTTTGTGGCTGTACAATACTTTAGTAGTCTTAGCTGAAGTAGTCTCATGAAACAACGTTCCTTAACAGTATACAGATGTGTCCACATAGATCTTACCTGCATGCTCTACAAGTCGCATTAAACATAATGTGTGAGCGACTTCCACTTCTGGCTTTATGGAGCTAGGAAGCTCCATCTTAGGGCTCCATTAATAAGTCCAAGTATTTCACGACTTCATAAGCCTCTATTACCACCCCAAATCCCTTCCTCAAGAGTTCAGAAAGAACCCCTTGCCGCAAACTTCTCAACATGAGGAGAAACGCTGTGCCTCTCCCAATATGGGGCCTGACGCCGATCCCGCAGCAGCATCCCCGGCTCCTAAGAAACCGGCAGCTGAGGTGGACGGCTTCTCACCTTCTCAGGTATGCCGCTCTCTGGATGCTCCAGCAACTTATGGTGACATTGTGGAAGCCATTAAGTCTACAATGGCTCCACTTCTTACACAAGCAGTTGCTGACATCACAGCCCAGTTAGGCAGCCTGACGCAGAGAGTAACTGAATCAGAACATAAAATAGGGGCAGCTTTCCATGAGATTTCAGACCTACTGTAAAACACTCCATGGATGCTCTTTATAAAGAGAACAACCAACTCTGGAACAAAGTGGACGGCTTGGAGAACAGGTCTCATAGAAATAATATATTCAAAACATATAATGTGATCCGGCACTGAACTATTGAGGTATTTACAAAGTAAACACATGTACTGTATGTAGTACCAAATAATCGCTCATACTCAGTAGATCATACTATCCGATAAACATGCGTGGTTTGGCGGTGCTCCCAGGAATAAAGTAGAAATACTCAAATAGTGTTTTTAGCAGAAGCCAAAAAGAAAAAAGAAAATTCCTTTTTGGGGAGCACTCATTGGAAAAAATCTTAATAATAACAAAAGTATGTATTATATGAAAATATAGTGTATATTAAAAAATACCTTCTATTAGTATTTCTTTTAAAATAAAGGGTATCTGGGCTCTTTAAAGATAGTGAGTCCACCCAACATCATTGAATAAGAATTTTTAAATCACTGGAAAGAATTCTAATATTAAATCACTGGAAAATATTCTATTCCGTGAATTTTTATAGCGGCGAAGTATAATGCAAATTAGTTTAAACACATAGATGTATTATCACTTGGTAGCAGAGGAGACAAAATATATTCAGATGCATATTTTGAGATACAAAAAATTCTGTAGTAAGTGTGTCCAAATAAGTTACAGTTGTACCACTTCACTAATGGTACATATCCAAAAATGAGTTCACTGGTGAACAATCATACCTGGCGAAAACGCGCTGGCCCTACTCCAAGAAACTCATCTCATCCCTGCAGAGATCATGAAGCTAAACATGCTGGGCTGGTCTATACTGGCCTCGGCCCATTACAATTCTAAAGCGTGAGGGGTAGCCATTCTGGCAAAGAAACATTTATAGGCACAGGTACTATCCACTATCTATGATCCAGAGGGCCACTTTGTGGTGAGTAGCATTAAGGTTAAGGGTCACAGGTTTGTTCTTTGCAGTGTGTTTTCCCCTAATACCTATTCCAGACCTTTTTTTCAGAAGTTACTAGCCACTTTACTACCTCTTAACAATGATCTCCTCTTGTTATGTGGGGATTTTAATTTAATCTCTTCTAAATTTATGGACAGATCAAAACATATGTCCCGCAGTCTTTCCCTACCTAAATTAGGCATTCCACAGATATCGGAAAGTTTAAACTTAGTCGCTATTTGGAGAGCATTACACCCTACTGATAGGGAATACACCTGTCTTTCGGCAGCCAAAGGGATGCTCTCACGTATTGATTATCTTCTATTCCAACATTACATTTTTCCAAAAGTTTCCCAGGGTGGCATAGAGACGATCTCCCTATCAGACCATGCTCTAATTACAGCATCTCTTCACTTTCCTGATGAGTCGGGGTCAATCAAACTTTGGAAATTTCCTATATACCTTGCACAACCTCTGAAACTCAGAAATAGACTTGAATCTATATGGGAAGAGTATAAAAACAATAATCTCCCCCATTTAGAGTCAAACCCAATCCTTTAAGTTATATCTTATGTTTCTTCTACCAATAAAAAATACTCCATTCTTTATATATCCCTCCAGACTTCCCTATCTGAGGCCTTTCAGCAATATAAAACTTTACCTTCACCTCACACCAAACAATTATATATTAACATCAAGACCCATATTGAAGAATCAATGCAGACCATGGGTGATAGATATCTCTTTTCGGTTCAACATCGATATCACAAATTTGGTAATAAAACTACTCTACTCTACAATCTAGTTAATGGGACTCATACTACCATGGTGGTGCACCCCTTAAAAACTCAAACAGGTTATTCTGAGAAAGCCTTTGATCTCATCTTATGGAATCATCTATTTCAAATTATGTCTAGTTTTGTCTTCCCAGCTTCTTTCATAGACGCCCTTAAAATGCTATATTCCTCCCCCAGACACAGGTCTCCTGTAATAGCTTTCTCTCCCTACCTTTTACAATTTGTAAAGGCACTCTGCAAGGTTGTCTCCTCTCCCCTCTCCTCTTTGCTATAGCCCTGGAACCTTTAGCCATCGCTCTCCGTTCCTCTGAAATCATTAAAGGTATCAGAGTTGGAAACATTGATCTAAAAGTCGCTCTCTTTGCGGATGACATGCTCTTGTTCATATCGGATCCAGACACTTCCATTCCTGAAGTATTGAGGATTATTTCTTCTTTTGGCGCTATTTCTGGGTATAGGATCAACATTTCCAAATCTGAGTTACTTCCTCTACATGGCTCCATGTTAACGCTCTCCTCTATTCCCTCTATATCTTCCTTCGACATTGCAACTGCCAAAATCTTTAACCTCGGACCTTTTTAAATGATATAAGGCAAGCTTCACCCCAGCTCTGACTAAGGTAGCAAATTTATTAGATAACTGGAAACTCCTCCCCCTCTCTTTATTAGGCAGGACAGCAGTGCTTCAAAGCATAGTGTTCCCCAAACATTTTTATATCATGCAAATGCTCCCTATTCGTATTTCCAAAAATTATGTTGCCCTTCCCAAAATAGGCATGTCTCGATTTTTATGGCAGGAGAGAAAAACAAAAATAGCATTGGCCAGATTGCAAGCGACACGTAAATCTGGAGGACTTGGAATCCCAGATTTTTACTCCTACTCACTCTCTACATTCTTTAGGTACATTGCTGACTGGCTCCTTAATAAACAATCCTATATTGACCTGACATTAGACAAGGCACTATTTGCCCCTTTTGCACCCAGTGCTCTGCTTCATACCAAACCTTCCAGCATTCCTATCACAGTAAAAAATCATATTATTTTCAATGACACATACCACTCATGAAATCATTTCACAGAAGTCCATTGAAGACTCCCTATGTCCCACTGTGGGGTAACCCCTCTATTACCCCCTCGCTATCCAACATAAATTCTTACTCTGGAGAGATAAAGGACTATTCTCTGCTTCCAAAGTATTTGAACCAGGAGGCAATATTTCATAATTTTCCTCTCTCTGAGACGAATTTTCACTCCCACAACATAATTTCTATATGTATTTGCAGATCCGCCATTATGTTACCACAGTTAAGCCCTCAATCTCTACCCTCACAGACTCTGACCCCATTCTGTCGGTGTTGAAATGGTGTGAGAAAATTCCTTACAAAATAAGATTTATTTACTCTGAACTCATGTTAATTAACTCTAAATCACACTGGAAAACACTGACATCTAGCTGGCAACAATACAGTCATCTGCATAAATATTGGGACATTGACAGAATTTTCATATTTTGGCCTCTATTCACCACCACAATGGCTTTGAAATTAAACAAACAAGATGTGCTTTAACTGCAGACTTTCAGATTTAATTTGAGGGTAATTACATCCAAATCAGCTGAACGGTGTAGGAATTACAACGGTTTCTATATGTCCCAAAATTTATGCACCTGACTGTATATACCCAACATATCTACTTCTAAGATTTTATTGACTCACTATGACTCAATTATGAGAACCATTCAATCGGCAAATCTTCAAGTTCATATACGCACACTACAAAGGGCTTACCTATCACCCGCTCAGCGCAAATATGTGGTCCCATCAGAGCAAGGGTTTTGTTTTAATGTCATCACTCTAATGACACTTTTTTACATTGTTTCTGGAGTTGTGGTAAGATCAAAAAATTCTGGAATAAGGTTCTTCTCTTCATCAACAACATTTTTTCCTTTGCACTTGCACCTGACCCTATGGCATGCCTCTGTGCAAATTTCGTGAATTGAGATCTAGGCCCCCTAAAAAAGTCAGTCACTCCCATTCTTACTGTACTGGTCACTGTTTCAAAGAAAATAATTCTCATGCACTGGACAACCAGTTCATCCCCATCATTGAATGAAGTTAAACAAAAATTATTACAATTAATGTATCTAGACAGACGCTCCACATTACCTAATATTGAAAAAGGTGTTATAGCATTCTATAAAAAATGGGGGCTATATATAAATTCCCTGGAACTCGCTTCCAGGAGCAAATATTTAAATCATTTGAAACTACAGAATGGTTTTTACTCTGCAAACTTCTTTCAGAATCCTGAATTATATATTTTGACAATCTTCTGACCTTGTCTGAATCTCTAGTTCCTGAAAGGTTCATGCTGCCTGCAACATTCCCCCTCCTCCTCCCACCCACTTTCCCTCATATTTGTCGTCTTGTTCGTCCGTCTTTTGCTCCCTCTTAACTAGATATGATTAGTTTTTGGACTAAATATCTAGATACACCTACTGTATGCTTAGATTTTAGTTTAAATTTCTTGATTTATCACCAATGTTATGGATTTAATACCAGTCATTTTACTGCATGATATAATCATAGAGTCTATATAACTGGTTGATATACTCTATATACTAGCTATGTTGGACTTATGCATTTGGATCATACTCCTTTTTTCTTTTATTATTTCTTGTATGTTGAAAATTTCAATAAAATAGATTTACAAACAAAAAAAAACATAACGTGTGCATCTTTTTCCATTCAAATGCATCTTATTTGCACAGTGATGCGAATAGGATGCACAAGCGGCTTCTGCTGATTAAAATGATATAATCGGCATGCCTATATTCCATGTACCACTGTGGGTGTATCTGCATGCGAAATGCTACGTTACAGTGTCAGTGGCTGTGACAGTGTAACATAGCATTTCACATGCAGATATAACCGCAGTTACACACAGAATATAGGCATGCTGCATATCATTTGAATCAGCAGAAGCTGCTTGTGCGTCCTATTTGCATTACTATAGGGAATAATACACATTTTGGGCATTGCTTCTGCCCAAAATCTTTTGTCAAGACTTGCATCATCCAGCATAGCTAGAGTTCTCTTAACTATTGTCCTGTGGGTTAAGGCAATAGTTAGCTTATGCCATTTCTTTTAATATAGTTGGCTAGATATTTGTTCTCATATTCTCTGCCATTGTTAGATCTTAGTACCTTTACTTTTAGACCTGTTTGGTTCTCTGCAAGGCACTTCTACTCTTTGAACTTGACTGTTACTACACTTTTGTTCCTTAGAAAATAAACGTGTTATCCATGTAGCATCATCGATGAGTGTCATGAAGTAATGTTTCCCACTCATAGATTCTATCCCTATTGGTCCACACACATACAGTATGTATGCACTTGTGTTTTGGATGCAAACTTGGGAAAGGTGCAACAAGTTTGCTTGCCCTTCATGCAGCTTTCACATGCTGGTCTTTTAGGATTGTCCACTGACATGAATACAAAATAGTAGTTGCTCATATCAACTAGGGGTGAGCGGGTTCGGATTTCTGAAATCCGAACCCCTCCAATCCCCCCCGATCCGAGGCCGATCTGAGTCAGGCTCGACTTTTCCCGCCTGACTCGGATCTGAAATCGAGGCAAAACGTCATCATCCCGCCTTCCGGGTCTCGCGGGTTTTGGATCCTATATAAGGTACCCACGTCGGCGCCATTTTCTCACTCGGCTGTGGACAGTGAAGAGGGAGGGTGGGAGTTAGGGCTGGCTGGGCTGTGTAGTGTAGTGTAGTGCAGAGTAGTGTTGTGCTGTGCTGTGCTGCGCTGTGCTGCTGTTGTCCATAGGGGCTGTGTCCACTACTTCAAAGTCCATAGGGGCTGGCTGGACTGTGTTGTGCAGTCAGTTGTCCATAGGGGCTGTGTCCACTCCAAAGTCCTGTGCAGTGTCCCAGTCCTAAAGGGGTGCTGTAGTGTTGTCCAGGGGGTGCTCTGTCCGTCAGGGGTGCTCCCCCCAAGTGCTAAAAAAAAAATATTTTTTCTGTGTTTGTGAATTGTGTGCGTAGTAGCCGCACGTGCATCAACAAAGTAGTGCCAAGCGTGCGCCTGTGTCATAAGTAAAGGGCCGGCTGGCTTGACCGTAAAAGGGTGCTGTAACCCCCAAAGTACACTCTAAACCAAATAAAAAAATATTTTCTGTGTTTGTGAATTGTGTGCGCAGTAGCCGCACGTGCATCAACAAAGTAGTGCCAAGCGTGCGCCTGTGTCACAAGTAAAGGACCGGCTGGATTGTCCGTTAAAGGGTGCTGTAACCCCCAAAGTACACTCCAAACCAAATAAAAAAATATTTTCTGTGTTTGTGAATAGTGGTCACTGTGGCTGCACGTGCATCAACGAAGGAGCAGCGCCAAGCGTGCGCCTGTGTCCCATAAGTAAAGAGCCGGCTGGCTCATTTCTTATAGGGTGGTGTAACCCACAAAGTGCACTACTCTCCAGCAAAAATAAAAAAATATTTTCTGTGTTTGTGTGCGCCTTAGCCGCACGTATATATCAAATCAATAATAACATAAAAGGAGGACCAAACTTTCTCCGATAAAAATAAAATAGGGAAAGATCAAGAACCACTTCCTCCTAGTGCTGAAGCTGCTGCCACTAGTCATGACGTAGATGATAACATGCCATCAACGTCGTCTGCCAAGGCCGATGCCCAATGTCATAGTAGAGGGCACATACAATCCCAAATGACAAAGTTCAGGAAAATTACCTTAAAAAAACATTTAAATCATCTCAAGAGAAATGTAAACTTGCCAATATGCCATTTATGACACGGAGTGGCAAGGAACGGCTAATGTCTTTCCCTATGTTCATGACTAGTGGTTCGGCTTCACATGATGATGGAAGCCCTCCTCCAGCTAAAAAAATCAAACGAGTTAAGCTGGCAAAAGCACAGTGAAGAACTGTGCGTTCTAAGAAGATATCACAAATCCCCAAGGAGAGTCCAAGTGTAGTGGCGGTTGCGATGCCTGACCTTCCCAGCACTGGACGGGAAGAGGTGGCTCTTTCCACCATTTGCACGCCCCCTGCAAGTGCTGAAAGGAGCACCCACAGTCCACTTGCTGATATGCAAATTGAAGATGTCACTGTTGAAGTACAACAGGATGAGGATACTGGTGTAGCTGGCGCTGAGGAGGAAGTTGGCGAGGAGGATTCTGATGGTGATGTGGTTTGTTTAAATCAGGCTCTGGGGGAGACAGTTTTTGTCCGTGGGATGAAAAAGCCCATCACGGTAGTGCCTGGGCAGAAGACCAAACATTCCACCTCTTTGGTCTGGCAATATTTCAACTGTCTTGCCATATGTACCATATGTAAAGGTGAAATAAGTAGGGGTAGGGATGTTAACCACCTAGGAACATCCTCCCTTATACGGCACCTGCAGCGCGTTCATAAAAAGTTACTGTCAAGTTCAGAAACTTTGGCTAAGACTGTAAGCAGTCCAGGGACACCTAAATCCCTTTTTCCTGTTTTATCCAAGGAATCGGTGGATGAGGAGGATGAGGACGACATCTTGCCTCCGTAGAGCCAGTTTGTGCAGGGACACATTAATTGCCAGCTTGTTTTGTGGGGGCCCAAACGAACCAATCATTTCAGCCACAGTCGTGTGGCAGACCCTGGCGCTGAAATGATTGGTTTGCTAAAGTGTGCATGTCCTGTTTATACAACATAAGGGTGGGTGGGAGGGCCCAAGGACAATTCCATCTTGCACCTCTTTTTTTTCTTTGAATTATGTACTGTTTGGGGCCTAGTTTTTCAAATTGCCATCCTGTCTGCCACTGCAGTGTCACTCCTAGATGGGCCACGTGTTTGTGCCGCCCACTCGTGTCGCTTAGCATAGTCATCCAGCTACCTCGGTGCAATCTTTTGGACATAAAAACACTATTGAGAGGTGTGAGGTGTTCAGAATAGACTGGAAATGAGTGGAAATTAAGGTTTTGAGGTTAATAATAGCATAGGAGCAGAAAAATCAACACATTCTGTGATTTTAGCTGTTTTTATGCTTTTTTAAAAAAAAATACAGATCCAAAGCACAAAACCCAGAACCCAAAACACCGAAGGGTGGTTTTGGCAAAACCAATCCAGATCCAAAACACGAAGAAAGATCCAGATCCAAAACCAAAACACAAAACACAAAAAGTGGCCGGTGCACACCCCTAATATCAAAAATCTGTTGTGCGACAATGATATCAGCAGGGAAACTCTTTTTTTCTGTAGCCCAGAGTAAGACCCTCCCTTTATAAGCACCTGTGAAAAACCATTAAGCTGATATGAGCAACTACTATTTTGAATGCTGTTCTGAGAGGTATGGATGGGACCAGCATTGGGAGGGTGTGCTGGTTCTTATAGTGCTATATTACCAGTGGCGTAACTTGGGCAGGGCAAGTGGGGCATGTGCCCTGGGCGCCATGGCAAGCCCTGCAGAGGGGGGCATTGCCAGCCAGGGCATCGTACCCGCATGCCCTCCCGCGCACCACTATTGTGTCCTGAGTCTGTCTTTTAATGAGCAGGCAAGTGTGCCTGCTGTTGGCTTGGCTGCCTGTAGGGGGAGCTGCAGCAGAGGCTCGCAGCCCCTCCTAGGCAGCCTTCCTACCAGCTCTATCCTCCTCCTCACCTACTGAAGTCCTGGACCAGAGCTGCCATCTGCATCTGGTGAGGAGTGATTCTTCCCTCCCTGGCGCTCTCCATCGCCGCTGCCCGCGCTCACTACAGGTAAGTTCTTGGAGGAAGGGGGAGGGCTAATGGCTAAACTGCCAAAGGGGGGGAGAGAGTGGATGTCTAAACTAAGTTGTCGCTGGTGGGGGGGTATTGAATGGCTAAGCTGCCGCAGGAGGTGAGGGGGGTGGTCATTTTTTATGTGGGGGGCTGCTGGATGCATTTGTGTGTATGTAAGTGTGTGTCTCTGTATAGGCTTTGTGTGTGTGTGTAAGTGTCTGTATAGACTTTCAGTGTGTGTAAGTGTGTCTCTGTATAGGCTTTCAATGTGTGTGTGTCTGTATAAGCTTTCAGTGTGTGTGTAAGTGTGTGTCTGTGTATAGGCTTTCAGTGTGTTTGTGTGTAAGTGTGTGTCTCTGTATAGGCTTTTAGTGTGTGTGCAAGTGTGTCCCTGTATAGGCTTTTAGTGTGTGTGTAAGTGTGTGTCTCTGTATAGGCTTTCAGTATGTATGTGTAAATGTGTGTCTCTGTATAGGCTTTCAGTGTGTGTGTGTGTAAGTGTGTGTCTCTGTATAGGCTTTCAGTGTGTGTCTCTGTATAGGCTTTCAGTGTATGTGTGTAAGTGTGTGTCTCTGCATAGGCTTTCAGTGTGAGTAAGTGTATCTGTATTGGCTTTTAGTGTGTGTGTGTGTGTGCGTCTCTGTATAGGCTTTCAGTGTGTGTGTGTCTGTATAGACTTTCAGTGTGTGCAAGTGTGTCTCTGTATAGGCTTTGTGTGTGTGTGTCTGTATAGGCTTTCAATGTGTGTGTGTCTGTATAAGCTTTCAGTGTGTGTAAGTGTGTGTCTGTATAGGCTTTCAGTGTGTATGTGTGTAAGTGTGTGTCTCTGTATAGGCTTTCAGTGTGTTTGTAAGTGTGTCTCTGTATAGGCTTTTAGTGTGTGTGTGTGTAAGTGTGTGTCTCTGTATAGGCTTTCAGTGTGTGTGTGTATATGTGTCATGGTGTATGCGTCAGTGTGTGTGTGTAAATGTGTCAGTGTGTGTGTGTATTTGTCAGTGTGTGTGTGTATATATATATATATATATATATATATATCAGTATATGTGTGCTTATATATGTGTTGGTGTGTGTGTATATGTGTCATGGTGTGTATATGTGTCAGTGTGTCAGTGTATGTATGTGTCAGTGAGTTTGTGTCAGTGTGTATGTATGTATATTATCAGTGTGTGTATATGTGTCATGGTGTGTGTGGGTATATGTGTAAGTCTGTCTGTATAGGCTTTCAGTGTGTGTGTGTAAGTGTCTGTACAGGCTTTCAGTGTGTGTGTAAGTGTCTGTCAGTAAAGGCTTTCAGTGTGTGTGTAAGTGTCTGTCTCTATAGGCTTTCAGTGTGTGTGTGTGTCTGTATAGGATTTCAGTGTGTGTGTAAGTGTGTCTGTATAGGCTTTCAGTGTGCGTGTAAGTGTGTCTGTATAGGCTTTCAGTGTGTGTGTGCATATGTGTCATGGTGTATGTGTCAGTGTGTGTATAAATGTGTCAGTGTGTGTGTATATTTGTCAGTGTGTGTCAGTGTATGTATATGTGTCAGTGAGTATTTCAGTGTGTATATGTGTCAGTGTTTGTGTGTATGCATATGTGTGTGTATATGTGTCAGTGTGTGTGTATGTGTCAGTGTGTGTCAATGTATGCATATGTGTCACTGAGTATGTCAGTGTGTATATCTGTCAGTGTGTGTCAGTGTATGTATATGTGTGTGTATATATGTGTCAGTGTGTGTGTGTGTATATGTGTCATGGTGTGTGTATGTGTCAATGTGTGTCAGTGTATGTATATGTGTCAGTGTGTATGTATGTATATTATCAGTGTGTGTGTATATGTGTCATGGTGTGTGTGTATATGTGTCAGTGTGTATCTATGGTAGTGTGTGTGTGTGTGTGTATGGCTGTGTGTTTCTGTGTCAGTGTGTATCTATGGCAGTGAGTGTATATGTGTCAGTGTGTGTGTATATGTGTCATGGTGTGTGTATGTGTCAGTGTGTGTCAATGTATGTATATGTGTCAGTCAGTATGTCAGTGTGTATATGTGTCAGTGTATGTATAAATGTGTGTGTGTATATATGTGTCATGGTGTGTGTATATGTGTCAGTGTGTGTCAGTGTATGTATATGTGTCAGTGAGTATGTCAGTGTGTGTGTATGTATGTATGTATGTATATTATCAGTGTGTGTGTGTGTCATGGTGTGTGATGCAGGGGAAAGGAAGTTACACAGGGGGAAGGAGTTTGGTTGAACCACTGTTGTATGCTGATCCAGGGAGGATGTATTTCTTAAGAGTTCCACATTTTGAGAAACCACCGTATATGTAAGGTGCATATGGAATAGAAAGGAATGTTCCCAGACTGACAAGAAATTGGTGACGTGTCATGTTGGCCCGCCCCAGTTTCAGTAGCCCCGCCTCTCATTGTTTGACCATGCCCACTTTTTTCCACGTGCCCAAGGCCTGCTAAATTTATTTTCCTGTGTGGGGGGGGCTCCAATCTTAAATTTGCCCTGAGTTCCGAAGACCCTAGTTACGCCACTGCTCTTAACTGACATATCTATTTATGTATGTGCTGTCATCATGTGGCACAACAGTATGCAATTATATGACCCAGAGTGGGTGCTATTATTATATAGTATTAGGGATGCTGGTAAAGAGGAGCCTTGATGTGGCCCGGCACTTAATCATATATTTGAAAATATATGCAACAAAGAGCTCTGGATTCTATTATCATGTAGTATTCAAGCCTTTCTGCTGTTTTTCTTGCAGTGAGCTGAAGGGAAACTTTTTTCTTTTCTTCTGTATCCCAGAGTAAACTTCTCCCTTTACAAGTACCTGTGAAAAAGTATTAAGTTGATATGAGCAACTAACATTTGGTATTGCTGTTCTGAGAGGTAAGGACGGAACCAGCATTGGGAGGGTGTGGTGTGCTGGTTCCTGTAGTGCTGTTTGGAGGTTTCTGGGGTACCTCCTAGGTGAGTTGGCTCTCAGCTTACATATATTTAAGTATGAGCTGTTATCATGTGGCACAACAGTATGTAATTATATGACCCAGAGTGGGTGCTATTATTATGTAGCGTTAGGGACACTAATATTCTAGCCTTATTGCTGGTTTTGTCCACCATCATCCCATTCACCATGCCATCTAGAAGCCCCTGTACTCCATCATACCCCAGGTGTCCTAGTCTTCTATGAAACAGCTGCATTGATTGGTTGGATTCAGTAGCTACCATCGCACTATGTCTAGGGAATAGTGCTGTTGGTACAGGATTACTGCAGCAATTACAGTCCCTCTTAGGTTGTACACAATGCACTGACCCTTTGCAAATTTGATGCTGTATCCTCTCCTTTCAAGTACCCTAATGGCAATTAGATTAGTTTCTAGAGCAGGCAGAAATAGTACATCTTCAATGACTGTGGCAATTGCTTTGCCTTTTACTTTCAAGTGTACAGTAATTGTCCCGACTTTTATGGCATTTAGGACCTTGTCTCCTATCTCTCTTATATTTGCTGACTCACTGTCACAACTCTCGGGTGGATAATGACTGCTAGCCCATACTTTGGGATTGGTAAGACCCAGTACTGAGGTATAGAGACTAACATGCTCGTATACTCTGGAATAGGAACTGTGTATTATGAAGGCATATAGGCCCTCATTCAGAGGCGGTCGGAGGATGCAAGCGGTTGCTCAGAAACTGGGCAGCCACTTGCATCCTGACCGG